>CM076575.1:817751792-818217905 GCA_034641835.2 Pinus albicaulis
ACTGTTCTCATGCTTCCTCCAAAACTCTAGCTATAAATTTTAAAATTGCAATATGTTAAAACATATTAACATGACTGTTTATTTTGTTTAAGATTACGCAAATTCACAACATATATATGTATTATGTAAAGGGAGAAAAATAGAAAAGGAAAAAAGAAGAACCTATGTTTTCATTTAAAACAAAAATCCAATACATATTCATATTAAGCTTAGATCCAAACAGAAAAGGTCAAAACATCTAGCCCCATTGGAAAATTTTCCACATAAAAAGACACCAAATACTACCCGAAACATGGATGCTGAGTGAGCTATTATCAAATGGCTATCATATAAACCACAAAATTGAAATTTTGTGTTTGTTCTTATTCAAGTTCGAGTTTATTTCAAGACTGCTACAGTCTATGGTCATGTGCGATTATGAATTATATGTTGAGAATTTAAGGGCTATAGATTAATACAAATTCTCTTCGATAACTACTTGTGAGCTTGCTGAGTTAATCCTTCATCAAGTCAATTATCAAAGTGCTTATACAAATGTAGAGACAAAATTGATCTTTCTTGTAAAAGAGTATTTTGCAATATAGTTAGGAAGGTAAATCTTTGATTTACCTTCCTTACTTGAGGTTTCTGACTTTTACAATTCCTTCTTCAGAGATAACTTAATCATATCCTTTAGTCAATATCTCAATCTTTCAGTTACTTCAGCAATTACTAACCTTTAGCTGCTTCTGTAGAATACGTCCTTTAGTTACCTTGGAAGTTGTATCATTCAGTTCTTCCTTTAGATAGGTCTGCAATCAAAATTGTTCTTGTATTTACTATCTTTCAAACGATGTCACCTTCAGACTTATACGTAGACAATCTTGTCCTTAGATATTATTTGTTATACCTTCAAACTAGTTCTTTCTTTTAGTTGGTTCTTGCATTGTCAACTTCATAGGAAAGAATTCAGATTCTTTCAAACTCAATGTAAGCAGCTATTCCGAGATCCTCGAATGTTCTATTTCACTGTGTATACGTATTACTGTTTTGACCTTATTTTGTGCTTCGATTGTAAATACTTCACTGTACATGTCTCTAACTTCTGTTGACCATTTCTGTGAGACCCTATGTCATGATACCATCAAATTGAAATGGCATACTTCTCATCAAGCTGTGATGGCACTGAACCAGTGAGACCTTTCTCACTGTGGTAGCATGAAACAGTGATAGATTTTTTATTGTGGTAGTTCCAAATTGTAGTGTCATACTCATCATGTGATTGGTTATACCGAGACTGTAGTTGACCTGTGATTATAACACTGAATATCTTCACTGTAATACGGATTATACTGATATCTTTTTGTCACACCGAGCCTTAACTGTAAATACACCTTTATAACTCATTCTCCTCATTGCTGTGGTATCAAAATAATCTTATAAGAGTAGTATTGAATTGAGGCAGAGGTAATTTCAACACTGTGATGTCATTGAGATTGACCTTTCTTGTGAACTTGCACTTAGTTTAATTATTGGACTATCTTACTATGATTTGAGCCCTTTTGACATAGGTCCTTTTAGAATGTTTCGAGTCCTTTCAAACTGCCTTTGATCATAACCTAGCTCTGATACCATGTTAAGAATTTAAGGGCTATAGATTAATACAAATTCTCTTCTTGATAACTACTTGTGAGCTTGCTGAGTTAATCTTTCATCAAGTTAATTATCAAAGTGCTTATACAAATGTAGAGACAAAATTGATCTTTCTTGTAACTAAGTATTTTGCAATAAGTTAGGAAGGTAAATCTCTGATTTACCTTCCTTACTTGAGGTTTCTGACTTTTACAATTCTTTCCTCAGAGATAACTTAATCATATCCTTTAGTCAATATCTCAATCTTCCAGTTACTTCAACAATTACTAACCTTTAGCTGCTTCTGTAGAATACGTCCTTCAGTTACCTTGGAAGGTGTATCATTCAGTGCTTCCTTTAGATAAGTCTGCAGTCTACAATCAAAACTGTTCTTGTATTTGCTATCTTTCAAACGTTGTCACCTTCAGACTTATACGTAGACAATCTCGTCCTTAGATCTGATTTGTTATACCTTCAAACTAATACGTAATTCTTGTTCTTTCTTCCACCTTTTGTTAACTTCAAACATGACTGTAATTGTTACTTAAATATCTGCAGTACCTCAGAGACAGATCTGCAAATCTGTTCTTTCTTTTAATGTGTTCTACCCCAGACGTTAACTTAATCTTTGCTCCCTTCTTTATGTTGTATTGCCTCAGTAGAATCCACAAAATTTTCTTCTTTTGCATGTTGTATAACCTCAGTATCATCCGCAGATATGTTCTCTTAACCGTAGCATATGTAGGGTATATATAGTAGTTCTAGCCAAGTAATTAAGCCGACCTTATAGCCATTAAGTAGGCTGACTTTAACATTTGTTTGTAGGCCAACTTCATAGGCATATCTTCAACGTTTGTAAGCCATTCTTATGCAACGTCTTTGAGGTTATTCTTCACGCCTTTTACATGACTCTTAATTACACTTATGTACCTAATAGACATCAAGAAGAAGTCTATAGACCTATACTAAGAATCTTGCTCATGAAACCCATGAAGCAAGTAAACCAAAAATTCATTTTATTATTATTGACTTCATCTTTACATAAGTACATAATTACATAGTCATTATAAGGAAGACCTACCTAGTTACACTCTTCAACATTATAACTATATATAATTTTGATGTTTCTAGGTTGGAGATTGTACTATTTTCATTGGAGGATGCTACTATTGATGCGCACAAGGCTCTTGAGTTACTTGGTAGGATTCTCGCAAAATTGGTTGTTGAAGGGATATTCTTTATTCAAGATACAACAAAGGAAATCAAGGATGGAGGTACATAGCTAGGAATCTTATTAGAAACGAGGGGATTTTGAGGTATTTCTCAAGAAGAAAATTTCAAGGTAGTCTGCTCACAATTTTAATGCCTGATCAATTTTGTAGTTTATTTGTGATCTCTCATGTTGACGAGTGAATGGTTGGTTAGTTTTTAGTTGTGCTCACATTTGTTGGTTCCTGAAGCTCGAGCACTTTATAAAAAAAATAGGCAAAGTCAAACAACACAAATGGTCCACTAGCTCTCTTTTCATTTGCTAATATTATAATGAAGTTTTATTAGAGGCATTGTTTGTTTGTTTATTTTGGTTAGAAAAGGGTTTTCTCTTGGTTTTATGTGATTTTCAATTTATCGTATGTAGCATGTTGAGAAATGGGAAAGAATAACGTGACATTTATTTTGCAGAAATTGATGTTGAAAGAAAATTGCTTTGACATTGTTGATGTTAAGGTATATGTTGTATAAACTATTTATAGTCTAATTTATGTTATATTCTAGTGTTCATTGTCTTTCATTTCTTACAGTGCATTGTATTTTCTTTTGTGTTCAGAAAATGAAATTGGTATTGATGGTAAGAAGCATGAATTGAAAAAAGAGAAGAGCAATAACATTGGAGCGACAAATGCAAAAAGAGAGAGGAGAACTGGTCTGGTGATACCCTTTGAACCAATATCTCGGATAAGACACACATATAAAGACTGATGATCAAGTCTTTAGAGTTGGTGAATTCACCTGTAATGCCTTGACAACACAACGATAATGTTTTGAAGTGATGAAACATCATTTCATGTGTAAATTGTAGTCCAACTAATATAAAGTTGGAAACTCATATTGTAATATTTTAACATTTCATATAATATAATTTATGTGGTTGAAATTATTTATAGTTGCACTTGATGTTGTTTAGTTTTGTAATTAAAATATGTGACTTTGTGTTTTCATATTAGATGAACATGCACATTGTATAACATTTTTTAAATCATACAAATTAATTTATGTTGATTAATAATGAACACAAATAAAATGAATATGTGACTAAATTAGTCATTTATAATGATTATTAATGAAATGAATATAAACTACTAAATTAGTCGTTTATATAATGAATAAATGGCTATTGCAAATGATAAATTTGTGACTACAAATGATGACTAAATTTTGCATATATACGACTATTAGTAGCTAATTTACAGTATCTTATAACACTACTAAAATTTAGTCACATTTCTTCGGTCATTAATTGGTTTCAAACAATGACTAAAATTTGCATATATATGACTATTAGTAGCTAATTTACGGTATCTTATAACACGACCAACATGTTGGTCATAGTTCTTTGGTCATTAATTGGTTTTCTCGAGTGATCATATAGTAATATATTTAGTCATTAATTGCGACATTTAATGACCAAATAAAAGACCAAATCAATGACTAAAATAATGACTAAATCAGTGACCAAATGAATGACTAAATGAATGACTAAATTAGTGACAAAATGAAAGACCAAATGAATGACTAAATTAGTGATCAAATCAGTGACTAAATCAATGACCAAATCAATGACCAAATATACAACTAGATAACAAAATTGAGATAACCAATTAATGACTAAGCTAAAAACGACCAAAATTTGGTCGCGTTATAAGATACTGTAAATTAGCTACTATTGGTCACCGACCGAAAAATAGTCATTTATATGCAAATTTTAGTCGTTTTTTTAGTAACAAATTAGCCATTTTGTACTAGTGTTTGTAACAAAATTACATAACTGTCTTGAGATAACCTAGGGATAATTGTCTTTCCAAATAAAAACCAAACTAGGACTCTGATGGTGGTCACGTAATATAATTAAGGACATCTGGACTGTCCTTGTCCTATTAGGAGTCTCTCTCCTTGTTTGAGTTCCCACGTACATAACCGCCTACAGAATTCCGTTCAAACTTCGTGGAGAGCAACAAATGATGAGGGAATGATGTGGAATACGACCATATGTGTTTTCCTCTGAGATGACACCTGGAACTTGCGTAGACATGAAGACAGCTGCAGAATCGACAACTAGCTATAGAATGTCTGCATTCTGTAGTTAGATCTAGTTCAAAAAGTACTATAATGACAAAATCATAAAAACATAGCAAGTTAGTCATGATATATATTCTTAAAGCAATTTTAACCAATTCTACTGATCATTTGAGCCTGTGATTAATAATGGACAAAGGAAATGGAGTGGAATGTGGTGGAAGAAAGAACATCTTTGGAGCTCAACAATGCCTATGCCATGCCACCCATGCCATACCTACCGTCCTCCTCACCTTCAGCCATTAAATCTCTAGCCACCGAAAATCTAATCTGCAGCCATTAAATCTCCAACCTACAAAAATCTCACCTACAACCATTAACTCTCCATCCACCAAAAATATCACCTGCATCGATTAAATTTCCTGTGTCGTTACCAGGTTATAACCTGATAACTTCTGGATGTAATAACCATTGCTAAGAGATAGGGTTTAGGAGTAGGGACCCCATATCTCCCAGTCTATTGGCCCATTAATACTCTTAACAATACTAGTGGGCATGCCTATGCCATGCCACCCATTCCATGCCTGTCTTCCTCCTCACCTTAAGCCATTAAATCTCCAAGTGCCGAAAGTATGATCTGCAACCATTAAATCTCCAGCCACCAAAAATCTAACCTGCAACCATTAACTCTCCATCCGCCGAAAATATCACTTGCAATGATTAAATTTCCCACATTTTTACCAGGTTATAACCTCATAACTTAACCTCATAACTTATGGATGTAAAAACCATTGCTAAGAGATAGGGTTCAGGAGAAAGAAACCAATATTTCCTAGTCTATTGGTGTTGAAGAGGTTAATCCCCTCTGCGGACAGAGGCGATCCCTACTAGCCCAGATCGGGTCTAGCAACAATCGAACACGCTACAGTGCAGGTTCCTAATTGCAAATAAACCGACTTGCGATGAAGGCTTACCTGGAATCCAACGCTGTATTTTGTAGAAGAGGTAGTGCTCCCGTTCCTCTGCCCTAGCAGATCAAAATCCTCACGATCTTCGTGATCAGACACCTGCACACGCAAGAAAAAAAACAAACGCAAGCATAAAATCCAGTACATACAACTATATGTCATTCGAAGAGGACATAACTCATGATCATAATCAAGAACAAGAGTGGAACCATAACCAATAGTCGCTTATCATTAATGAATCAAAGGAAGAATACAACCATAGCTTCGACGCAACATTCTCCTTCGGCGGGTCGTCAGCAGAACATGCCTCGATAAAGCCTGTTGGGGAATGGGACAAGTCTCTCTCTCCAGATACTTGGCAATAGTCTCCTTGCTTGGATTTGGCCTTGAGGAAATCAAGAAGTCTCTTGCAGCATAAGGATGTGAAGGCTCTTAGGAGCTAGCTTGCAAAGGAAAGAGCAAGCTTTTATAGATGGAGGAAGGGAGTTGGGATCCCTATAATTATGGGATTGGCCCTATCATCAAGGAAGCTTCCATGAGAGGTGGAAAACCACTTCCTCTCTATGGAAATCCGTAGCCAAACCTCCCAACTCAAGATAGAGAGTGGTCCAGGAATCTGTTAGGACGAAACTTCCGCCATTTATTTTTTTAAAACACTCCTTAAAATGGTTGGCACGAGTGCGACTCTGGGACAGAGCGCCAATTGGTGTGCCCTCTTTGAAGGATTCCCCCCATTGGCGCGGGTACTGAACTGCCTGCCCGCGCCAATGCAAAAAGAGATGTTTTTAGGGTTTTTCACAAGGAGATGTCTTCAGGGCAATGAAAGCTCATGTTCAAAGGGATGTCATGCAAGTGTTTTTAGGCCATGTCACTACTCACAGGTCATGGAATGAGCCCTCCAATGTGCGGGACGGGGATTGCAGGGACGGTGACAAATTGATGTGTAACAGATGCCCCCCTAAAGCATGAGGCCCAAGAGAGAGAGAGGGGTGAAATGCTTTACGAGAATATGTCCAACTGAAAACACTGCCATCGGAAAACCTGCGGAAAGAAGTACAACTGATGTCTCAAATACATGTTATAAGTGGTATGGGCGCAGCCATCCATAACAGAGTATGCAATAATCTATATCTGAGGCATGGACGCAGCCATCCAGAGAGGATCGATGAATAGACTCAGGTATGGTCGCAACCATCCAATCTGTGAGTCATGTAACTAATCATAATAATCCACAAAATCGCAGCCTAGATTCCAATAGACCAAATCTAGGGTCTCGCGCTCCATCTTGATCCGAACAAAGTACAAGTTCAAGCATGTGAATAAGTGAGCTGAAGTCGAACATGCAAGAACATCATCTGATTACCAGCCAATGATGAAAGCTATTAACAAACGCGAGAGGAACCACCAGTAATGACAATGGCCCTCAAGGTACTATAGGTACAATCTACGGCATGTGAATCAATGAGCTGGCGTCGAACACCCGTAGAATCACTCGATCGGAGGCCAACGATGAAAACCTCACGTCGAATGCGACGAACCTGCCATTGAGGCATGCAGGCTCCAAGGTACTGAGAAGGAGTCTCTAGATCAACTTCCTGGATAATGAGATGAAGTCGACAGGAAGTGACCTTGATCGAAGGTGGGCCATAGTGTTTCCCACATCATCGACACGAGACAGAGGAACATAATGTCTTTTGTGAATCAGGATCATATGAGAATCAGAGGGGGGTTGATATTTGTAGAGGTCAACTTCTCTTGAACATACAATGGCATGACAGTGAATTTGGCAGTATTTGACATAAATAGATCAAAGGTCATGGTGACGAGGCAAAGAGCAGATGAGAGGTCAAAAGGGATTATCCAAACCCACAGAGGCAAGTGAAGAAATGAGATGAGATGTCCCCAACCCGACACAAATGCAGACAAGTGCCATGTTCAAGAGCGACATACTGCCGACACGACAATGATTGTGGTTCCATTTTCCCCCCCCATTTCTGGCGAGTACCCCAATTATTTTTGATAGCAAGCTTGAAGGGGATATCATATGCTTGTAATATAAATCCGTCCTTCGGACGAATCCATCCTAGTACATTTAACGAGCCCTAGGAAGGAGAAACTCGAATAACGTCATTATGATTGAATCCAATGTCATCAGGGTTTAATGAGTCTGACAAAGGAAGAACTCGGCGTCTTTTCATGTTTAGAGAGTTTGAAAAGACAACATAAAAGTAAACTCCAGCGGTCCCTTTTTGTAAATAGTTCCTCAGATCCGAAAAGGTAGAAAACTATGTCTGAGAAAACCTCCTAGTCGCGATAGGCTAGGGTATTCCTTTTTCGTAAATAATCTATCCCAGCCCGAAAAGGGGTAAACGTATACTGGGTAGATGTCGCTTCGTAGCCATTTTAACGAGATCGAAACGACAAGGGAATCGACGATCTTTTCATGTTTAGAGAGCCAGAAAAGAGCTGAAAGATGACTCTAGAGTGACTTTTTCGTGTATTTACCGAGTCCGAAAAGTTATAAAATACAACTGGTTCCACCGTCAAAGTCGCTCAAAAACCTGTTGCTGCGCATAAAAGCAAGTGTAAAACCCATTTTTGACAAAATATATTAAATATTAAAGAGAAATAACTTTAAAAAACCTATTTTCGAGTTTAAAAAGTTATAAATATGCCAAATGGTAAAAACAAAATTACTTTTTACTATTTACCTCACTTGGAGAGTAGCAGTGGTTCATTGTGTGCAAAGTTCTGACGGCGATTGCGACTAGTCCGGGATATCATTCAGATCCTCGTTCGTTGCAAGTAAGAGGCGCTTTCCCAAGCTCCATTTTGATTTATTTTTTAAGAGATTTCCATTATGAAATAGACTTCTGTGAGGAATTTTTAGATTTTTAGGGCTCCGTCCATTGGCGCGGGTATCAGGCATGCACTCATGCCAATGGCATTTTGTATCCAAAGGGCCCGCGCCAGGTGGCGCGACTGTTAGGAAAATAGTCGCGCCAGCGGCGCAATCTAATTTTCTGCTTGAAATTTATGAATTGTAAATGATTCAAATGATTTTCCAAGCATGAAAAAGACCTAAACAAGGGTTTTGATCATGTTGATATAGGTTACTTAGGCATAATGGTCATCGAGTGGAAAGAGAGGGAGCATGGGGAAGAGGATGAACATGCCATGGAGAATGAAGTCTGTATGACTGCACTCAAAAATTGCGGGCTTAAAAAATTCTTCATGACACCTTGCTTACGAGCTCAACCTGAGCTCTTACAGTACCTGATCAGTATTTGGGATGAAAACGAAGAAGTATTTAGGCTTCGCGACCAAGTACTGGCACTTGAAGTTTCTGACGTATACTTTATAACCAGACTGTCGCACATAGGTCCAGTGCCTATCTTGACAGGCAGCAGAGTCTCTGGGGAAAATATGGATATGGTAATGGCGAGAGTGTGCCAAGGGGCACGACGAGGATCGGGAAGTGGAAAAGTAGATATTCACACTGTTCCTGATCTAGCACTCAGATTAGTGCTTCACACCATTACGCAAGCTGCGGGGTCGCAGGCACCGCATGAAGCAACAAAGGCCCAACTCCTACTAGCTTCAGAGTGCATGAGTCCAACGCTATTTGACTGGGCTACCGCAGTGACGATTAATATCAAAAGACAGCTCACGAAGTGCAAGCAAGCCAAGCTAAAGCAGTTTGGCTATGGATCTATCATGGTATCGTTCATCTTGGAATGATTACCTATCTTTCAGGGCCAAGGGGCCATTGTAGCTGAGCCAATACCAAGAGAGCCGAGGATGGCTCGCTGGGCAGCACTTATGCCCAGATTAGGAGGAGGCCAACAGATGTCCTGGAGGCCAGAGTTTTTTGGATGGTTGCGGCGTCAGCTGATTGTGGTCGAAGACTGGCCCTATGCCAAAACTGACTTCACTGGAGACCTAGACCTCCCACTTCCGGAGGGGGATGAGTGCGATGAGGAGTTGGGTAAGACTCTCTTTTTGATTTTTATGTTTATTATTTTTTTTTGGTAATACATGTCCGTTCTAACAACATTCTATGTATATGCAGATGTGGGCCCAGAGAGACCGGCAGGTATGTCTCCTATTGCACGGAGAACTCATCCCACAGCTGACCCTTAGGCAGAGGGTACCGAGGGGGGAGAGTTGATCCAGAACCTCGAAGGGATTGCCTGAGGGATTCCAGACTACGCCCGATTGGCTAATGTACCGATGGCGTATCAGAGACATACGGTGGGGGTGCCTAGCCACGTCCACCATCTTCTGAGACGCTTAGTGCGTGCAGTTACTTGTTATCATGAGCACTGAGCGGATTATACCCCTAGGGCTTTTTATGCATATATATTTTTTGAGAGACATGTCGTCTCCGGATGTATTAAGACGAACATGTATATTTTTTGATCTTATGTGATGCACACTATGTAAACATTTCGATACCTATATATATACATATCTACTTCTGGATGGATTTTCCTTTTGTATGTGATGATGTTTTGTTTATAAATTGCGCAAATGTCTATCTAGAACCAAATTATCTACTGCATCAGTTAATGTATTCATATGTCTGGGTATATGTTGATATGTGATATAATCAAAATTTCTTTCCAGTAAACGAATACGTAGATACATACGTAAAATGGATGGGTTTCTAACAGAATAAATACCATTAAGCTGTGACACCACAAGTTGTGAGTCCAGATACACAAGTAATTCACGGATACCAAGGTTTACGGCCTCGGTTAATAATTCTAACACAGCACTATATTCCGTGATGTTATTTGTAGCACGTCCTAGACACACACCTTGCAGGTTGACCAACTCACCAGCAGGATCGTAGATTACCCAGGCTGCCGAAGACAGGTTCTTGGTACTGCGGGAGGCACCATCCGCGAAACCAACAAATGGAGTAATGGACATCTGCACAATCAGGAATACCTAATCAGCAGAAAGATGCTTACATGGAACACCACACCACACATGCACACAAATGAATATACACACCTATGTACACACACCACACCAAAAATTACGTAAGCGTAGTATTTCTTAAGGTACAGTCCATTTCTGGGCTGCGCGAGCGGAACTCCTTCATAATCTATGAGCTCATAAGCCCCATTTTTCAACACTCGTTTTACTATATAGGGCCCATGCCACATGGGTTGGAACTTACCGGCCCCAAGTTTATCGTGTGCTTGGTCGTATAAGAGGATGAGGTCCCCTTCGATAAAGGAACATGGAGAGACTGATTAATCAAAGTGAGCTTTGACCCGCTTCTTTTGTGCCTCAATGACTAAAGCAGCCAAGCGGCGGGTTTTGTCCAGCTGTTCCAGATACAAGAGACGCTCTTCCTCAGGAGAAGTGTTGGGTAAAAGTTCCACAGCTAATTTCAAAGAAGGAATTTTGCATTCAACCGGAAGAGTTGCTTCCAAACTGTACACCAATTGGAAAGGTGTGAATCCAGTTGCATTCTTTGCTGACGTTCGGTAGGCCCAAAGAGCTGAGAACAGTTGGAGATGCCAACTGGATTTATGGATACCAACTGTCCATTTAAGCATTGTGACCAAAACCTTGTTCATAGCCTCAACCTGGCCATTTTCCTGGGGGTAATATGGCGTTGAGCTATCATGTCGTAAGCCCAGTCTTCATGTCAGCTCGGCCATCATGTAATCTCGAAAGTGCGTACCATGATCGGTAACAATGGTCTGAGGGACCCCGAAACGTGCAATGATATGGTTGAATATAAACTGAGCAGTCGTCTTACCATCGACAACAAGTGTAGGCATCGCTTCGACCCACTTAGTAAAGTAGTCGACAGCAACGATTATATACGCATGCCCCCTCAGCCGAATGAGGGTTACACATCATGAAATATATGCCCCATTTTGCAAAAGGGCCGACGGTAATAACAAGATGCAATGGGAGAGGCGGCGCGTGCATCTTGCGTTGAAAAACCCGGCACTCATGACATTTTCGGACTGCAACAATACAGGCTTTGAATATCAAGGGCCAGAAGTAACCTGTTCGCAGAATCTTTTAGGCAGTAGCATATCCGGACATATGACTGCCACAGGCTCCACTGTGATAGTCATTTAAGACTTTCTCAGCCTCCTTCAGATTCAAGCACTGACAGAGCACTGAATCTACTCCAACGCGATATAACGTATCTCCTACAATGCAGTAGGGTTGGGATTGATGCCGAATCCGACGTCGGGCGTCTTTAGTCAACTCAGACTGGAATGTCGAGGTTTGAAGATACACGATAATATCCCCATACCAGGGATCGTGAGTGCTGATGAGGAAGAGTGTGTCATCCGGGATATGATATTCGGAGTGAGATGGAGCGGAGTCTGTCGGGAGAGAGCAAATTAGATCCGCAAAAGCTAGTGATTTGGTCGACTTAGCAGTTGTAAAATCCAAGTCGAACTCCTGCAGGATGACAATTCATTTGGAGTATTTTCTCCCCAGTAATTTTCTAGAGAGAATATATGTCATGGGGTTGCAATCCGAAACCACGGTTATTGAACGCAACAGGATGTAATGGCGAAAGCACTGCATAGCGTGCACTGCTGCTAAGGCCAGTTTCTCGACGTGGGCATAACGTGTTTCGGTGTCGAGGAGATTCCGTGATAGATAATAAACAACATGTTCATTTCCATCATCGTCATCCTGCACCAGAACCATAGCTATGGTGCTAAACGCGGCGGCCAAATATAATGTGAAGTCACGATGATAGTTCGGAGGACGAAGCAAAGGAACATTAACAAGTAATGTCTTAAGATTCTCAAAGTATTGTTGAGCAATTTCGTCCCAATGAAAGGGAACGTTCTGCTTTAAAATGCGCGTAAATCATTTGGCGACCTCTGAATGAAGTTAGCTTTTCCCTGCAGACTCTGCAATTGATATAACGAAGAGGGTGATGGGAGATTGACAATGGCCTCGACCTTTAAAGGGTAGAGGCGAATTCCATATTTGGAGACGATGAACCCCAATAGACGGCCAGAATCCATGCAAAAGACACATTTTTGAGGATTAAGCCTGATATTGTAAGGTCTACAGCGCAAGAAAATCTGGTGGAGGTGTTCAGGGTGGTCCTCCCGCTGAGCTGAATGAGCTGGCAGGTCGTCCAGATAAGGCTTAATGATATGGCGTATGTCATGGAACGCATAAGACATAGCACGCTGAAAAGTGGCTCCAGCGTTTTTCAAGCTGAACGAGAGCTTTTTATATGCAAAAGTACCCCACGGACAGATGAATGCAGTCTTGTGTTGATCAGCGGGTAGAATGTTTATCTAATTATACCCGGAAAAGCCGTCCATAAGGGAATAAATCTCACTCCCGGCACATTCGTCGATGATCTGATCTATGAAGGGAGTGGGGTAATTATCCTTAGGACAGGCGCGATTAGCATCACGGTAATCAACACAAACTTTTATAGTACCCTGCTTCTTATCCATAGGGACAATATTAGAGACCCATTCTGTGAGGGGAATTGGGTAAATGAAGCCCGCGTTCAGAAGTTTCTCAACTTCTGTTTTTATGGCAACGGCTTTGCGAGGATGCACTGGGCGTAAGCGTTGGCGCACGGGTTTCACACCAAGATAGGTAGGAATCTCGTGCACTACGATACTAGGATCAATCCCAGGCATTTCCTCATAGGACCAAGCGAACACATCTCTGAATTCTCGGAAAAGATCGGTATAAATCCAGATCTCTTCAGGCGAACAAGTAACTCGCACATGTATATTCTCGACTACCCCCAGTTTAACGGAGATGTCGAACGGGATTTTTTGAGTAATGTTACCTAGGTTTCCTTCCGAAAATACCTCATGAGTCAATATAGGCATCTGGAGAGGCGGAGTAGGAACCTGGGATGTGAAACGCTCTAGACAATCCGACATTGCCCCCAGGCTAGGCGTGAAGGAGGAACGATGATGTCCATCGCTCCAAGGCGGTTCCTCAAGAGACATGGTTTCAAAAATGGCTTCGTCAAAAGGGAAACTCTCTTTTAGAGGATCCAGCGAATCGGCCTCGCCCAGCCAAGGGGATTGAAAATAGGTGTCCAGAGCCAGGCTCGAAGGAGCATGTTGAGGAGGAGCGGGATCGGATGCGGCGATGATTTCACAGTAGCTAGTCTCTACTGGAGTTAAAGGCATTGATTCTCCAAGATAAGGCACCTGTTCAGGCGAAGGGATGATCCAAGGGTCGTCAGACCTAGAGATCATATTAACTTGAAAGGTGTTGGGTGGTGGCGCGGGAAAAATACCCATGAGGAGGGGGTCTTTGAAGAGACCGGGTCCTACACTCTCAGGGGGATTTGGGATCTGATCCATGTAAGGAACGTTGTTCTCGGAAGAGGAGGTGAAGAAAGACAACTGATCCACAGTGACAATTTTTCCCTCATGAGGAAACTTGAGAAGTCGAAAGAAGGTGGACGGCACACATAGCATGGCATGAGTCCAACTGCAGCCAAGAAGTATATTGTATTTAAGCTTAGCGTCAACCACTTCTACTTCTACATTGACTGTCTTCCCTTGTAAATTAATCGCTAGACTCTCGAGAACACCCATGGGTTTTGATTCCCAACCATCGAATGCTTCTAGAGCATTGGGTGATGATGACAGAGCTGGAGAGCCAATGGCCTTCCAGCAAGCGGATGACATGACACAAGTGGAAGCACCTTCGTCCACGACGGCCCTATGGATGTTAAGACTGTTAATCCCGACTTGAATAACCAAAGCGATTTTATGTGAAGTCGGGGGGTGAAATTTTCCAAATCGAAGGTGAGAAGGCTTGAATCGGTGGGATCGATTCCACCGATCGTAGACAGCAAAGCCTTCCGTTGCGATGGGAAAATTTGAAGAAATTCCAATGCAGACATAGTAGAAGGCGCCTGTGCCAAATCCTCAACAATACTGTAATGCTGAGCGGCATGGCCGTTTGGATTGTAGGAAGATCTTTGCAGAACACCTTTAGAAGGTGGCTTCACAACAGGTTCGACAGTAGGCTTCTCAATTTCCAAATGACCGGAGACAGGTGGGGGAGTTGGACCGTCTACCACCTCCTTTCCAGCTGCCTGACGCATTCCAGAATAATCCTTCGACTGTGTAGCGATGGAGACAGGTGCGGTGCCATTCATCATAAAAAATTGGGACCCATATGGTGCAGATGGTGAAGGCTACTCAACCATTTGGGTCTGCTGAGACGGGAACGGTTCTTTGAGAACTGCCGTAGTGCCCTTGGAGCCTTTCAGGAGCTGAGTAACTTCAGATCGTCGGGGACAATCTTTGGTATAATGATCTCCTTCACAAATGAGGCAAGGTTACTTCGGTTTGCATTGGGAACCGTCCTCAGTGCGAGATTGGGATTCTGGCTTTGGGGCGTCGGATTTAGATTTACCTTTGCCCTTCTTTTTCCCTTTGGAATATTTTTTCGTAGGATTGGCCTGAACGGCGTTAACCTCCGCAGTTTTTCCAGAATCGAGAGGGGTGGGAGGAGCAGAATTATTAGATGAATTGGACTTCTGCTTCCCATTCGAAGATTTCTTCGAATTCTGAGCCACGGAACCAATAACACCATCCACCGCAGGGGTACGTGGAGCTTTAGAAGTTCCAGACCACGGAGCATCAGACAAGATATCATATAGCATGTCGGACTGAGAATATACAAGATCCAGATATTGGGCATGCGCGATGGCTTGTTCCTCCGTCACACACGCTCCCATCGCAATATCTTGGGCTATTTTGTTAACGAAGGAGGTGGTGAACCAATGAGTTAGTATCTGATCAGGTATATGAAACTTGATCAGTCTACGACGATGTCGCCACTCATGAATGTGATCAGAAATGTGGGTGGCTTTGTCCTGCTTCAAAGAAGTCAGGAGGTGCGTCCCGGATTCATAGCGAACCGGTAACTGAAAGTGAGTCAGAAAATCCATGGCTAACGAGTTGAAATCTTGAAAGATGCCATGGGATAGTTCGATATACCACTTAGCGGCAGCACCAGTCAAAGTGTGCTGGAAGAGGTGCAGATGAATCGAATCATCCACCCAAGAGTTGGATGAACACCAAATATGGTAAGTCATCACATGGGCTTGGGGGTCCTCCCCAGCTTTACCCTCAAACTTGGGGCAATCCCCGGGTATCTTGGTAGGAACCGGAGGCCAAACAGGATTGTGCAAAATTGGATCATTGGTTAATTTCAAAACATCCGGTAATTCCAAGGTAGCCAGGAATGACAATGGTGGATTGATCGGCATCCCAGGCCCTGGATGAGGGCCGGTACCTATACTCCACGCTAGTTGAGAATATCCTTGCCCCCACGAGTTCGGTCCTGTAGGATTCTGACTATAGGGGGTATAGGTCGTATAACCAGGTTGCTGTTAACCAGTGTGCGGGGCTTGATAACCAGAGTATGGACTCTGATTGTATGTCGGCCCTGTGTAAGCAGCATTTGGATTTGGCTGCTGAGTATAGGTGTAACCGGGTTGATGAGGATAATACTGAGAACCTTGGGGCTGGTTATAATTCGGTTGAGATTGACCATGAGAATAGTAACCGCCCTGTGGTTGAGTGGGCTGCTGATAGGTGGAACCCTACGGAGCCTGATAATTAGGGCGCAGCTGTTGATTTGGCTACGGCATCGAATAAATCGGCTGCTAGGCAGGATTGATAGAATGAGCAGGCTGGCCTGGCTGGACAGGCTGACCTGGCTAAACGGGCTGACCCGGATGGACAGGTTGCGCCGGCTACGCAGTTTAACCTGGCTGTAGAGGAGCCCCAGGTTGTGCCGGATGGGCTGGTTGGCCTGGAGGCGGGACACTAGGTTGTGCCGGATGGACCAGTTGGTCTGGTGGCAGGATAGAGCTAGGAGGTGGCTGGTAACTGGTTTGACCTGAAGCAAGGCCATGAGATGATTCTGGCTTATATGCAACGTTGGGACCAACAAGATACTGGGGTTGCATGGGTAGGGAAGGTTGGACTTGCCCCCCAGGACCATAGACCGGCCCCGGTTGGTACCCCGGTGGAGGCTGTGAAGGTTGACCGGAAGGGTAATACTATCCTTGCAGACCGTATGATAGCCCTTGCTGGCCTGCAGGGTAACCTAGTAAGGGCTGGCCCTGCGGGTAATAAGGATAGCCAGGCTGGCCCGAAAGTTGGCCCTGGAAAGGCTACCCTTGCGGGTTATATGTCTGTCCAGCCTGGTTATATGGTAAACCTTGAGCATGAAGGTAAGCCTCCGGAGCAGGTAAACGCAACATATTCCCGTGCTGATCATATTGATTTGGAAAAGCATACGCGAGTGTACCATCCTGAGCATAATGTGACAAGTACAAACGGTTGGGGTCTTGAGAGGAGGGTCCAACCTCAGGGTTTGGTTGTTGTAAGTACAACTGATACTCCTATGGAGAAATGTTCTTTGGTATAGCGGATGCTATGTAGACGTCTTCGGGAAGTGATGTAGCCCTTACTGCAGGTGCAGATGCAGGCACACAGATAGTGGACCTAACAGGTACAGAAGTGACCTGAGGGAATGACGTAACGGGAGTCTGAGGAGACATCCCCAATGAAGGAACAATAGGCCGCATAGAAGAAGCTGACGCCCCCATAGAGGCAGCAGCGGCAATAATCTGACCTAAAGATCTATACTCGGCTGGTAATGAGGGAATGGGCGAAGATATAACAGATGCTTTAGGGTTGTCTTCCGGAAATAATATCTTAGGAAATAACTGGAAATCTTCACCAGACGTGGGAATTTCCTCACTGGATTCACTCATGTTTGGGCTTGCCGCTAGATATTGTAATAGACGGCAAGGACTGGGAGGAAAAACAACAGCTATAAAAGGCGAACCCGATGTAAGAGAAAGGAAATCTACCCCTAATCTTAATTCAGACCAAGGGTCGGAAAAGGGCCAATTGAACTCAACTGGTCCTCCAAAGGGTTACTCAGAAAGAACCGGTCCCCCGTCAGGAAACTCGGAAACAACGGGCTGCTGAGGTTCAACAGAGGGTTGGGAAGCCTCTGATGAATCGTCCGTATATGGACTACCAGTAGACGAAACCGAAGGTTCCGCCACTGTGGTAGTAACGACAAGAGAAAAAGATCAAACACACACATGGGCTGAAAAAGAGTCAAGGCACACAATCAAATGGCCACAAGAAAAATCTAACAGGGCGTGTGATCGCGGGTGATCAATTTTTACCACGTTGAAAAATAGGAAACTTCACCATTTCATGTTTTAAGAGTCGAGAAACGGATAAAAGGTGACTCTATCTCTTTCAGTTTTGAAGCAAGCATGAAAGGACAAGCACTTGGTGATCCTTTCAAATTTAAGGAGTCAGAAAATACCAAATGACTGCTCAGGAATACTAGGCAAAGGGTGTACCAAATAACCGTGAACTGCAATATACACCTTGGTTTCAAAAATGAAAGAGAAATCAACCAAGGACTTTCCGTAAGTGCATGCAATCTCCCCGAATGCTGTGTCCGGTGTATCACGGATATAGGGCGGCAGACTCGACTTCCTATAGATAAAGGATTGAAACCTAGCGGGGTCTCCCTTTATATACGCGATGGTACGGGGAGCACAAGTCCGTACTAGTGCTGTCTAAAGCCAAGAGGCGAGCGACAGCTACTAGGTTTTAAGACGCCAGAACACGTCTCTAGCCTAGACCTCTAAATGTGTTTCATTAGATTTCAATGCTGCCTTAGTGTAAATTGAGTAACTTTTAAAGTTTATCTTCAATTACGTTTCAGTTTTCAGTCCTTTACGAATGTGATGTCTCAAAATCTCCTAAATGCAAAACTATATGCCACAGTATATCATTTCATTCGATGAAAGCTAATTATAAGAGAGTTAAGAGCTTTTCACACAATGAAATGATCAGAAAACAACCAGTGATATCTCTAATGCAGCTAATGGAAACTAAAAAAAAAATATTTCAAAGTTACTAATCACTAATAACGCCAAAAAGATTTTAATTCGCACTAACTAATAAAAAGCAAAGAGATTTTTTATTTTCAATGTTTAAGAGCTAGATGCACTAAACAACTTGAAAAATAATGAAAAGAGCAATTCGAGAAACGACGGAAAGAGAGCAAAAACAAGCAAATTTCACTCAATGGCACACACAATCAGATCTCAAATCGACCAAAAAGTCCCTCAAAACCAAGAAATTCCCAAAGACTGAAATGAGCTGTGTAATATAGGCCCAAAACAAGACAAGGCGGAATTCGAATGGAAACGAAATCAGTCACTCAAAAAGCGCAATAAAATGTTGAACAACTGTCAAACGAATGCAAGGAAACAATCCCAAAGTCGATCGAACCAACGAAAACCAAAAACTCCCAAGGGAGGCTCGACTCAAAAAAGCACCTAGATGCCCTAGGGCTAAAATGTGAAATCGAAGGAAATAGGAAAACAACCAAAGGATGGAGGTTACAGTCAGTCAAACTAGGCTCCAGTGCACTCAAACAGCAAAAAAAAACAAGATCAAAATCACAAATCAGTCCCAAAAATATTAAAACACAGACAACTCAAATAGCTCACAGGATTGGCGTGACTGTGAGGCTGAAATTAGCACCAGAAGGGCATTGGCGTGGGTGATACACAAGCAACCTGCGCCAATAGGCGCGACTGTCGAGCTAAAAAGTGTGCCAGTCGAGTTATCTATGCAAAAATAAAAAACAAGCAATCTCAGACACAGACTAGTGATGACGAAGCTAAACCAAAGCCAAACAGACAAAAAAACAGTCCAAAGAGCTGACCAAGCAAGCAAGGCCAAGAGTTGACCGAACGGACAAGACAATACTCCAAGTCGTTCAGTTTATAAGTTAAACCGGAGATTGACTGAAGCAGCGTTGATCTACTTCGCTAATGCAGAGAAAAAGCATTTCGAAGGCTATCTGGCCGTACTTCAGGCTCCGTCTATAGTTTACAAAGCAAACAACGAGCCGAGTCCTCAGTGGAGTCACCGAATTGTTGAAGAGGTTAATCCCCTCTGCGGACAGAGGCGATCCCTACTAGCCCAGATCGGGTCTAGCAACAATCGAACACGCTACAGTGCAGGTTCCTAATTGCAAATAAACCGACTTGCGATGAAGGCTTACCTGGAATCCAACGCTGTCGTTTGTAGAAGAGGTAGTGCTCCCGTTCATCTGCCCTGGCAGATCACAATCCTCACGATCTCCGTGATCGAACACCTGCACACGCAAGAAACAAAACAAATGCAAGCATAAAATCCAGTACATACAACTATATGTCAGTCGAAGAGGACATAACTCATGATCATAATCAAGAACAAGAGTGGAACCATAAATAATAGTCACTTATCATTAATGAATCAAAGGAAGAATACAACCATAGCTTCGACGTAGCATTCTCCTTCGGCGGGTCGTCAGCAGAACATGCCTCGATAAAGCCTGTCGGGGAATGGGACAAGTCTCTCTCTCCGGATACTTGGCAATAGTCTCCTTGCTTGGAATTGGCCTTGAGGAAATCAAGAAGGCTCTTGCAGCATAAGGATGTGAAGGCTCTTGGGAACTAGCTTGCAAAGGAAGGAGCAAGCTTTTATAGATGGAGGAAGGGAGTTGGGATCCCTATAATTATGGGATTGTCCCTATCATCAAGGAAGCTTCCATGAGAGGTGGCAAACCACTTCCTCTCTATGGAAATCCGTAGCCAAACCTCCCAACTCAAGATAGAGAGTGGTCCAGGAATCTGTTAGGACGAAACTTCCGCCAATTATTATTTAAAAACACTCCTTAAAATGGCTGGCCCGAGTGCGACTCTGGGATAGAGCGCCAATTGGCACGTCCTCTTTGAAGGATTTCCCCCATTGGCGCGGGTATTGAACTGCCTACCCGCACCAATGCAAAAAGAGATGTTTTTAGGGTTTTTCACAAGGAGATGTCTTCAGGGAAATGAAAGCTCATGTTCAGAGGGATGTCATGCAAGTGTTTTTAGGCCATGTCACTGCTCACAGGTCACGGAATGAGCCCTCCAATGTGCGGGACGGGGATTGCAGGGACGGTGAAAAATTGTTGTGTAACAATTGGCCCCTTAATACTCTTAAGAGTAATAATGGGCATGCCTATGCCATGCCACCCATGCCATAACTGCCGTCCTCCTCACCTTCAACCATGAAATCTCTAGCCACCAAAAATCTCATCTACAACCATTAAATCTGCTTTCGCCAAAAATCTCACTTGTAGGCATTAAATCTCCATCTGCCGAAAATCTTACTTGCAGTGATTAAATTTCTCACGTTTTTACCAGGTTATAACATCATAACTTTTGGATGTAATAACCATTGCTGAGAGATAAGATTCAGGAGCAGGCAACCATTATTTCCTAGTCTATTGGCCCATTAATACTCTCAAGAGTACTAATGGGCATGCCTATGGCATGCCACGCATGCCTTACCTGCCGTCCTCCTCACCTTCAGTCATTAAATCTCCAACCACTGAAAATCTCATCGGCAGCCATAAAATCTCTAGCTGCCAATAATCTCACCATTAGCCATTAACTCTCCATCTGCCAAAAATATCTCCTGCAACGATTAAATTTCCCACGTTTTTACCAGGTTATAACCTCATAAATTCTAGATGTAATAACCATTCTTGAGAGATAGGGTTCAGGAGCAGGCAACCAATATTTCCCAGTCTATTGGCCCATTAATAATCTTAAGAGTACTAATGGGAATGCCTATGCCATGCCACCCATGCCATACCTGCTCTCCTCCTCACCTTCAACCATTAAATCTCCAGCTGCCGAAAATCTCATTTGTAGCCATTAATTCTCTAGCTGCCAAAAATCTCACCTGTAGCCATTAACTCTCCATCTGTCGAAAATCTCACCTGCATCGATTAAATTTCTCTTGTTTTTACGAGTTTATAACCTCATAACTTAACCTTATAACTTTTGGATGTAATAACCATTGGTGAGAGATAGGGTTCAGGAGCAAGCAACCAATATTTCCCAGTCTATTGGCCCTTTAATACTTTGAAGAGTACTAATGAGCATGGCTATGCCATGCCACCCATGCCATACCTACCATCCTCCTCACCTTCAGCCATTAAATCTACAGCCACCGAAAATCTCATCTGCAGCCATTAAATGTCCAGTCGCCAAAAATCTCACCTGTAGCTATTAAATCTCCATCTGCCAAAAATATCACCTGCAGCGATTAAATTTCCTACGTTTTTACCAGGTTATAACCTAATAACTTAACCTCCTAACTTTTGGATGTAATAACCATTGCTGAGAGATAGGGTTCAAGAGTAGGCAACTAATATTTCCCAGTTTATTGGCCCATTAATACTCTTAAGACTACTAATGGGCATGCCCATGCCATACCTGTCGTCCTCCTTACCTTCATCCATTAAATCTCCAGCCGCCAAAAATCTCATCTGCAGCCATTAAATCTCCAGCTGCCAAAAATATCACCTGTAACCATTAACTCTCCATCCACTGAAAATATCACCTACAACGATTAAATTTCCCGCATTTTTACCACTATAATCTCATAACTTACCCTCATAACTTCTAGATGTAATAACCATTGTTGAGAGATAGGTTTTAGGAGCAGGCAACCAATATTTCCCAGTTTATTGGCCCATTAATACTCTTAAGAGTACTAATGGGCATTCCTATGCCATGCCACCCATGCCATACCTACCGTCCTCCTCACCTTTAGCCATTAAATATCCAGCCACTGAAAATCTCACCTGCAGCCATTAACTCTCCATCCACCAAAAATCTCACCTACAACCATTAACTCTCCATCCGCTGAAAATCTCACTTGCAACGATTAAATTTCTCGTGTTTTTACCAGATTATAACCTCATGACTTAACCTCATAACTTTTGGATGTAATAACCATTGCTGAGAGATAGGGTTCAATAGCAGGCAACCAATATTCCCCAGTCTACTGGCCCATTAATACTCTTAAGAGTACTAATGGGCATGCCTATGCCATTCCACCCATGCCATACCTGTCATCGTCCTCACCTTCAGCCATTAAATCTCCATCCGTCGAAAATCTTATCTGCAGCCATTAAATCTCCAGCTGCCAAAAATCTCATCTGTAGCCATTAACTCTCCATCTGCCGAAAATATCATGTGCATCGATTAAATTTCCCACGTTTTTACCAAGTTATAACCTCATAACTTCTGGATGTAATAACCGTTACTAAGAGATAGGGTTCAGGAGTAGGCAACCAATATTTCCCAGTCTATTGGCCCATTAATACTCTTAAGAGTACTAATGGGCATGCTTATGCCATGCCACCCATGACATACCTGTCATCCTCCTCACCTTTAGCCATTAAATCTCCAGGCACCGAAAATCTCATCTATAGCCACTAAATCTCCAGCCGCCAAAAACCTTACCCGCAGCCATTAACTTTCCATCTGCCAAAAATCTCACCTGCAACGATTAAATTTCCCTTGTTTTTACCAAGTTATAACCTCATAACTTCTAGATGTAATAACCATTGCTGAGAGATAGGGTTCAGGAGGAGGAAACCAATATTTCCCAATCTATTGGCCCATTAATACTCTTAAGAGTACTAATGGGCATGCCTATGCCATGCCACCCATGCCATACCTGCCATCCTCCTCACCTTCAGCCATTAAATCCCTAGCCGCTGAAAATCTCATCTGCAACCATTAAATCTCCAACCGCAAAAAATCTCACCTGCAGCCATTAACTCTCCATCCGCAGAAAATCTCACCTGCATCGATTAATTTTCTTGTGTTTTTACCGGGTTATAACCTCATAACTTCTAGATGTAATAACCATTGCTGAGACAGAGGGTTCAAGAGCATAAAATCCATATCTCCAAGTCTATTGGCCCATTAATACTCTTAAGAGTACTAGTGGGCATGCTTATGGCATGCCACCAATGCCATACCTATCGTCCTCCTCACCTTAAGCCATTAAATCTCCAAGTGCCGAAAATTTGATCTACAACCATTAAATCTCCAGCCGCCAAAAATCTAACCAGCAACCATTAACTCTCTGTCCGCCAAAAATATCACCTGTAGAAATTAAATTTCCCATATTTTTACCAGGTTATAACCTCATAACTTCTGAATGTAATAACCATTGCTGAGAGATAGCGTTCAAGAGTAAGCAACCAATATTTCCCAGTCTATTGGCCCATTAATACTCTTAAGAGTACTAATGGGCATGCCTATGCTATGCCACCCATGCCATAGCTACTATCCTCCTCACCTTCAGCCATTAAATCTATAGACACCAAAAATCTCATTTATAACCATTAACTCTCCATCCGCAGAAAAACTCACTTGCAGCGATTAAATTTCCCGCATTTTTACCAAGTTATAACCACATCACTTAACCTCATAACTTTTGGATTTAATAACCATTGCTGAGAGATAGGGTTCAGGAGTAGGCGACCAATATTTCCCAGTCTATTAGTCCATTAATACTCTTAAGAGTACTAATGGGCATGCCTATGCCATTCCACACATGCCTTACTTGCCGTCCTCCTCACCTTCAGTCATTAAATCTCCAGCCACTGAAATATCATCAGTAACCATTAAATCTACAGTTGACAAAAATGTCACCCTTAGCCATTAACTCTCCATCCGCTGAAAATCTCTCCTGCAACGATTAAATTTCCTGCATTTTTACCAGGTTATAACCTCATAACTTTTGGATGTAATAACCGTTCCTTAGAGATATGGTTCAGGAGCAGGCAACCAATATTTCCCAGTGTATTGGCCCATTAATACTCTTAAGACTACTAATGGGCATGCCTATTCCATGCCACCCATGCCATACCTGCTATCCTCCTCACCTTCAACCATTGAATCTCCAGCTGCCGAAAATCTCATTTGCAGCCATTAAATCTCCAGTCGCCAAAAATCTCACCTGTAGCCATTAACTCTCCATCCGTCGAAAATCCCCCCTACATCGATTAAATTTCCTTCTTTTTTAGTAGGTTATAACCTCATAACTTCTGGATGTAATAACCATTGATGAGAGATAGGGTTAAGGAGCAAGCAACCAATATTTCCTAGTCTATTGGCCCATTAATACTCTAAAGAGCACTAATGAGCATGCCTATGCCATGCCACCCATGCCATACCTGCCATCCTCCTCACCTTCAGCCACTAAATCTCCAGCCACCGAAAATCTCATCTGCAGCCATTAAATCTCTAGCCGCCAAAAATCTCACCTGCAGCCATTAACTCTCCATCCGCCGAAAATATCACCTATAGCAAATAAATTTCCTGCGTTTTTACCAGGTTATATCCTAATTACTTAACCTCATAACTTCTGGATGTAATAACCATTGCTGAGAGATAGGGTTCAGGAGCAGGAAAATAGTATTTCCTAGTCTATTGGCCCATTAATACTCTTAAGACTACTAATGGGCATGTCTATGCCATTCCACCGATGCCATACTTGTCGTCCTCCTCACCTTCAGCCATTAAATCTCCAGCTATCGAAAATATCATCTGCAGCCATTAAATATCTAGGCACCAAAAATCTCACCTGCAGCCATTAACTCTCTATCCGCCGAAAATATCACCTACAATGATTAAATTTCCCACGTTTTTACCATTATAACCTCATAACTTAACCTCATAACTTCTGGATGTAATAACTATTGTTCAGAGATAGGGTTTAGGAGCAGGCAACCAATATTTCCAATTTTATTGGCCCATTAATACTCTTAAGAGTACTAATGGGCATACCTATGCCATGCCACCCATGCCATACCTGCCGTCCTCCTCACCTTCAGCCATTAAATCTCTAGCCGTTAAAAATCTCACCTATAGCCATTAACTCTCCATCCGCCAAAAATATCACCTGCAACCATTAACTCTCAATCTGCTGAAAATCTCACTTGCAACGATTAAATTTCCCTCATTTTTACCAGGTTATAACCTCATAACTTCTGGATGTAATAACCATTGCTGAGAGATAGGGTTCAAGTGCAGGAAACCAATATTCCCCAGTCTATTGGCCCATTAATACTCTTAAGAGTACTAATGGGCATGCCTATGCCATGCCACCCATGCCATACCTGTCGTCGTCCTCACCTTCAGCCATTAAATCTCCATTTGTCGAAAATATCATCCACAGCCATTAAATCTCCAGCCACCAAAAATCTCAACTGTAGCCATTAACTCTCCATTTGCCGAAAATGTCATGTGCAACGATTAAATTTCCCACGTTTTTACCAGGTTATAACCTCATAACTTCTGGATGTAATAACCATTGCTAAGAGATAGGGTTCAGGAGCAGGAAACCAATATTTCCCAATCTATTGGCCCATTAATACTCTTAAGAGTTACTAATGGGCATGCCTGTGCCATGCCACCCATGCCATACCTTTCGTCCTCCTCACCTTCGGCCATTAAATCTCCGGCTGCCGAAAACCTCACCCGCAGCCATTAACTTTCCATCCGCCAAAAATCTCACCTGCAACAATTGAATTTCCCTCGTTTTTACCAGGTTATAACCTCATAACTTCTTGATGTAATAACCATTGCTAAGAGATAGGGTTCAAGAGCAGGCAACCAAAATTTCCCAATCTATTAGTCCATTAATACTCTTAAGAGTACTAATGGGCATACCTTTGCCATGCCACCCATGCCATACCTGCTGTCCTCCTCACCTTCAGCCATTAAATCTCTAGCCGCCGAAAATCTCATCTGCATCCATTAAATCTCCAACCGCCAAAAAACTCACCTACAGCCATTAACTCTCCATCCGCCAAAAATCTCACCTGCATCAATTAAATTTCCTGTGTTTTTACCGGGTTATAACCTCATAACTTAACCTCATAGCTTCTGGATGTAATAAGAATTGCTGAGAAATAGGGTTCAGGAGCAGGCAACCCATATCTCCAAGTCTATTGGCCCATTAATACTCTTAAGAGTACTAGTGGGCATGCCTATGCCATGCCACCCATGCCATACTTGCTGTCCTCCTTGCCTTAAGCCATTAAATCTCCAGGTGCCGAAAATCTGATCAGCAACCATTAAATCTCCAGCCGCAAAAAATCTAACCTGCAACCATTAACTCTCCATCCGTCGAAAATATCACTTGTAGAGATTAAATTTCCCACATTTTTACCAAGTTATAACCTCATAACTTCTGGATGTAATAACCATTGCTGAGAGATAGGGTTCAGGAGTAGGAAACCAATATTTCCCAGTCTATTAGCCCATTAATACTCTTAAGAGTACTAATGGGCATGCCTATGCCATTCCATCCATGCCATAGCTGTCGTCCTCCTCACCTTCAGCCATTAAATCTATAGCCACCGAAAATCTCATCTGCAACCATTAAATCTTCTTCCACCAAAAATCTCACCTGAAGGTATTAACTCTCCATCTACCGAAAATCTCACTTGAAACGATTAAATTTCTCGCATTTTTACCAGGTTATAACCTCATCACTTAACCTCATAACTTTTGGATGTAATAACCATTGCTGAGAGATATGGTTCAGGAGCAGGCAACCAATATTTCCCAGTCTATTGGCCCATTAATACTCTTAAGAGTGCTAATGGGCATGCCTATGCCATGCCATGCATGCCTTACCTGTTTTCCTCCTCACCTTCAGTCATTAAATATCCAGCTGGTGAAAATCTCATCAGCAACCATTAAATCTCCATCTGCCAAAAATCTCACCCTTAGCCATTAACTCTCCATCTGCCGAAAATCTGTCTTGTAGTGATTAAATTTCCGGTGTTTTTACCAGGTTATAACCTCATAACTTCCGAATGTAATAACCATTGCTGAGAGATAGGGTTCAGGACCAGGCAACCAATATTTTCCAGTATATTGGCCCATTAATACTCTTAAGAGTACTAATGGGCATGCCTATACCATGCCACCTATGCGATACCTGCTGTCTCACTCACCTTCAACCATTAAATATCCAGTTGCCAAAAATCTCATTCGCAGCCATTAAATCTCCAACCGCGAAAAATCTCACCTGCAGCCATTAACTTTCCATCCACCAAAAATCACACCTGCATTGATTAAATTTCTCTCATTTTTACCAGGTTATAACCTCATAACTTAACCTCATAACTTCTGGATGTAATAACCATTGCTGAGAGAAAGGGTTCAGGAGCAAGTAACCAATATTTCCTAGTCTATTGGCCCATTAATAATCAGAAGAGTACTAATGAGCATGCCTATGCCATGCCACCCATGCCATACCTGCCATCCTCCTCACCTTCAGCCATTAAATGTTCAGCCGCCGAAAATCTCATCTGCAACCATTAAATCTCCAGCCGCAAAAAATCTCACCTGTAGTAATTAAATCTCCATCCGCCGAAAATATCACATGCAGTGATTAAATTTCCTGCGTTTTTACCAGGTTATAACCTAATAACTTAACCTCATAACTTCTGGATGTAATAACCATTGCTGAGAGATAGGGTTCAGGAGCAGGCAACTAATATTTCCCAGTCTGTTGGCCCATTAATATTCTTAAGACTACTAATGGGCATGCTTATGCCATGCCACCCATGCCATACCTGTCGTCCTCCTCACCTTCAGCCATTAAATCTCTAGCCGCTAAAAATCTCATCTGCAACCATTAAATCTCGAGCCGCAAAAAATCTCACCTACATCCATTAACTCTCCTTCCGCCCAAAATCTCACCCGTAGCGATTAAATTTCCCACTTTTTTACGAGGTTATAACCTCATAACTTAACCTCATAACTTCTGGATGTAATAACCATTATTGAGAGATAGGGTTCAAGAGCAGGCAACCAATATTTCCCAGTCTATTGGCCCATTGATACTTTTAAGAGTACTAATTGGCATGCCTATGCCATGCCACCCATGCCATACATACCATCCTCCTCACCTTCAACCATTAAATCTCCAGCCACCGAAAATCTCATCTGCAGCCATTAAATCTCCAGCCGCCAAAAATCTCAACTGCAGCCATTAACTCTCCATCTGCAGAAAATCTCACCTGTAACTAATTAAATTTATCACGTTTTTACCAATTTATAACCTCATAACTTAACCTCATAACTTCTAGATGTAATAACCATTGCTGAGAGATAGGGTTCAGGAGTAGGCAACCAATATTTCCCAGTCTATTGGCCCATTAATACTCTTAAGAGTACTAATGGGCATGCTTATGCCATGCCACCCATGCCATACCTGCCATGCTCCTCACCTTCAGCCATTAAATCTCCAGCCGCCGAAAATCTCATCTGCAACCATTAAATCTCCAGCCACCAAAAATCTCACTTGCGGCCATTAACTCTCTAGCCGCCAAAAATCTCACCTGCTGCGATTAAATTTCCTGCATTTTTACCAATTTATAACATCATAACTTAACCTCATATCTTTTGGATGTGATAACCATTACTGAGAGATAGGGTTCACGAGCATGGCTGGAAGGATGGGAGGCTTTCTAGACATGGTGAGCGAACGCAGGATTTATTTCATCATATTTTGCTGGCCAGGGGAAGTGTTGGTAAGTTTATAAGTATTTTCTCTCTTTTCTTTTTTATTTCACTGTCTATGGCTAGAATGATTTTATTAGAGATTTCTTTATAAATTTTCTGTTTTTCTTAAAAAAACAAATTTAAGGTTTATGTCTAAGAAATGCAATTCCAGTTTTATATGTGAAAATGTAACCAAGAAATTTTTTTCCTAACTTTATATATTCCAATAATGGGAAAATAACATATTATTTCCACCATTAAGTTGAAGATTGGATAATCTATGACAAGCCATTCATAGCTTTATCCAAGTGCGAACTGGTCAAGAAATGTTATCAGAACTTTATATGTGAAAAATATAACGAGGAAATATCCTTCCTGTCATTATATATTCTAGTCGTAGTAATTTTGTCCAAAATAACATACGACTTCCACCATTACTTTAGAGATTTATTTCCTATCATTATATATTCCAATAATTATATATTCCAGAAATGACAATTCTTGTCAAAATAGCATATTGCTTCCACCATTATTTTAGAGATTTGATAATTATTGCAAACCGTGTAATGTCTTATCTTAGAAATTAGAATCTCATTAATGTTTTCTTGTCATTGAATTCGGGGTCTTTTAATAATAATAATAATAATAATGATAAACACCATTTTTTTGCTGGAGGCTATAAATGCCATTTTCCATTAAAAATCAGAACCCATTTTTTTCTTTTAAGGATTACAATTTAATGACGAAAGGCATTGACACGTGTGAACAATGGGCATGTGATGTGTCATTTTTGGTAAAACATTTAATGTTAGATTTTACTATATATATATATTTTTTCATGATTGTGAGAGAGATTTATTTTAATTGGTTATTTTTCATTCTATTATTATTGAAAAATTTATTAAATCTATTTTTTTAAGTTGTTTTTAATTTTTTTCACTTTGATTAATGTATATGATTTTTTTTTCAATTTTTATTTTAAACTTATTTTATTTAAATAGTTTTTTTTAAATATATGATTATTGATTTGTAAATTTTTAATTTAAAGTATATTTTATTTATTCCATTATAAAATTTTAGTATGAAATGTCTTTTTAAATTTATTTTTTAAATTCAAAAAAATATTATAAAAAAATCATTATTACCTCTTAAATAAAAATAAATAAATAATAAATTTACTCGGCAGTTTTTGCAAACTACTATACTATGTCGAGCATCTAAATTAAAGACAAGCTTATCGACTCTAGGTGCTTCATGACGATGGTTCATGATCATGAAGACTCTGGATTATCTGTTCTTCCTCCGGCCATAGAATGGTGTACACTGGATTCTTCTTCCATATCATCAAGTTTATACCAAATAGATAATTCATTCATTTGTGAAAAATATTGTTCCTTTTAAGATAGATATACTATTTAGTTTCTATTACTACATATATAATATCTTTCTTACATAGGGATACACATACTTATATGAAGACACAGAAAGAAAAATATAGAGATATAGATAATATGCTATCAGAGAAAGGAACACTTAAATTAGTTTAGCCGTGTGATAGAAGCTTCTTGTTTTTTGTATTTTCCTTCAAATATGAAAATTAGGGACAAGGCATATATGCACAAACATATTACACATTATCATACCAAGAAATTGAAAATAAAGCTCGGAAAAGTACAAATCCCACAAATCATGTTGCTTGAGCCCTGTGATGTGAACTTTATATGAAAATAATGCACAACACATATTCATATTATCATTGCAAGAAATTGAAGAGGTTGAAACACAAAAATCCAAAATGGCATCTATGCTCAACAATATGTTGGTTGAGCGCTGCGATGTGAACTTATTTTTTGTTGTCAATTCCCTATAAAAGAGTTCGATTAAGTATGTTTTAGAATATCATTGCTAATATTTAAAAAAAAAAATAGCAAAAGTTCTACTGTAATTTTTTACTTCATTAAATAGATCGTATTTTGTCAAAATTGTTATCCTATTGTTTGGATTTCAATATGTGGAGAAAGGCCTTTATATCATTTTTTGTCACAATGAAAAACATATAGTTTTGGATGTTTAATAAAATCTCCTTAAAAAAAAATGCCATATTAGACTTGATTTCAAAAATAACGATTAGCATATGCAAGACATCATCTACAATGTTGCTTCCATAGAAAAGAGTACACCATGAAATCAAATGAAAATCACGCCAATCGATGCATAGTTATACAATAAAAAAATAAAGGTGTATTGCCACATCACATAACTCGATATAATATGTTCAACTTATATAACCAGATTCTCATTAATATCTGTAGTTTATGTATGTCTTGCTTTATTTCACTTTGCCAAAAACATAATCACAATTGAAAAGAACCAGAAACTAAGATTTGTTCATTTGGTTCCAGCTACGCAGAATGGAAAAAAAATATAATTATAACACTGTCATGCTATAATGAGATGAGAGTTGTTACCTATTTCAAAATGCAACACATGCTAGGAATTACACCACATTACTTTCCTAAAACAATTGTGGGCCTTTTCAACATGTGTCTATTTTAAATGAATAATTATGTACAAAAAAATAATAACATCATTATTATTATCAATAATATCATTTTTATTTTAAGAGAATTAGAATTATTAATTAACATTAAATATGTTATTTTAAAAGAATTAGAATTATTAGTTAACATTAAATATTTGTATAGTAATAATTTAACTTTAAAATTAAAATCAAAACATATATCAAACTGTTATATAATATTTTTTTAATATATAATTAAACATTAAAGCTTATTTTTTTGATGTAATTAATCATTCTTATTTTTATTTTTTTGAAAAAAATCTCGAAAAACTAATTGGCTTTAATGACTCTATTCTTGTATGTGCTCTTTGAATTGGCTTTACATTGTGTTGATATTTCTTGACTGTTAGACATGTGTGTTAGCTTAACTTTAGTGTAGCTAACGCATCATTCTAATTTTTAGTTTACTATGATATACTCACCTAGTTTAATTAGGAGACAAGAAATGAGGCCCATATCCACACATGTCAGTTAAATAAGCTGATTATCGATAGTAGATATCACACACATAGGTTAATTAACAAAGAGTAAGTGGCCCAAGTCCACAAATCTTTAGTTAGTTTTCAAATTCTTGCATTAAATCGAGTTTTAATTTTTGCATTAGGATTTCGGGACCAGGATTAAAATAACAAAAGAAAGCAAGTTATCTTTGTCGCCCTTGCACCTAACGGTGACCCTGGGTATGCATATGAACGCTCTCTCTTGATTCTTTACAATCTCCCTATAGAGCAAACATTTAGTTTAAGTAGTACAAGTTTTAAGCGGCCCATTATCCGCACATTATTTATTTCGTGAAAGGAACAACCAAACATAGCGTACCATATATCCACATCTTACAACATTGTGATTGTTCTCTTTATTTAACACACGAAGCTTCAGTGAGCTAGGGGCCTCGTCCTATTCTTACTGTAGCTTCACAAAGGCACACCATAAACAAATATTTTATTTTCATTTTCCTATTTGAAAGTCATTAATATTAGTTCAATTTTTGGCACTAGGATTCGGGACCGAGATCGAATTATCTTTAGAAGAGCAAGTAATCTCTGCTACCTTTGCACCCATGGGTGATCCTAGGCAAGCATATGAACACTCTCTACTGATAATTCATCATCTCCCTATAGTTGATCAATTAGATTAACTAGGAAGCATTGTAAGCGGCCCACATCCACACATGTTTTACTTTTGGGCAAGGAACAACCAAACCTAGTTTAACTAGGGGATTTTGAAAAGGATCACCGCATATCCACATGTTCAAACTATGCGCTTTTTCACCTCTTGCTCACACACATTCACACCTTAAGTGAATCAAAGCCACCTAAAACTAACTTAACTAAATGCATTAAACTCTCCCCACAGGGGCCATAAGAGAAGTTATAGCTTAAGTTAGGACCAAGGGGGTAGGCATTCAATAAGATGCTTTGGTCAGTTACATCTTGAAACATAGAAGTTGACTGTTTAGGGAACTTTTCAATCCGTCTATCCACCCATGGCAAAGAAAACCCAAGCACGACAGAGACTCGATTCAGAGGGGGTTAGGCTTAGGCCCAGTGCGTGCAGTATTATTCAGGGCTACCTGACCCGTCTAATACTCAGTATTGGTAGCTGAATTACCAAGAAGCCCAAGAATCGAATGCTCACGTGGGATGATGGTACCTAGCGACAAAAATTAGGGCATCCTTCCCTATAGGTGACGGTGCATGCAAGCACTAGATCCTCTACCCTTACCTTGGTTGATTTTCTTCGGTTGACTGGAGGCGTCACCAGCTCTTTCGGGACATTGCCCCAGCATTCGCAAGATATATTCTCAAGGCCCAGTTACATTTTAGCGTATGAGGACGATTTAGGTCTTCTAAGATTTGAGTATCATACGAAAAAAACAAAAAGTCATATTTTTTTATTGACTCGTCACATAGGATTAATCTAAAGGGAAAATTTATATTTTATTTTCGCTTTTTTTATGTATGCGATCGGATTTTTTCTTTGATCGTAATCTCTATCCTCTCAAAATTTTCCAAAAACATACCTAGATGATGCCAGAATGGATCCAATGGGACCTCGTCGATCTAGACGCCTTTTTGACCTCCCCCCATTACCGAGAGGGGTTCCAAGTCTTTCGCCATTTAGTAGTCAAATATGGAGCACTGCCACCCTTATTGGTTCATCCTTTATTGGGGCATCATTAGTTGGGAACCATTGTTGGTCACCTAACACTAGACTGGTGAACACCGCCACAGGATCACTGCATACCACTCATCCCACAATCCTTAGGGGACAGAGGAGTGCTACCCATTCGGGAAGTCAGGTGAACTCACAGCAGGGCACGTCACATAAAAATCGTATACCTAACCAGAACACTGTATTTTCACAAGGTACAATGGCTACAAACTCTCAGTCACCTTTCTTAGCTTCGTTAAAGTTACCAGATTTAACTAAGTTGACAAACGATCCCATTGCACACAACCCTACATGGCCTCCCATGCCCACGAAGTTCCCTTCAGACATTCCAAAGTTTGAAGGGAAGCAAGCGGAAGACCCCAGAAATCATGTTATGAATTTCCACCTGTGGTGTTCGTCGAACAACATCATTGACGATACTATTCAACTAAGACTATTTCAATGCACCCTAATCGGAATAGCCACGAAATGGTATGTGGAGAAACCATCTACTACACATGGAACCTTTAGCGCCCTCTCTACTACATTCTTGACCTATTTTCAGTTACCCATCCACCATGATTCTGGAATGGAATTACTGACCCACTTTAGGCAAAAGCCCATCGTCCATATCTCGGACCATCTCCACGAATGGCGGAGGCGTCGTAGTTTGTGCAAAGCCAAACTCGATGATCAAGTTCTGTTATACATGTTCTTGAAAAATCTCACCATAGAGATTTCGAAGGATGTGGCTCAAAAAAATACCATATCTGAAGAGGATGCTATCAGTAAGACCTAACAACTCGAGTTGATCTATCCACAGTCAGGATATATTTACAATATCCTGCCTAACACCCTGCGCCTGCAAAATTACAAAGAATTTCCACATGCGTCGAGCTTCATAGATGGTTTTATTGGGTCATTGACCCAAAATCACCTAGGCAGCAGCGTTCCATACCTCGGTTATGCATATGATTCTACCCAAGACATACTGCAACCCGACTATCAAAGTCATTATGCACCTTCGAAAAATGTGACTAATAGGGTGTCATCGTATCTCCATCATTTGGGAGGTATGTATCCTCCGACTTACGGGACCTAGTATGTAGCTATACATTCTGACGGAAGAGCTCCCCCCCAACAACCATTTATAAACTAGGGACAAGGACCGCAATATGCCCACTCCCCAACACAAAACCCACCTATGCAGAATAATGCATAGGTGAAGTTTGTGCAACCTTCCCAAGCTCAACTGCGCCAACCATACAATCAGGAGAATCCAAATTATCCTCCCAACGCGACTAAGAAAAAAGGAAAAAACAAGCCTAAAGGAAATCCTGGACAGGGGGGCAACAATCAAGAATGCCCTTTGCAATCTCAGGCTGGAGGAAACTCTAATCGAAATCAAAACCAGGAACCAAGTAACCCCCAAAGGCAGAACAAGAGGGAAAATCTTCAGACAAACCACTCTTGTTCAATATGTGGTGAGTACGGCCATTACACTCATCACTGTCCCAACCTCCCTGAGCTGAAGAATCTTCAAGATAACCGGTGACAAGGGGGATCCTCCCAACAGACAATAGTTATGCATAAGCCTTTCCCCCACCAAGGGACAATTAGCACTCAGCAACAAACTCTCGACGATTCTGGAAAGAACAACCATGAAATCTACATGACTGGTGAAGAAATTTTTTTCAGACATGGAACCGAAATTACGATACCCCACTAGACACCAACTCGTCAGGGGCTAGTACAAGTGCACCAACATCACCTTTGACCATATCAAAGGTTCCTATTGAACCTTTTCCAAAAATGGCCGAGGGATGAACTAGGCGGGGAGGAAACCATTCCAAAGTAGCCCATAACTATAGCATCGTGGATGATCTAGCTCAATATCCCATTGCCATGTCTGCTTTGGAGGTTTACAATCATGCCCAAAGTAAAGGAATGCCTTACTTTCTACGTTAGGCGCCATCGACCCCAGTGATTCACGCCTAATAACTTTCTATTTAGACAAATTCACCCCTAGGCTTCCTTCAATGGTCGCCTTTTAGATACCAGTGTCAGTTCAAAACATCACCATCCACCGATGTATAATTGACGAGGGTGCATCCACATGCATCATGTCAAAGAACGTCTGGTAGAAGTTAGGGTCTCCCGAACTAAATCCATTAGACATCACGCTTAGAGCATGTGATGGACACCCTTCAACTCCCATCGGTCTCTACCAAAACATCCCGGTCTGCTTCGCTGGAAAGATGGTCCTGATAGACATTGAAGTTTTGGATGCTCACTATGTCCCTAGATTTCGTGCAACGTTAGCTTGTATGTGATCGACCATATTTCACCTCTCCCAAGAAGATGGCTTGGACAACAAATCCATGAAAAACTCAACAACTCAGGAAGATGTGATGAGTAGATCCATCCTCTTTTTTTCAGCTGAAAAATGACCAATCGCGGAACCCTTAGTCACCCCCAACCATTCTCCGCGGACAATACCAACATGTGCGTTGTGTAAAACTCCCAATCATATGGTCACCACTTGCCCTGACTTAGAAGAACTACGATGCTGGTACCCAGTCACGCCATCTAGCGAGCAAGACAGGAACCCCATTTCTAGGATGTTTTGCCTATTGTTTCAGGGAAATCACCATGAGCAACGTTGTACCTCTAAAAAAGGTTCTAACAAACCAACCACGGTCATGAGTGTTAGTAATGTTGAGGAACCCTCCAACATGCAACACAACCCCAAATAACTTTTCAATCTTTGTAAGGGTTCTCACCTTCTTAAGGATTTTTCTAGTATACATAGAGTCTTAGAAGTGTGGTCTAAATATTCTCATCAACTTATGGTTGATCCATTAATTAGTGATTCTAAAGTTCCTGGGGAAAAGGGTAAAGTTAGGTTTCCATGTAGGTTATGTGAAGGGAGCCATCAAAATCACTCTTTCCCTCAAGCACTCATCACAAGTCACCCCATGACACTAAGTTGGTGACACCACCTCCACAAAGACATCATATGTCATACATGGTTAGTGTAAATTTGTGAGAAATATCTAAGTTGATTAATGACCCAAATATTACTTTTTCCAAAGTGGTTTATCTAAAAAGTATAAAATATTTACCTAAAAATGTGATTTCCATGCTTAGTGATATGCATTAATCAAGACCATAATATTTACTCAAACCAAATCATTTTCAATGGAATGTATACAGATATTTAAAGAATGTGTAAGTGGGAGAGGATTGATGGGTTGGAAATTGAAGACCCAGAGGATATGATTGAATTTTCAGCAGAAGACTTAACATGGACAAATATTGATGGGGACCAAGTTGCAGTTATTACATATTGTTGACTTGATGATTTTATAAGAGGAGAGAAATCAAGTGAATCTGCACCCACTCAATTTCATCTTTATACTCATCGAAGTAAAAAAGTAGAGGATATCAAACAAACATATTCTTCAACATATCTGGAGTACGCTATGTGAGTGTTTATATATTTATCAATATACATATAATTTTTACAGTATGCATATATGTTATATCTAATTTTCTGTAAAAAAATGATATACATGTATTGGTGTGCATATGGTCCAGAGTGCAAAAACCAAATTATGAGTGCATCCTCAAATATAAAAAAAAAAAAAAAAAAAAAAAAAAAAACGCAGTTGAAAAGAAAGTATTAAAGTTGGTTGCCAATGTCACTTCATTGTATGACGACTTCAATTTAGACCAGACGATGTTGTAATAATATATACTGCATGTAGGCATATTGATAAATCCAATGTTGTTTTTCATGGAAAAGATGCAATCGGCAGGCCTATGAGATTCATTTATGCACCACATTTAACAAGGGATATGCGATCTATTGTCCAACATTTAATCCAAAGAGGTTTTAATGTGACAATGATATGGGACAAGTTCATCTCTAATGTGAAGGATGGATTTGGTGAGTTATACACAGGGACATCTCGAGATACATATATGACAAGACAAGATATATTAAACATTTACAATGATACCATAAGGCTAAAGTATGTTAAAGGTCAAAGTGATCCAAACAGTGTAGAATGTTGGTATAAGGAACGCCCTCAGAGATTTTTCTTCTACCAGAAACAAGATCTTGTTGAAAACATCCCTTTTACTATAGGCATACAAACAAAGTGGATGCACTCAATGATGCTAAAATATTCTCACAATAATATAATCTCAATGGATTCAACATTTAGTACAAATACGTATGGGGTGAGTACAAATTTATCCTAAATTTGATTCATTTATTCAACCTTATTTTAATGCATGTAACTTATATAAATATAATTATGTACATTGTTTTTAATGTAGTATCAAATGTACACCTTAATGGTTTTTGACGAACATCGCAATGGGGTTATAGTAGCTTGGGTGATATCATCACACAATACTATAGATGAGCTTTCTAAATGGATGTCAACTCTCTTTTCCATTGGGAAGAAAGAGCGACTAGATTGGCATGTTCAAGCCTTCATCACAGATGATGCTACTACTGAAATTGAAGCGTTAAGGTGATGTGTTTATTCTTTTATAAGGGACATAAAAATATTGTTAATGTATATTCCCTCTAATAAATTGTGTTATTCCAGATCTTCAATCAAGTGTAAAATATTATTATGTGTGTGGCATGTTCGTCGTGCATGGCTGAAGAATGTTGGAAATAAATTCCAAGGAAGGGAAAACCAAATCCACATTTTTCGTTCTTTAGGAGAAATCATGCACACATGTGAAGATGATGAATTTGTAAAAAATACAGATGAAAGGTTATTTGAAAGATTCAGTGACCATCCAAGGTTTTTGGAATATTTTAAAACAACTTGGTTAGCCAACAAAAAAATATGTAAGTTTCTTGTAAGTGGATTTAATGACTCTATTTTTCATGTCATATGTATTATTAATTCATAGCTAATAAATTTCTTTCTACAGATATGTGGGCAAAAGCATACATAAATTTTCTACATTCCAATTAGGATACAAATAATGCCATTGAATCTTATCATCAGCATATCAAGGAAAGGCACCTAAGCGAAAATAATAATGCATGTCATAGACCTTTCGATTGGTTAAATATATGTGTTGTTGACAAAGGTTGTATTATATTACAATCATATGCAACGTTTAAAAGAAGCTGGTTTTGTACAGCCTAGAAAAATTGAGGAACAATTGAATTCATCCAAGTGTAGAGCTAGCCAAATCCCAAATGAAGATTATGTGCCTGATGAAAAGAGTAACAATGGTTATTGGGTTCGTAGCCAAAATAAGGATACACGTGATATTTGGTACAATGTCATATATAAAGGTTCTGATCTACACTATGTAATTGCAATTGGGCCTTGAATGGAAATGTTTGTAAACATGTACTAGAAGTTAAGATGTTGGTGAGTAACATTAGTTTGGGTGAAAATGTACTACCTAATGTCACTAATCCTACTATAGAAAGGCCTACAATTTTATTTGATTTGAATGAAACACCTATATTGGGCCTAGAAATCCAAATGGAGCTTCCACCATGCTTTGATTCTCCTCCCAATATAAATGATTATAATGAAACAAGCATTGATAATGTTGAATCAACCAATGTATGACTATATAGTGCATTTGAATATTATGAGATGAAACTTGTTAACTCATCAACTCATGAGAAATATAGATCCATAATATCTACAAATTTGGAGCAAGCAAATGCATTGAACAGTTTTATAGACAAAGCATGCCAAGAATACAATAGAATTTTTTTCAATACTATAACTCCATCAAAGATCACTACTAAAAGAAAACATAGTTTCTTGAGCCCAGTCAATAAGAAAAGGAAATGTGGGCGCAAGTCAAAATCAGGGAAAGATAAACCACATTTTGAAAAGGTTGGATGAGTTCATGCAAAAAAAAGAAACATGGATGAGTGACTGGAGTTATCTTCTCAACACCAAAGAAGTGTGGCCCACATGCTTGAGTTAGTGCAACATTCTATTATACAGAAAAATGGTATGGAAATTTGATGGCATGCATTGTTATATGTGAAATACAATATATTATCATTTTCAATGCATTTTCATAACTATATGAAATTTTTTATTGTTACAGTCGAGGGACCCACATCTCACAACGTTCCAGCTTGTCGACTTCAATTATTTGATGAGCATGTTGGTGAAAAAAAATATAGCAGTAGGAACACTGCTCCAGTCATTAGCATCCCAATTTCCTCCCCGAGGGTGCTTCCTCTTATTGTACAACCAGTGGGGATGTATTTTCAGCCACACTGACCACCTTTCTCCATCATAAATTCTCCCATGCCTATAACCACCTACCCAAACCCTTCCCAATTCCCACCCCTACCATTTATTCATCCACCCTTCTCATTGTTTCAATCATCCACCCTTGACATTCCAATTCCCCCCCTAGGGTGATCCCTCACCCTAGGGTGATTCCCACTATCGTACAATAGGTGGGGGTGTATCACCGCCCACACCCACTACATTTTTCCTATTTCACTTCCACCATGCCTTTATCCATCACCCATGAACCATGCCTATCTCCATCATCAAGTGCTCCACCATCTACCAAGGAAGGACAATCTTCTCCATTGCCTTAGATCTTCATAGTGAGAATGAGTATTTGATCAAAATCTTATCATGAATTAACGAAATTGATTCTATGCATTTTGGATTTTACAACTAATTTGTTATTTAATTTTTGCAGTAATATCAGTTTCGAAATTCACTTGGGAGTGCCAAGCGTGGCGAGGGTGACGTATAGACCCAATTTATAAATCAGTCATGATGTCATTTTTCCATTATTTAATTTATGGGCATGACCTTCCATTATCTATGTTGGGAATGAAGTTCCATTTTGTAAAAAAGAAACATGTATAACTAGACCAATTTGGAATACAAGTACAAGAATTTGAACTTGGGTATATGAAAATGTCCTCATTGGATTTTAAATTCAAGTTGTGGATTTAATGTTATATTCTATCAATGTTACATTACTTTTGATGAATGTAGTGAGAATGGATTTATTTGTTTCATTTACAAATTATCAAGTTTGCAAGTTAAGTTACTTTTAAATTTATATATTACTCAATGTTGCATGCATGGACAACCATATCATTACCATGGAACTCTGGTTAGTTATAATAATAGATGTATCATGTACATGAAGAGAGCATATATATGGATTCAGATTTATTTTAATTTTGAATTTATGAAAAATAAAGCTAAAGTTTTAAAGTACAGTATACATGCCTTATAATAAAATCTGCAAAAATAGATAAAGTTTTGAGCTTTTACCACTTAATACTAACATTTAAAGATGAAAACTTTATTGATAAGTGGTGTAGTATTATATAGGTTTTTTTTTTTTTTTTGGTTTTAAATATATTTTAACAATTCCTTTATTTATCTTTAAATAGAGCACAAAATATATTTATGGTAGGAATACAAGTGTGTAAGATTTTTTTGAGATGTGGGTTCACCTTAGTGTGGATGGCCTTTTTCCCACATAGTTTCGAACATGTGACTTTTACACCATGAAGTGCCTTAACATGTGACTTATAAGGTGAAGAGGGAGTTCTAGTTTCATTAAGTTTCAAATTCAAACCATAGGAAAAGAGCAAGAAAATTAAATTACTTTTTTTATTTAAAATTAAAATTAAAATAAACATAAATTTCTCTTTACCTGATTTTGAATGCAAAGTGACAATGTAGCAATGTTGAATGATAGAAAATGATGAAATAAAAATTTTGAATGCAAAGTGACAATGTAATAATGTTGAATGATAGAAAATGTGAATAATAAGAATGTAGTGAGTTACAAACAATCTTCATTGTGATAAATCTCAAACTATTTTCTTCTACTGTTCTTATCGTCACACCTATTGATTTGCAATATTTTCTTATCGATCATATGAAAAGGGTAGTTGAAATCATAGACCATTCAAATATTTCACTCAAGCTATTGTATTAAACATCAGACCTTATATCTCTTTCTCTCCAATATTAATAATAGCTTTCGAGTGGGAGCAATGGCAGAAGATGCTAGGTTTAGGGTCGAGAAATTTAATGACCAATACTACTAGATGTGGATGATGCAGATGGAAGATTATTTGTATCATAAAGATCTATACCTACCATTGAGAAGAAAGACAAAGAAGTCGATGAGTATTACATACACAGAATGGGAGATTCTCGACAAAAAGGCACTTGGAACAATACGGTTGTGCCTGGAAACATCGGTAGCCTTTAATATTTCAAAGGAAAAGACAACATAGGGTTTAATGATGGCATTGGCCAAGCTATATTAAAAATCCTCGACCTCAAATAATTTATTTCTTATGAAACGTTTATTTAACATCAAGATGTTAGAAAGTGGATCTGTTGTTGTTCATTTAAATGAATTTAATACAATTACCCATCAATTACGTTTTGTAGGGGTAAATTTTTATGATGAAGTTAGGGATCTGTTATTTCTGTGCTCATAACTATAAAGTTGGAATTGTTTAGTTATGGCCATTAGTAACTCTATCTCTGGATCTAGTACTTTAAAGTTTGATGATGTTGTCGGTGCCATCCTTAGTGAGGAAATGTGATGGAAAAGCTCCGGTGAGACATCAAGTAATGCTTTGACTGCAAATACTAGGGGAAGAAAAATGGAAAGAGGAAAGAGCCTAGGATATCATACTACATCAGGGAAAGGCATATCCAAGTCTAGATCGGGGATAGTGTGCTAGAAATGTGGGAAGAAAGGACACCTGGAAAAAGACTATAAGTCTCAAAAGGGAAAGAAGGAGACACACAACAAGGAAACAATAATGAAGCGGATGTGACAAGTAAGGTGTTGCAAGATGATTTTATTATTTCATTAGAAAATGATTTTGATTCTTGGGTGGTAGATTCAGGGGCCTCATTCCATGCCACACTTGATAGGAAACATTTTCATGACTATTTTCAAGAATATTTTGGACAAGTTCGTCTAGTGTGATGATAAACCTTGTAAAATCATTGCAATGGGTAAAGTTCTTATAAAACATCAAAATGGAAACCAATGGTTATAAAAGGAGGTAAGGCATGTTCCAGATCTAAAGAAAATTTTGATTTCAACAGGGAAATTAGGTGGTGAAGGTTGTGTGACAACGTTTACAGATAAAACCTAGAAGGTCAGTAAAGTAGCCCTGGTAATAGAAAAAGGAGAAAGGGTTGGTACATTGTATTTATGCAATGGTATTTCTATTTTTTTTAATGCTTTAACCTCCTATATATGTATGTGTGTGTTCCTTTCCTATCTCTCTCTCAACCCATTTCGTTATCCCTTTGTATCTTCCCCCCATCTCTATCTCTCTTTCTCTCTCTGTCCCATTCCATATTCCCCTTGTTCTCCTTTCGTCATCACTCGCCACTGCTAATTGTCCGTCCCACTGATGTTATCCATGGAATAAGAACTATCTAACTTGAACTAACACTTCCAATGTCTTCAACAACAACCACTTCCCACCATTGTTGCGCTGGAGCATTAATCAACTTTAATGAATGCTAATATTTAACCACTTTTATGAGAAATTACAGTCCAAGTAGATATGTAATTTCTCATTGGATAAAAACCTAGCACAAAGAAACAATTTTTTTTACTTTTTAGTTATTTTTCTCTAACGCAAAATTAAAAAGAAAAATGTATAATGACTACCTTGGAGCTGATCTGAAGTTTTTCAATTAGGACCTTGCATGATATGGAAAGAGTGGGTTAGGTCCCCTATCCTTAGGGCCCTTAATAAAATCCAGGTCTCTTTCTACCCTCTAATATCCAAGCCTATTTGATTTGTCTGCATGGCTCTCGACGAGACATAATAACCTTCAAGAAAATATCAATCTTTTTTGGGAAGGCTACGGGTATGATAATAAACTTAAAAAAATCCATTATCTCGGCTTCTGGGTGTTCTAGTGAAGAAGTATCTTATGCACTCGCTCAATTTCCTTTTCAATCAATATACTTTGATGATGGCTTAAAGTACACCTAGTTTTTCGACTAAAACTAAACGATTATAGGAAGACTGATTGGGCTTGGTTGATCGCAAAAATAAATAAGAGGCTAAATTCTTGTAGCGATAGATGGTTATCAACTAAATTATGCCTTTGTTAAAAGAAGTAGAGTCAAACAAGTTTATTATTAGGCATGCCTTTTTTTTCATTACTTAGAAAGCATGCAGAGGAGCTCTCCTCACACACTAGCTCCACACCCAAATCCTCTAAATAGTTTCAAATATTTTCCCCACATTAACAATGAAAAGAAGGGATTTCTTATGCACTACCTTGGTTGAAATAGGCATATTTGTTTACTAGTATATGGTAGTTTTATTTTTTTGTCCAAATATGAAAAAGTACCTCCAAGGGGCATTAACTGCATGAAACTGTGTAGAAGTACAACGATACATGAGATTAGATTTATAAGCATATTCAATCTGATAAGGTAAGCTAATTCACTACTTCTTATTGTTCTTTCCTTAGGTAAGAGAGAGGATGAACAGTGGTAGCTCTATACTGACCCAAAGAAAAAGAGACTTCCAAATGAAACAGACGCCTAAAAATGAACCCATCTACACCAAAACTTGATTTATTTGCAATTGAATCAATCCCGCCTCTCTTTCTCTGTCTCTCTCTTTTAAAATTTGTTAGTAGTAAGATGTGGTTTTTTTAGTGTTGTCAATTCTGATTAGTTCATTAGTGATAAAGGCTCCTTCCTTTGCAAGTGAGTATTAGGTTTCGCCATAATTAATTGGTGAGGTACGAGGAAAATTTTAGGAGTTGAGTCATCTTTTCGATCATCTACCTCGAGTCTTGTATGGGAACGTGAAGAGTATGATTCACACGCTGCCTCTTCTAAACTTTTGTGTAATGATTTCTTTTCCTTTTCTTGAAATTCCCTAATCTCAACTTCTCTTTCTTGAATTTAAGTTCTTGTTGGTCGAGTGATTTTCATTCCTCTCCATTATATTTTTTAGGAGCCTACTTGTGCTTCCTCCCATGACGTCTTCCCCACAAGGGGAAATCCTGATACTTATCATAATGGGGGGAATTCATTGAATGCATCAGTTTATATGTGTGAGAAATATGTTTAACATAATCCAATAGAACCACAGAGGCCCTCCTACTTTAGAAAATCACACCACTTTAGTTTGGAGGATGAATGCATGCCTTTACCCTTAGAGGCATCTAGCTTAGGTTCTCCCACTTGGCTTGTTGTTCCCTCCGGGAGGCAAGAGATATAAATAGAGAAGTTGTAGTTGGTTCATAATGAAGCACCCTCTAACTTCCATGCCTCACATCCATCCTTCCTTTTAGCTATTTCTTCGACAGATGCATGCACTAAGTGCAGTCTGTCAGCTATGCAGATTTTCCGTGTGATTTTGGACTAATTAGTCATGCACAATCGAGTAGTGAGACTCCTAACAAATAGATGTTGGTAGACTCATACCAAATAGTGTATATAAGGCCTAGTTCCTCTGGCTTCTGCAATTATCTCCCTGCCCCCTGCCCCCCTTGTCCCCCTCCTCCCTTCTCTCTTTCTCCTCCCCCTTCCCTAATCCCCCCATCTCTATTTCTCTCTCCTTAACCACCCCACTCACTCTATTGCCTTCTCTCTCCCTATCCCTTTCTCTCTCTCACTCTCACTCCCTATTTATCTCTCTCCCTCTCTCCCTATCCCTTTTCTCTCACTCTCATTGCCTGTTTCTCTCTCTCCCTCTCTCCCTCACTTTCCTCATCTCTTTCTCCCTCTTCCCATATATCTCCCCCTTTCATGAAACCCTTACTTTTTTTTATGCACAAAGTGTTGAGATTTTCCATATTATTTTGGCACAAATATCATGGATAATGCCAACAATAGGTTTTGTTGCAAAACCGATGGCATCAAATAAGCAAGAGGAGATATTATATCATATTTTGTTGTGATAGGATGAAATAAAATTTATTATTCAGTTTATTCTCTACATATATAAATTGCAAGCTCATATAGGCAGAACATATGAAATATGAGGGTGAGGAAGAGGAAGTGCAGATGTGCAAATCTGCTGTTGTAATCTGCTGTTGATTAATAAGAATGTCAATACCTCTGTTTGGTGGATGTAGCCCAAATCAGTTGGGTGAACCACGTTAAATGTTGTCTCCATTTTTATGTTGTGTGTGATTATTTTTTAGTTTTCCATTGTATATACTCTTCAATTGGTATCAAAGTGACAAGATCGATTCGCTACATGTTGGTGAAATAATTGTTTGTTGCGTGAATCGTGGATCTCTTGCTCACGACTTGGATTCCGCTAACCAGAGGCTGTGTGGAGCTTTTTTCCATCCGAGAAGCAGAAGCCAACTTGGGAATGGGTTTCTAGATGGTCACACTGCTACGTCAAACACGATAGGAGGCCGCATACGTAGTTTCTAGCTGAGGTAGCTTGCGTGAAGGTTGATGTGGACAATGTTAAGTCGATGGATTGCATTATGAAGAAATAGAGCCAAGCTGTGGTTTGTGTAAATGCATGATTGCACACAATTAAATCTGGAAGCCTTGCTGCGTACGTGACTTCTGCCGCAGAGGTGAGTGAATTCAATTTTATTTTTTTTGTTGCTCTTCTCTATGCGCCGTGGAGCTTGAAATCGTAAAACGCCCAAACCCCGGACTGGAAAGCGTGGGCAGCCAAAATGGAAAGTCGTTGGCATGAAATTACATTTTTTAATGGTGCGCAGAATTAAAATATCGTCCTTTCTTCGATGGGAGGAATTCAAAGATGGCATTATTCTTTCTCCAATGTGATGGGAAAACCATTAAAAAATATTTCCCCTTTCTTCTCTAGGAAGATATAAAAGAACAATTATTTTTCAGTATTATTTTGTTTTGTTTTCAGTTGTTGCTGGACCGATGAGGATGCCATGTGCGTAGAGCAGAGTGTATTTCTGATGTGAGAGAGAGCGTATTTCTGGAGTGTAGTAATGTGGGGCCTACACACAGAGAAACGGCTATGTGAGAGCTATAATAAATAATTTCAACTTGTTTATTACAGAATGCTAATTTTTCCATTAGCACTTGCGTTTACTAAAATTTGTTGAATGCTCCATGTGACTATATAAGTGCGGCGTATGAAGTCAAATATCATGAGTCTAAGTCATTTTTAAAGGTAATTTGATATTTTTTGGTATTAAAAAAAAATGGACCCATGAAGGGTCGAATTTGGACTTGTTTAGGGTCACATGGAAGGCAACTACCTGCAATAATATGATTGATAAAATCTGAACATGGAAAAAACTCAAAGTGCTTGATTTGAGATCGATAAGTTTAATGGGAAAAATAACTTCGAAATCTGGAAAGTCAAGATGCACGATTTACTCGTACAACAAGGTGTGGAAAAGGCAATTTTGGGAAAATCCAAACAATCTCTCGCCATGATAGATGAAAAATGGAGTGACATCGATGACAGAGCACTGAGCGGCATACGATTGTGTTTGGCAGATGATGTTTTATTTAACATCGTGTCAGAGAAAATAGCCGTTGGTCTATGGACAAAGCTAGAAAAACTGTACATGACTAAATCCTTAACCAACAGCATTCTTCTGAAAAGATAGTTATACAACTTGCACATGAAGGAAGGTACAACTATAACCGATCATCTGAATACCTTTAATACTCTCTTGGTGCAGTTAGATAGTGTAGAAGTAAAATTTGATTCAGAAGATGAAGCTATAGATTTATTATTCTCTTTGCCTGAGTCATGGGATCATTTTGTTACTTTTATAAGTCTTAATTCATCAGAAACCCTTGAATTTTATGATGTTGTTGGAGCTATGCTGTCTGAAGAAACCAGGAAAAGGTCAAATTTATAAACCTCTACATCAGAAGCAATGATGGTTAGAGGTCGCTAAAGAAAAACACTTCAGTCAGAAAAAATAACTCTCGGTCAAAATCGAAAGGGAAGAAGAGTAAACTAAAATGCTGGTTTTGCAGAAAATCAGGTCATTTGAAGAAGGACTGTTGGAAGAGATAGCAAACATACAAAGGAGACTCTTCAACATAAAATAAAGAAGCAAACACGACAAATACAGGTTCAGGTTCAGCATCCAGTTCAGGTATAAGTGATGAAGTTTTATCAGTTAATTTCGCAAATCGTGATCAACATTGCCTATTAGATTCTGGTGCGTCCAATCACATGTGCATCCATAAACAGTGGTTTAAATCTTATAAGTCAATTAATGATGGAGTAGTTTACATGGGCAATGATGTCTCATGTAATGTTGTGGGAATTGGAAGCATCCAGATTAAAATGTTTGATGGGACAAATAAAGTCTTAACTGATGTAAGACATGTGCCTGAACTCAGAAAAAATCTTATTTCTCTAGGAATGTTAGACACAAATGGATATAAAATTTTTATTCAAGGTGGAGTAATGAAAATTTGCAAAGGAATCCTATTAGTAATGAAAGAAAAGAAGATTGGAAATATTTTCCAGTTAGAAGGAAGAACAAAGTCAGATCATGTTTCAACTGTATCTGAAAATGACAGTGATTCTATTTGACTATGGCACAACGGTTGGGCCATATGAGCGAAAGAGGATTAAAAATTTTATCTGATCGTATGTTACTTCCTAGTTTAAAATATTCTAAGTTAGATTTCTGCAAACATTGTATTTATGGGAAACAAAGCAAGCAAAAATTTAAAACTGGAAAACATACTAGCAAAGGAATCCTTGATTATATCCATTCTGGTGTTTGGGGTCCATCTCCTACAACCTCATATGGAGGATCATCATATTTTTTATCTTTTATAGATGATTTCTCTAGAAAAGTATGGGTCTACATGTTAAAAAGAAAGTCTGGTGTATTCACATTTTTCAAGTAGTTTAGAGCATTACTAGAAAATATCACTGGAAGAACCATTAAATGTTTAAGAACTGACAATGGTGGTGAGTTTACTTCAAAGGAATTTGATAATTATTGAAAGGAAGTTGGGATCGAAAGACATAGAACTACTACTTATACTCCTCAGCAAAACAGAGTTGCTGAACGCATGAATAGGACTCTCTTAGAAAGAGCAAGAAGTATGCTAAGTAACGCAAATTTGCAGAAGGAATTATGGACAGAAGCAGTATCTACGGCTTGTTATTTGATAAATCGATCACCATCAACTAAAATAGGATGCAAAATTCCTCAAGAGGTATGGAAAGGTCATCCTTGTGATTATTCTAAACTGAAAGTTTTTTGTTGTGATGCATATGCTCTAATTCTGAAACATCAGCGTTCTAAATTAGATCTTAAATAAAAAAGATATATCTTTTTTGGATATGGTGATGGGATTAAGGGATACAGGTTGTGTGATCCTACAACTCACAAGATCATCATTAACAAATATGTTAAATTCAATGAATCTTCACTTGATAATCCATATGTAGATAATAAATTGAAACAGGAAAATGTACCTAAGTTTCAACATATTCAGTTTGAAACTAGGTCAAATTCTGAAGATAGTAAAAATGAACAAGTTTCAGATGAAGATCATGAAGAAGTTCCTACAGATAATAATCAACAAATTGTGGAAGAACCAGAAACATCTTTAAGAAGGTCCACGAGAATCAGAAATCCTCCTAAAAGGTATGATGATTATGTTACTTCAGCTGCTTTAACCGCTAATGATGATGAACCTTTATGCTATCAGGAGGCTGTAGAAGGTTCTAACAATGATAAGTGAAAAGAAGCTATGAAGGATGAAATGAAGGCATTAGACAAGAATGCCACATGGGACCTGGTAGAACTTCCTAATGACAGAAAAATTGTAGGATGTAAATGGGTTTACAAATTGAAAAGGGGTGTTGATGATAAAGGAGACAGGTACAAAGTGAGGCTGGTTGCGAAAGGTTTTTCTTGGAAAGTAGGAATTGACTTTCATGAGATATTTTCACTAGTTGTCAAAATTGTTTCAATTCGGATTGTCTTAGCATTAGTTGCTTTACTTGATTTAGAATTACAACAACTAGATGTTAAGACTGCATTCTTACATGGAGATTTAGATGAAGAGATTTATATGGAACAACCTGAAGGGTTTGTTCAAAATCGCAACAAGAAATTTGTCTGTAGGCTCAAGAAATCATTGTATGGTCTGAAGAAGTCGCCGAGACAATGGTATAATAAATTTGATTCTTTCATGATGAGTCAAAATTATATAAAAACAGAATATGATCATTTTGTTTACTTTAAGAAATTAAGTGATGGCATATTCATTATCTTAGTATTATATGTTGATGATATGATTTTAGCAAGCAAAATCATAACTGAGATCAACAAGTTAAAGGCTCAGATGGCTAGGACGTTTGATATGAAAGATCTAGGAGCAGCAAGACAGATTTTGGGCATGGAGATTTTTAGAGACAGGAGCAATGGTAAGTTGTGGTTATCACAACAGAAGTATATTAAGAAAATACTCTTAAGGTTTGGTATGAATAATGTGAAGCCAGTTTCAGTCCCTTTATCTTCCCATTTTAATCTTTCTTCAAGTTTATGTCCTAATACAAATGAAGAAAAGGAATATATGTCTCGAATACCATATGCCAATGTAGTAGGAAGTTTGATGTATGCGATGGTTTGTACATGACCAAATATTTCACATGCAGTTGGGGTTGTCAGTAGGTATATGGAAAATCCAGGGAAAGAACACTGGGCAGCAGTGAAATGGGTGCTTCGGTATTTGAGAGGCACAAGTGATTATTGTATCACTTATAACAGAATTAGCGAATTTGTTTGCGGATATGTTGATTTCAATTTTGCAGGTGATTTGGATAAGAGAAGGTCAAATTCAGGATATGTCTTTACTCTTGCAGGTGGAGCTATTAGCTAGATGTCAAAGCTACAAAACATTGTTGCTTTATTCAATACAGAAGTAGAATACATAGTTGCTTCACATGCTTGCAAAGAAGCGGTTTGGTTGAAAGGTTTGTTTGGTGAGTTTGGTAGGTTGCAAGACGACATAAAGTTATTTTGTGATAGCCAAAGTGTAATTCATTTGGCTAAAAATATAGCCTATCATAGTAAATCAAAGCATATACCTATAAAGTACCATTTTGTAAGACAAGTTATAACTGAACGGGGAGTCTCTCTTGAAAAAGTGCATACAAAGGAAAACTGTGCAGACATGTTCACGAAACCAGATTTATTAGAGAAGCTACGATGGTGTTTGGCTTCTCTTGGCTTGCAGAAAAAAGTAATATAATAAAGAAACAAGGTATCATGCTAATTGTTGTCAAGGTGGAGATTGTTGAGATTTTCCATATCATTTTGGCACAAATCTCATGGATAATGCCAACAATAGGTTTTTTTGCAAAAATGATGGCATCAAATAAACAAAAGGAGATATTATATCCTATTTTGTTGTGATAGGATGAAATAGAATTTATTATTCATTTTCTTCTCTACATCTATAAATTGCAAGCTCATAGAGGCAGAACATATGAAATATGAGGGTGAGGAAGAGGAAGTGCAGATGTGCAAATGTGCTGTTGTAATCTCATGTTGATTAATAAGAATGCCAATACCTTTGTTTGGTGGATGTAGCCCAAATCGGTTGGGTGAACCACGTTAAATGATGTCTCCATTTTTATGCTGTGTGTGATTGTTTTTTAGTTTTCCGCTGTGTATACTCTTCACAAAGGAACAAGCAAGCATTATTTTTTTAATAATGCATGCATTTCATTATTTAAATAACATGTGCACATTCCATGTACATGTGAGAAGCTCGATGTGGAGGTTTGACAAAGGCCAAAGCTAGTAAAAAAGGAATGCGCTCACATTTATGAGAACAAACATGCATTCTCGAAATTTGTATGCTTTGTACACTCTTGTTGCATCGAAATTTGGTAGCGTCTTCATGCAAGCACAAGACCATTACAAAAATATATTGGATATCAGTTCATCATGTCATTTAATTAAAAAATGCTACAAAATTAAATGAATAAAATATTTTGATTGTAAAATAAGTTATGATTTTCTAGGGCATGTGGTATTGATAAATCATCTTATTGACTCATGGTACTATAACAAGTCCTATTTACAGGTTAAGAATATTTACAGAATATGAATATTTAATAAAATAATTTAAAACATAATTATAATTGATTTAGTTGATTGTTTATGATACTTTTAATTTTAGTAATATAAGGTATATCACTAGATAAACATTTTGATGCCTATCATAGATTGATGCTTATTGGCATTTATCAACCATTTAAATTATATAGGTACAATAATCTATAATGTGAAATCAAAATTAAAAATATTTAAAACCATTATTTTAATTATAATTTGGTTCTAATTTTAATTAATAGTAATGAATAAATTGAACTAATTAGTATATTATTTTTTATATTATACTATTTTATTGAAAAAATATTTATTTAATAATATTAGTAATGTATGAATATTTTGTTTATTATAAAAAAAATACAAAGAATATGTAAAAGTGACACTACTAGTATAAAATCCAATAATAATTCAATATTTAATATTGGCTAATTAATAATAAAATAAAATTATCATCTTGTATTTTTCTCTTAATTAATATATTATCCATAAGAAATAATTCATTTTTATTATTTTTTAAATAAAAAATATACAAATTCATGATATATTTAATAAAAATATAAAGTTTGAAAGTGTTGAGAGTGTAAACTTATGTGATCCATAACATATTAAAATAAATCTTTTGGGAAATCGCATGAGAAATTTTTAGAACTACTGAGGATAATCATTATCCTGATGATGAACTACATTCAGTAGTTAGAAGCGGGTTTGTCCAAAAAAAATAAAAAATTCTCACGCCAAAAAATTTATTTTTAAAATATAAATTATTTATTTTTAAATATATTAAAAAGCCATTATATATTTTTTTAATATATATTTAAAAAAAATTGTTTAAAATAATAAAATTTATATTATAATATTATAATATACACTTTATAAATATAAGACTAGTCTATTATGTTCATTTATATATTAAAAAAAATTGAAAAAAAAAGGTAACATTATATTATATTATATCATATCATATCATATCATATATATATATATAATTCAATTAATCAATTGCATATCATGCCAGAATAGAAACCTTAAATATGTTTTTATGGCGGCAATGGTCTTAAATTAAAACAAACAAACTTAATCGCATACATTGACGACTTTTTTATTAACTCAAAACAAATACTAATAATAGTTTTTGCCAATGCCAATGAGGAAATTTTTTCATTCAATAATGGAACGAGAGCAATATATTTGCCCTCTCGCATTATGTCAGGAGTCTCTGAAGGCCTTTGTTTTTTTTCTGTAATCATTGGAGACAATAATTTTGAGCATTCTATTGTCAAAATCTGCATCGCCCAATTATTATTTAATATTAATTTCCCAGCAGTGGCTTGTGGATTGGTTTCAGAACTATCAACTCGTTTCAGCTAATACCTCTCATCAACCACAAAGGCAGCTTACGTCTTGCATGGTGATGCCATATTGTGTTTATGTATGAAGACAGAATCTTCCGAGTCTTCGATTGTTTACTGCTAACGAACTAGTTATGGCACATGTCTAGCTTGCTAGGATATCTACAGCATTATTTGAACGATTCAGTTGAAGTTCAACCATTTTAGGCATTTTTGTCCCAAAAGTTGTTGGAGGTTAGCACTTGGATTTGGGTGCTTTGCTTTGCGTCGTGATTCAAATTTTGATTGATTCTCTCCAATTTAGTAACCTGTAACGACAATGGCAATGCCGATGCCGATGAAGGCCTCCACATTTTCAGTGGCAACTGCATATGTTGTGGTTCTGATGTTCGCTCTCTTTGGCATCACAAACACTGCTGAAGCACCGACTCCAAGCCTCATTGTCGACGTGGGTTCCATGGACTTCGTTCCTCCCTTCGGTGCATCTCTTGTGACCTTCGTTCGTTCATTTTTGGCCTACATGTTCTTCTCATAGCAATATTTTTGGTGGTGCTTGGGGATGCATCACCATTTACAAGTTTGATGGCCCCGTTTATACAATCAAGGAGTTAGTATAAAACTGCAAATGTATACATAATTTGATAAAACCACAGAAAAAATAAGAAATATACTAACCAACCATCTGGAGCAGAATCTGCAGCTTCATCATTGAAAGATCGTGCACCAGGTGAGATAAACTCATATTGCCGAACCAGATTTCATTTCAAAATTTTGGCACCTAACTCTAACTCTAACTTTTGGGCATGATATAGAATTTGAAAAGAAAAAAGGCATTCAATTCGTACCATGGGCTCTGTCTTGTCCGCCAGTTGGGTTCACACTCCGGAGTCAGAGCGGCCTGAAAATGGGGAAGGAAAATATTTATATACGGCTGGCAAATAATTTGATGTAGCTTCCATGCCCATTAAATATATTTATTAAGTGAATAAATGTGAATAAATGCTTCTTCAGAATTTTATAATTTTTTTTACGGTTCTCCCTATTAATTACACCGTGTTTTTATTTTAGAAATTCTTAATTTATAAAAAAATAAAATATGTATATATGTATGTTATGTCGATAATTTGAGGTATAATGCGAGTAAGTATACTAGCAATCTCACTCTAGCTCTAGAGCTAAAAGGGAGGTTGACTTTTATATATATATATATATATATATATATATATATATTCTAACACGTCCAAATTTTGATATAATTTACAAATTTCATTATGTCATTGTTACAGACTACATCCATATTCTAAATATAACTTAATAAATATCAATTTTATTGAAATGTAATAATGTATATAGATATATTTTACTCACATGTTGAGTAATGATGACTTCACAAATATTGTTATAATATCTTTGTGCATGTTGAGTAATGATGACTTCACAAATATTGTTGTAATAGCTTTGTGCTTATGAATATAGTTGTATTGGCTTCCAAGTCTTGCTAACTCATAAAAAAATCTACTGACAATCTCACTCTAGTCCTCAAGCTCAGAGGAAAGTTGATTTATGGAATATTTGTGCCAGGAAGAGTCACTCTACTCCTCAAGCTGAGAGGGTCCTCAAGTTGAGAGGGAGGTTGATTTATGGAATATTTGTACTAGGAAAATCCACATGAAGGGTTATGGAATATGTGTACTAGGAAGATCCACCCAAAGGGGGATCACTTCATGCCTTCTCAACTAAGGAGCCTAACCTTGAAGGTGTCTAGAGAATTAAAAGCACAACCTTTCAATAACAAAGGTTCTTTATCTACTACTCTACAAATTAAGCTAACCCTAGTAGTTTAGGTATTATGTGAATGTCTTAAAGTATTAAACTATAATAACATAATAAATCAAAAAATATTTGGAATATATATATATATATATATATATATATATATATATATATATATATCCCCTAAAGAAAAATCATTTTATTAGTAAAGTTGAAAATTACATTTTTTATATGCATAAAATTGTATATATATATATATATATATATATATATCCCCTAAAGAAAAATCATTTTATTAGTAAAGTTGAAAATTACATTTTTTATATGCATAAAATTGTATTTAAAATAATTTATTTGAAACTATCTCAGAAGAAAAACAAAAATTGCAAGCCCATTTTCATAATACTGCGAAATAATTTCTTCTCTTAAATAAATACATAAATTATATTAATATAATAATTTTTTTTTTTTTGGAAATTCATCTTCAACACATCAAAATTGTGATATAATTTACAAATTTAAATATAATGCTACAAAGTACATCCAGATTCTAAATATAATTTAAAATTTTGATATGAAATATAATTATGTAGATAAATATGTTTATATTAATAAAATTTTCAAAATTTTAATTTAGTTAATATTATATATATATATAAGGTTTTGTGAACAATGCTTATGCAAATTAAATAATTAATTTAATTATTTATTATTATTATTATTATTATTATTATTATTTATTTTTATTTTTAATTTTTATTTATTTATTTATTTTTTAATTTTTATATTTTTTCTCCCTGTACTATAAGCTAACCCTTCTCCCTTTTGGGTTTTTATAATTTAACCCTTTTTTCCCAAATTATTATATCTTTACATATTTAAAAACTTTTAATTTCATGACTAATTAATTAAACTAATTAAAAAGATTGTAATTTTCTAGCTAATTAAATAATTAAAAAACTTTTATTTTTAATTTTATAACTAATTAACTAAATAACGGCTATTTATAACGACTAGTTTTAACAGCTAACTCCGGGCTATGATGCATCCTTACTATTTATTCACTAAGATTGTTTTCCTTCTTTGCTTTGTCCTGAGGATGAACCACATTAGATGGTTCCAAACGTTGACCAAATCTTAATGATGTGATTAATCCGAAAGATTTTCTATCTATCTACATTATGGATTAGAAAAGTCTTAGATCTAACAATGATGAGTATTGTTATTTTATTTTTTTTAATAAAAATTAGTATTATTAATTGTATTATCATGTTTAACATATATTGAATTTGAGTAGTCATTAAACAAGATTTTTTTGGAGTTTCAAGTAAGTTCTAGTGTGAATTTGGTTAAATTTTTTATGGCTTAATTTTAATTTGTATTGTTTAAACCGGTTTTTTTATTCTATATATGGATTCAACACCTTCATTTAGATTATGAATTTGGCTAAAAATTTTATGACTAAATCTTAATTTATATTGTTTAAACTGATTTTTTTGACTATATATAAATTCAACACCTTTATTTAAATTGTAAATAATTCATATCTCAAACTCGTGATTTCAATAAATCTCTACAAAATTATAAACAAATTAGATTAAAAAATAAACCAAAAAATTATAAAAATAAATACACTTAAAATTACTCATACTAAATTTATTTGCTATAAAATAATAGTCTTATTTATAAAATATCTATAAAATTAAAATTTGAACAAAAAATTAATAAATAAATTTTCAAAATTAATATATATATATATATATATATATATATATATATATATATATATATATATATATATATATATATATATATATATATAAGGTTTTGTGAACAATGCTTATGAAAATTAATTAATTAATTTAATTATTTATTATTATTATTATTATTATTTATTTTTATTTTTAATTTTTATTTATTTATTTATTTTTATATTTTTATATTTTTTCTCCCTGTACTATAAGTTAACCCTTCTCCTTTTTGGGTTTTTATAATTTAACCCTTTTTTCCCAAATTATTATATCTTTACATATTTAAAAACTTTTAATTTCATAACTAATTAATTAAATTAATTAAAAAGATAGTAATTTTCTAACTAATTAAATAATTAAAAAACTTTTAATTTTAATTTTATAACTAATTAACTAAATAACGGCTAGTTTATAACGACTAGTTTTAACAGCTAACTCAGGGCTATGATGCATCCTTACTATTTATTCACTGAGATCGTTTTCCTTCTTTGCTTTGTCCTGAGGATGAACCACATTAAATGGTTCGAAACGTTGACCAAATTTAATGATGTGATTAATCCAAAAGATTTTCTATCTATCTACATGATGAATTAGAAAAGTCTTAGATCTAACAATGATTAGTATTGTTATTTTTTTTTTTAATAAAAATTGGTATTATTAATTGTATTATCATGTTTAACATATAATGAATTTGAGTAGTCATTAAACAAGATTTTTTTGGAGTTTCAAGTAAGTTCTAGTGTGAATTTGGTTATATTTTTTATGGCTTAATTTTAATTTGTATTGTTTAAACTGGTTTTTTATTCTATATATGGATTCAACACCTTCATTTAGATTATTAATTTGGCTAAAAATTTTATGACTAAATCTTAATTTATATTGTTTAAACTGATTTTTTTGACTATATATAAATTCAACACCATTATTTAAATTGTAAATAATTCATATCTCAAACTCGTGATTTCAATGAATCTCTACAAAATTCTAAACAAATTAGATTAAAAAATAAACCAAAAAATTATAAAAATAAATACACTTAAAATTATTCATACTAAATTTATTTGCTATAAAATAATAGTTTTATTTATAAAATATCTATAAAATTAAAATTTGAACAAAAAAAAATTAATAAATAAATTTTATAACTTGAATTTTGTTATTACGAATTAAAGTTTAAAATTTTAACTAGGTAAAAGGTTAAATTGTAAATATATAGTGCTAAAAAGTAAATAATCTAATTTTGGAATCAAAGATTATAATGTATTAAAAAGTAATTAATTTCACCTTGATGTTTAAAATCGCCTTTTTGATCTTGCAGCGAGAGTTACAAATACTTATTATAGATTAATATTTTATTCTTCTCAAAAGATAAACCCGCTAAAAAGTAAATAATCGCATTTTGGAATTAAAGATTATATTGTATTAAAAATAATTAATTTCACCTTGATGTTTAAAATCGCCTTTTTGATCTTGCAGGGAAAGTTACAAATACTTATTATAGGTTAATATTTTATTCTTCTAAAAAAAATAGAACTTTACAGTAAATTAATAATTGATGAATTGAATTTTTTTTCATTACGTTATCGCCTTTTTGATCTTGCAGGGAAAGTTACAGATACTCATTATAGATTAATATTTTATTCTTCTCAAAAAAATAAACCTTTACAGTAAATTAATAATTGATGAATTTAATTTTTTTTCATTACGTTAATTGAATTATTTTGTTTTAATATAATATTTGTCATTTATTGAGAGAAGTAGTATCATTTTCTAACTAGATGAATAGTTAGAAAATGAATTATTAATGGTGTCATCTTATCTTAATAACTAATATTATTGAATGTGGGGTTGGTGTGATCTAAGATGATGGTATTATTGAATGTGGGGTTGGTGTGATCTAAGATGATGGGGTTGGTGTGATTTTTCATCAATATTTATTGGATGTGGGATTGGTGTGATTTTAGATGATGGGTTTAGTGTTATTTGAGGAGTTGGATGTGGGATTGGTGTGATTTTAAATAATGGGTTTAGAGTTATTAATATTTATGGAGTTATAGTTTTATTAATGCATTGAGACATTATATGTTAACGAGTAGATTTAACTAAGTACAAACTCTAATAAATAACTAAGTACAAAATCTAATAGATAACATAAACTGCCCTACTACAACTATATTAATGAAGCCCTACTACAACTATATTAATGAAGATATAACTCCACAAATATTAATTATTAATTACATATTTCAGATAATCATACGAACCCATGATTAAGGAAATCTACGAACCTGTTACAACCTTTAATAAGCATAGCAACCACAAAGATTTCTCGTTCTGTTCTCTTCAATTCTGTAACCCTCACAAGTCTGAAGTTACTTACATGAGTGCACTAAACATGTTTGAACCCATGATTAAGGAAATCTACGAACCTGTTACAACCTTTAATAAGCATAGCAACCACAATTAAGAGATTTCTCGTTCTGTTCTCTTCAATTCTGTTCTCCTCATAAGTCTGAAGTTACTTACATGATTTCACTAAACATGTTTTTATTTATTATTTACAAGTAAATTGGAAAACTTATTATGATTAAGTTAAAAGAATATTAGAAAATAGATATTTCAATTGGAAGATATTTTGTTTTAATTTTATTAATTGTTATTAAAGAAAATAATTAAATATCAAAGAAGTTGGCTGGTAAGGAACACAGTTCTTGAATAATTGGAAGATATTTTGTTTTAATTTTATTAATTGTTATTAAAGAAAATAATTAAATATCAAAGATGTTGGCTGGTAAGGAACACAGTTCTTGAATAATTAAGGATAGTGATGCACTTTCAACCACCTTCCTAGGATTTATAGGAAATGTAGAGAGAGGGAGGGGTTTGTTGAAGAGGATTCTGAAGGAAGGTCTAAGAGTGACCAGAAACAAACCATGTCTGTGTTCACGCGGGACGCTGTTGGTGATAATCTCCTGAGCTGGCTAAGGGCCAGTGGAGAAATTAAGAACCAGAACGGATTTATGGCTGGACCGGAGTCCCGAAGCCATTACTGTTGAATGGCTGTGTAACTCCTTAAGATGTTTAAGAATCGTGGCTCGGGCGGTGAAAAGGACATAAACACCTTTCTCACAGTTGGGAGGACTAGCCCAGCGAAAAAAACTTGAAAAGCAAAAGAAAATAGATAAGGAAACTTGGTTATGAATATTTTGAGAATTGCTGGCTTTAATTATTTTCTGTGTATAGGATAAAAGAACCCTTATGTAATGAGAAATTAGATGTATATCTTATTACTGTTATATTTACGGATATGTCGATTTTATTTCTTTCAATGTATTAGTAGGGTCAGTAGGTTCATATGTTAACCAGAAAACTCTATCTAACTAAAATAGGAATTTGGGTGCCAGGGCTAAATTGAAAACCTACGATGTTGTCATACAATTGGAGAAAGGGAAAAGTGAATATGGGACCCATGCGGGGCGAGAAACCCAACCAAGCAAAAAAGAAGACGCTGAAGCTAACCTGTCAAACCCTCACTAAATGCAAAAAAGACACGAGCTTACGGGTAACACCTTCCAAGAAGGTCGTATGAACCCATAAGAGGAAATCAAGAAGCAAACAACAACAGAGGACTCAGCAGCACGAGATTTGAGACCAACTACGGGTGGAGCACCCACAGTCGGTCCATGTCCCTCTACTCAAGGCCGATTCTGAAAAACTAACTCCACATTACAAACATTACAGGAAAAGATGCCAATACAGGATCTATTATATCGACCAGTAAACAAAGACAATATACAACATCATGAATAACCTGTGAATTCGATAAATGGAAAACTTGCGTAACGATCACTGCTATGAACAAATTAAAACCTCTACAAAAGCATGAATCATTTCTAATTGCTACAGAACAGTCAACCCCGACACCATTGAGGGAAACGTTACCAAGCAAGCAATACAAAGAAATTAACATGATAAATAGAGGAATTCGTTGTAAACTGAGATTGTGAGTCACTATACAACACAATGAGGCCACCACTATTAACTCAAAAACTAATTTATATCATATTGCAGCAAAGTCACAATAACATATAATCGTTATTAGAAACTATAAAATATGCCATAGAAGCTCGTAAATGTATGTTTTGGCTAGGCGAAGACGATTATATACAAACAGAAAGCCTCGACGGGGCAGATTAATATAGTTTAGTTCAAGACTACTGAAATAAATACATGTACACACAGTAACGACCGCCTAGTAGAAACCATAGGCCAATTAACCCCACATTATAGCCTCATGAGTTTAGCATGGCAATATTTTATCCCTTAGGACAGTAAAACAAAGAGCCAAGGAAGCCATTGGCCGTTTTAGGGGCTTGCAACAAAGGCACTTGTATAAATGACATTGTAAATATTATACTTTTGTTACTCAAATTAAAAACTAGGATGTCGAGGTTACATCCCTAGAGTTGACGCATTAAGCTCGCATTTGGAACCCGCAAACCCTCTTAACGGATCCTGAAACCTGAGACAGTTAACAAACCATGAATAGGGAGGTATAGCCAACTGAAAGGAAGAGACATAAGTAAAACTCTACAACAAACGATGGATACCTTGCTCAGAGTGCACTGTTGAACATCGTTAGTGAAACCCTGTGTCTGTTTAAAAATTGTTGGCTGTCCAGAAAAACGTGATAAGCGAATCTCAATAGCTCTAGAAGATGCATATGGATCGAGGTAAAAGACAGGGGCTCAGCATACCAACAGTAAATTGCCCACAAAACCAGAGAAACTTTGCTTGCAAAGATACCCAGCTCCGGCTACGGTGAGAATGAGACTCTGCCGCCAAGCGAACGAGGGTAGTTACCTTAACTTTCGGTAGCCAAATCTCAACCATTGGATCAGATGAGCCAAGATCAACAGGCTCCAATATCCCACGTTTCAACCTTGTGAACGGACATCTGTGGAGTCGTGGGTTCCAAATCCCTCCTGGAGGCATCATCACAACCGAGGATTCAACATAGAGATTAGGTTTGAGTCGATGGTGGAAGTTACTATTCCATTGCCCGAGACATTAAATACAACATTAATCAGCCTTATACCCTGGAGTATTATTGCAGGGATTTTGAAATCCAAACCATTGGCGAATTAAAACTATTAAACCATGATACATATGCCGAATGATATGCACAATGGATAGAACCATGTACCTGCAATAAATCACGAGATGACTTTTTTTAAAGTGAATTGTCCATCTTATGATATTACATTATATTTGAATATGTATTAAGAGCACATAGAATATGAGGCATAGATTCAATCCATAAGTGTGATAGGAACCATAGAGCATTGTTAAGGTTTAATTTTTTTTTTTTTAGCTAAAGTTAAATATGATTAATTAATAGAAAATTACTCCCTGACTCATGCATTGTCGGTTTCGTACTTTCAGTAAGCTGATTGATCAATATTGTATTGCGGTAAAAATCACCTAGACATAGTGATATGCAATTAAAGAAAAAATGTGATCATTAATGCAAGCTTGACTTTCCCTAAGTAGGAAAATATTTATATACGGTGTAGTCTACATGTGCTATGAATTGGACTTTCCAATGCCATTTTTCATTCCATCTCCGATAACACCTTAACTCTCTCCGTGGGCTCCCAACCTGTGACGTCTTCATTTCCTTTTATGTTTTTGTCTTCGTCCGTTGCCATCCTAGACTCTCCGTCTAATGCATGCCGCTGGCACGAAGCTCTCCAGCTATAGTCAAACTCCAGTTCTGCAACCTATTCGAACTCTTTTTTGGCACTTTCTCAATTCAAACTCCACTTTAGTGCATTACGCGCAGTTAAACAGAGAAATGAAAACACAACCCAAGGAGTTTTAGCATAAAAAAGGAAAACATAATCTACTTGGAGAGGGGTAACATATAGAATTAGGCACCATAGAATTATGTTAGCTAACAAAAAAAAATTGCAGTGGCACGGGGCTCTCTCCAGCTTAAGAGGCTCTGCAGTCTCTCCCCTTATGTCGCCATGTCTCCAACAACAGTCTAGATCCTGCCAGCAACACTCCTCAAGAGAACCTTGTTCTAACCCATTTCTGTGCATATTTGGCAACACAGTAAGCATCAATAGTTCCTCTGCCATCTTTAGGTTTCATAGGAAGCAAGCCCTGGGCACTCAGGATACCAACTTCAAGGACACCAATGAAGGGCTTCCACAATTGTTTGGCAGTGGGCCTCAGATCACTGTTGTAATGTGTAGATTCATCAAGGACATGATGCCCACCATCAAGACAGATTTTGAGATGAATCCTACTTGCAAAATTAGTTTCCTTCTTCTCTCCATCAGCCACATAATGATTTTCAAGGTACCTCCTGGTGGGAACAGGTTTATGATACAAACGTCTTACTACTGATGACAAGGAATTATAGTCTTCCCCATCAATTCATCTTTCTTTGGTCCTTATCGATCCTCTACTGTGAGAATAAAGTGCTCCTCAAATGGCTTTGCTGCAACGAAAACCAAATCCTCATTCCAAAGGGGATTTAATCCCCTGTTCTGAGCAACTCATGTTTTTGATATTTGGCTTCCCAGCTGTACTTTCACACTGACCTCAGGAAACCTTCCTTTATCATTTAGCAACAAATCCTGAGCCTCAATCACATTGACTCTAACGTACCAGATTTTAGGAGAAAGTTACACCTTGGAACAAAGGCTAGTAACCCGATCAATATGTACTGCAACAACATCAACATGCCATGCGTTAGGAAAGGCCTCATCTGCTTGAGTTCCCATCTACACTGCAAGCATAAGCTCACCTTTCACCTTTGAGCCTGCATCCTTGCCTTCCAACCTATACCATTTAGGTGCCAATGGACTGTCAGGAAGTACTCTCGTGGGTATCTCATGGATATCAAACATCAAATGTCCAATGAAGTCATCCTTGATTAAGTCCTTATCCTTAACCACAACATCCACATACGATGCCTATGTTCTCTCTTTGGAAAATGAAAATACCTGATTCCATTCTAGATTAGTTTCATTCTCAAAGTGTTTCGTAGTTCCCTTGTAGTTCCCAAGTTTTACCTTTACACAAGGATCACATCTCCCAATGATGTCCATTATTGGCAGGTCTCTAGCTTTTACAACACGAACATACAAGTATAGCATCTGTTCAACCAAATCAGAAGTGCTAGTCAGCTTGTCTCTATGCACCCCCATAGCACCTAACTGAGGTCTGGTATCCTTCAAACTGTAATCTACTGGCTGAGAAGGTGTATTATGCATATACACTACTTTTAATTCAGGATTTCTCTCCTCTACAACTTTAGCACTTTGCTGTGTAGTCTGCTAGAGGTGTTGATACTGCATTGTTTTTGTCTCCAATGGAGATCTCTCCTTGGTTTCATTATCCTCTTTTGAAGGATTCCCTCCGAGTCCATTCTCTTCCACGCAGTAAACCTTCAGGGTAACATCTCCCTTGACGTGCAAGAAAATGCCCCTCTTTTCCAATGGAAAATGTTTCACAACTACTTCTTCCTCTCTGACAATGGTACTTCCATAAATCCTGACTCTTTCCATGAAGTTCTTGGTGTGAGTTAATTTATTCTCATGATATACATGAACATCTATTGTCTCAAAGGAAAAAAATAGAAGGATCTGGGACAGTGAATGAGAAATTTTCATTCCAGACTGGACTTAGATCCCTGTCTTTAGTAATAGTACGAAACCTCTGGTGGGAAAATTCAACCTCAATATAAGCACTTGATGAACCCTGCCCATCCTTGGGCATCAAATTGTGGGCATTAATAATCTCCACTACTAACTTGAGCTTACTCGTTTTGCTATTTTTTTATCTCTGAAAAACACAATAGTATGGTGAACCCCCTTCCTCTTGGGTGACACTTTGTTTCACAAAATCTAGACTCATTCAAATTAACCTCTGTTGGGCATGTGTCAAAATATGTGTATGTATTTATATTTTGTATTTGCTGAGTTTTTCCCAATTTATTCCTGATTCGATTCAAACTCTTGACTCTTTTGACTCAATAAGTTCTTGTCAACTCCAAACCCTATGACTAAGATGCAGATTATTAAAGAAACAATTACCAAAACAAAAAACCAAATCCATATAACAGAACTTTACAAATAGAGTAAGAAATAAACATTGGTGAGATAAAAATAAAATTTCATATGACCTCCAACTCACGATAAGAGAATATTATAGGAAAATATAACTTTTGAAATAGGTACAGCATGGGAAAGCTAAAATAATTGAATGCCCTTATACTACTAAGTGCACGACTTTAAATGACCAAATTTCAGAAAAATCACATGTACAAAGCTACAACAACACTTATTTAATGGTACAACTCATGGAGTTCCAAAACAACCAAAGAAACCGATCGCATTTTTCCCCTTCCCCACTTTACTTTCCCTAAATATTGAGATGTTATGCACCAAGGATGCGCTATGGCACAAATTCAAAAATTTTAAAATATAAATAAAAAATAAATATTATAATATAATTATCAATTCAAGAAACATCCTTAAGGTAAGTGTTCATCACATGTAATTTCCTTAATAACAACACAGATATACTTCAAGCTATGTTATATTGCATCATGTATTGGAAAACAAAACCATCCCTCCAGACAATAACAAATCGAATGCACATGTGTGTACTTATCAGTTCCTTGTCCACTGAGAGAAAAGTGAAATGCCTGTATATCAACAACAATTGGAGTAAGGAAATCGACTTAGAAATTTTGGTATCCAGCTTCTATAATAAAAAATTCAAGCAAAAGCACACCATAACACTTTGTTTATGTCCTTGTGGGCTGCCCATGTGATTCAACCAAGTTGTTATTACTCAATTCTGAAAGAAAAAAAAAGACTTTTACCAATGCTACCATGGTTGACCAAAACATCAACAAAAGTTGTCATAGTAGCAATTAGAAAATATTGATTCTTGGGGACAAAAAAATACATTATCTACCTCCCACGGGTATACGTAAAAGATGCTATCTTAGAAATATCCATGAAGAATTCTTGGGACAAACAAATATTCTATCTATTTCCCACACATCCATCTAAAAATGAGAACTGTAATCTTAGCAACACTGTGTCCCTGAAGTCGATCCAATGGTGACAATTTGTTTCACAAAATCTAGACTCATTCAAATTAACCTCTGTTGGGCATGTGTCAAAATATGTGTATGTATTTATATTTTGTACTTTCTAAGTTTTCCCCAATTTATTCCTGATCTGATTCTTTAATAATCTGCATCATAGTCACAAGGCTTGGAGTTGACAAGCACTCATTGATACAAAAGAGTCAAGAGTTTGAATTGGATCAGGAATAAATTTGGAAAAACTCAACAAGTACAAAATATAAAGACATACACATATTTTGACACATGCCCCAGAGAGGTTAATTTGAACGAGTCTATATTTTGTGAAACAAAGTGTCACCCATTGACTAACTTGAGCTTACTCATTTTTCTCTTTTTTTATCTCTGAAAAACACAACAGTATGGTGAACCCCCTTCCTCTTGGGTTATAGTTTCTTGGGTTATAATTTGTCACCAAATACTGTTATGCAAACAAAATCCAGTACATGAGTGGGAAACTGTTAACCTTACACATAATTAACATTAAACCATTTCAAAATCCTATCTCCATAGAAGATCACCATAAATTAAACAATTTTTTTTTCAGGATTCAGGATTCAATATGGAGATAATGAAGATGGCTTTATTCAAGAACCTATGTCTCCTCCTGCACACAGTATTGACTCCATTTGTGTTCAATGGTCTTATTCAAATACATAGTTTAAATGGATTTCCAAGCTAAACAAGGTTTGGTCTTACAATATTTTATACAAATCATATGTGATTGATTTTATATCAAAGACCGCCTTCCAAAACTTAGTTCACATATAATGGTTTCTATTGGATAAAGTTATCATTGATATCAATATGATGACAAACCATAGGTGTATTGCTGAAGCCAACCCTAGGTATAGGAGAGACAATGATTGAAACCCCAGAAGCAAACCTTAGGTGCCAAGTGCATTAATGTGGCCACAACATTGTTGAAGATGAAGAAGCCCTAGATAATTTATGTATGAACATATATGGAAGGTGTCATAGGTCTATGAAGAAGAAACAAGATCACATATGGAAGAATCCCTAACAATGAAACCCTAGATGCATGGAAAACGCCTAAGCCCTGGGTAATTGATGTCAAGTCCTAAGCATTGCTAATCATTAAGCCTTAGATAATTTATGCAAATCCCTAATATACCTTAGGTGTATAGATGAAGAATGTATAGGTGCATCTATTTTCTTCTATGAGGGTTAGACACGCATTCCTAAAACATCTCAATGAATACCTAAGCCTTGCAAGGCCTTTTATGCTATCAAAAGGGGATTATACATTGCCTTTAAAAATACAAAAAGCAATTTTATAGGAGAAAGAAGAAAGTAATAAAAAAAAGGGGCATCCATTTAAGGAAGGCCCCTTTCTAGGATTGAAAGAAACTCTTGCATATTTTGGGATAATTTGAAAGCAGGTTTTATGGAGCTAACTTTGAAAAATATAATGAAGGACACTTAAGGACACTTTGAGGATTGTTGTGCACTTTTTGAGGCAACTGTGTTGCAGAACCATTGAAGGCAGTCTTGAAGGGATTATCTATGTAGAATGAGCATTGTTGAAGCCCTCATGGAGTAGCCATGTAGAAGACTGTTTGGGTGACATGAAGAGTCTTAGAGACACTTACTAGTTGTTGATGTTGACCTTTGTCAATGAAGCATACATGGAGAAGACCCCTTGTAGCAGCCATTAAAGATTTGAGAAGTAGTTCCCAAACACCTTGTGGCAACTAAAGCCTATAGGAAGCCTGAAGATGCAACACTCTTATTGTATGCAATGTGTATGTGAAGAAAATATATTTTGTTGTTACACGAGCCTTTTGATGGTTGAGAGTTGCAAATATGTCCCTCAAACAACATATGGGGGAATTTATGGTAGATTTTTGTGGACAAGTAGTGAACTAGGGTTTCTAATTCGTGACATTTAAGACTTTCCACCCTTGGATTTCCTTTCATATTCATAACCCCTTTTAGTAGATCCAAATGTATTTTTCTTTGTAGTTTCATCATGACCATTTTTCTCTTCTAGCTACAATAATAGATTTTTACAAAGAGTTAGGTTCAAACATTCTTATCTTAGTTTGGATTTTCAACATTGGATTTGACATGTAGATATTTTTCCAATTTTGCAGAGAGTATGACCTTTAATTCTAAGACTTGAAACTTCTAGTGTATTCTTTGATTGTGACTTCCTTCTGGAAAAAATGCAAAGGTTTGTGCTGAATTAGTTACAATTCATCTTGCATGGTTCTGTGTTAATCCATATACAAAGTTTCAAGGTGTCTTTAGGATTTTAGAAACCATCTTCACCGCAAGTATGGGGTGACCCATCCAAATGTTTTGTATTCTTTGATTGTGATTTTGTTTTGGAACAAAAGCATGATACATCTGGTTATTACTTAAAAAAAAAAAATTATTAACAATAGGAAACTCCAACCCATTTAGGCCATGCATCATCACATCTAGGGCATCCACCAACACAACTGGGTCATTATTACAAAAACATATTGCAATTTTTTCTCATCAAGTTTCATGCCAACAACTTACAATGTTGTTTTGGGCCTAAGACATACTTCTACACTTATGTTTTCCTTTCTTCATTGTTGTTAACAATTCAGAGGTTTATAGCATCTATTTTTAGGATTTTTTTACTATTTTTGGAGCTATTTATTTAGGGTTTTTATCATGCTATTATTTTTTCCAAAATTTTAAGGTTGTTAACCTGTCTGTGTCCACTGAAATAATAGGAAAAAAGTTAGCAGGAAGCCCTCCTTCCCACATAATTTAAAAAAAAGTAAAAACCAGTGTTGCACAACTCATACTTGGAAAATACCTGGATGGAATATCATTGGACAACTTGGGAAGACTTGGGAAAGACTAAAAAAATAGAAAATATCTGAAAATATCCCATTTTTTTGCATAAAAGATAAATTAATGTCACATCATATTATTGAGAAAGGATCCCCAACATCAAAACATTTACATCGTATTCCTCAAGTGTACAATGCCAATCATAATATAATTTGCAGGGTTTTTAAAATGACCCATTTATGATTAAATAGATATGTTTTTGGTGTACTGAAATTTTAAAAATTCTAAAATTGTATGCTAAAGAGTCTTATCATGAAAGAGAATTATCAACGAGCTTAAAGATGCCTTGATTCTATTCAAAGAGGACAAGAATGCAACTTGCATAAAAAAAGAAAATTCTAGGATGCATTTTGTAAGTTCATATGCCATTATAAAGATCGAGGCTATAAGACTCAGCTATGTTAAATTGCACTAGGTCATTAGTACAACTAACATTAGCATAGTTTGTGATATTCCTACTTAGCATTTTGCCAAGTGAAATATCCAATTTTGCCATTTTTTCCATCATATCGATTTTCACTTAGGAAATGTGGGTAGATGGGGTACCACAACGTAGAGGAAATTATAGCAACGTAGGGACTGCACAATAGTTGGTGGAATCACTCCGGGAGGTTGAGGAGTGAGGGGAGTTTGAGGTGGAGATTTTGTGTGGAGGCTTGGGGAGCCTTCCAACAAGGATTACAATAATTTTGGGAGCCTTTACCAACAAATTTCACAAGAGGAACATTCTTCCCAGCAGTAGAGCCACTCTAGCAAAAGAGGGTTGAATTTTCGGGGTCAAGCTTTAGCCAAACCCTTTGTGGGTTTTTCTGGGTATTGTGTAGGGAGGCTAGGATTAATTTCTCAGAATTTTCTGAACAGTGGACAGGGAACTAGCAGCATATCTATTTAGACAAAAACATATTTCTGGGCAGTTCCAGTGAAGAACTAGGGAAGCATAGTGATTGAAGGAAGACAGGAGACTTGTACTAAATTTGTGGCTTTACTAGCTTGCATAGAGAAAGCCCAGGTGTACTCTTTCCAACACATTTCTTGTACACCCATTCTTATTAATAAATTAAATTGACTCAGAAACGCAGATTTTGGTGTCAACTTGTGTTCTGATTGCGTGTTTTTGTTTTATGTGATTTTTATGTCTATGGACGCCTGCTATTTGCTGTAACATTTCCTTAGGGATATTACATAGTTAAAACTTACAATAAAAGATAATAACATTACAACTTAAATTTATAGGCCAATAAATGCCTTCATAACAAACTAATACAATACATTTTCCATGTTACAAAACCAATTTTATAGTAATCAATGATCATAACTTCCTCAAAATGGTGGCACGCATGTTCCAACCCCATAGAGAAAAAGAACCAAAAGCCTAAACCATTGAGATTCCGAGGAATTAAATTGCATTTACTATTAGTCTATTGTTGTGCGAAAATAACTATTCACATATATCATCACTTGCCACATTCATTAGAATATAGAAATATGGACCATACCTTTTATAAGGTAAAGATTAACATTGAAAAATAACTACTCGAGATTCAAATGGATCAACAGATTTTACTTTCAGGAAAAGAGTTCTACTTTAGCATGAACCTTATACATATTTTTTATTGAATGCAAATCAAAACCAATCTCACATGAAAATTCATGAATTACTATTACAAATTATACGTGTTCATCGCATGACCTTTGGAAGATGTGCATTGCTCTCTAAAGGAGTCATGCTACACTGGTCCAAACCCAAAACAATAGAATAACATTATTCAACATTAATGAACATGGAGCTAAACCAATATTTCTATTCAACATGTGGGGTGAATAAAAGAATTTTTCATTTGGAAAATAAAAGTTGGGAAGTCTATAATTTAACCCAACTACTTCGAAGTTATTCATTCCCAATTAGCTATGTTGTGTTAAATTACATCAATCTTCAATCTTTCCTTTATAAAAAATATGTTTTCCATTCTAGATTGGTTTGCATGTCAAGTAAAAATAAGTAATTATTCCTCATAGTATCCATGTTAAAAATTCTCCTTTTGCTATTTTCCAGGAGCAGTGATCTTGAAGCGCTTCAGGTAGAGATTGACATGCAACATGCATGAGATCAGATAAACTTAGAGATGATATTTTTGGAAGCTTCTTGAGGCCATACAAGCACTTCCTAGTGAGAATAGAGGGTCTGTCAAACAATTAGAGCATCCCTGTCATGAATCCAATTATCCAAGTTAGAAAAACATTCTTTCATTCATGTTAACAACTTAGATATTTTTCAATTTTACAAAATACCAAATATGGGGGGTTGCCTTTACTGTAATGGATCATTCAAGATGATGAGGTATGCCAGTAGAAAATTGGGAAATTTTGGAGTTTCAACCCTCTTGTGGGCATGTTTTTATGGTAGAAGAATATGATTCTCTCCTCCTACTATGATTACCTAGTATGAATATAGTACATAAAATAAAAATATATTAATAATTTCCAATACACTAATAAAAAAAAAATGAGAGCAAAACTATCACAACATACCTGACAAATCACCAACTGGAAAATTGTCAACCAGCGAAGCATGTTCCAAGCAAGGAACATCCATAGAAAAATCCCCTATATGTATAAATATAACATTTAAATTTTCATCATAAACATATTGTCACATAAAGTAATACGCACATGAAAATATCGATTACATCAATTAGTAGTTTTATCTAATGTACCTGAAATTGTAGGAGAGTTAGAACGACACTACATCAATCTATCTCGTTGAGTTGAAGGAACAATAGTGGATTGTTGTACCTCTACACAAATTCACAGAAAATTTAGTTAAGAAATGATGATCAAAACCAATAGATCAAGTAACGCTGTAATGCCAGATCAACCAATCAAGTAACTGTGACAAGGATGCTACTTGAGAGTGCTTCAACCGGGACACAGATGTAAATGATGGCAGCCATACACGCACATAACGAGTCTGGTTATGTAAAAGACAATTTGATCTATCATTCAAAATGAAAAACATTTCCATGTACGTTGCAATAGGATCGCAAAAGCCAGACTTTTTTTGCTGCCCCAACTCTGCAATACATACTTCCAGCTGCACACTGTCAATGCAAACATCCACGGGCAGCTCTATTGTTTCTTGTTTTGAAGGAGGGAGAGTTTCCAAAAACGTTTTAGGATCTCAAAATTCATATGATTGGATATGATCATTTAAATGTTGAATCTCCTTCTCAAATTTTTCAATAACTAACTCAAAGAAACCATTCTTAGCTTCAGAAGGAAACTTCAGAGATCTCGAACATTGAAGCACGACAATGAAAAATACTTCATCAATTTCAATATCCACTAGCTGATCTCTAACTTCTTTTAAAGCTTCACAAAGAGCAGGGTCTGCCACATACCCTACCATTTTATTTTAGTGCATGAATGGATCAGTGAGCACTGGAATCTCTGGATTGAGTTGGAGTCGCCAGGTGAATGTTTCAGCCTTCATATGTCTTAACGTTGTCCAACATAAACGATCAGATCTGAACTTGATACACATACTGGGGCAAGACAATCTACAAGTCGAGTGTCACATTCACAAGCTAGACCAGAGATTGACTGAAGCAGTGTTTATCTACTTTTGCTAATGCAAAGCAAAAGCATTTCGAAGGCTACCTGGCATAACTTCAGGCTCCGTCTGTAGCTTATGAAACAAATAACACCAATAAGCAAACCATTTTCTCCCCAATATGGTCGCCACTATGTTAGTTCCCAAATCCACCTCAGGCTGAAATAAGGCAGAAGAAGGACAACACCAAACCACGCTCAACCTCGTAGCTAGCCCTACGAGGATAGGAGAGGGCTCTCTCCGGGTCAATCTCAATGAAAATATTCAAAGGGGCTTGAGATGACTAAAAAAAAAACTGATCTTAGGCTAGATAAACAAATAGGAGGGTTTGATTTTGATTTTTTGGGATTTTGTTGGAAAAAAGGGAAAAAACAATTTTGGGCTTGGGGATGAGGCCAAATTCTTGCAGAGTTCAAGTTGGGGTAGGGAAGGCAATGAATTTGATGTCTTAGATCAAATGAATGGATTGAAAAGACTGCTAAGGAGCTGAAGAGGGCAAGAGGGTGCAAGGATCCTCTTCAAACTGATGAGAAACATGTAAAACTAAACAAAAGTTTAAGGCAGAGCACCAACAAACTAATGAATTCTACCTCAATTACTCATTTGTTTAATTCATAAGCAAAGAGAAGGGAAATGGCATACATATAACATTAATGAAACGTACAATAACATGGAGAGAAACATCATAAAAAATCAGAAGCCACAAGGATCCCAACAAGTGCTGCAAAACTCTGGTCTTTCCTTTGCCAAAAATCTGAAAAGAATATACAATGAGGTGCCAAACTTTTCCCAAGTATCCAACTAGTTCCACCTTTGAAAATGACTCAGAAAATACATGATATAGACCAGCCCAACCCATTCTGATGCCTCTAGGGGTCGAGCTCATCCTTCTAAGAGTTGTTTCAACCAATTCTAAACATGGAACTGAAATCTAGGTAGCCAAACAACTTGCCTCTATAAGGAAGGAAACCGATTCATTCATTTAATTTTCACTTTTTAGTGAATGAATCCTCTAGAATAAGTAAAATATATGCCAAAATTACATCATGGTTACCAAATTACATCATGGTAGATCAATCATCACATGAAAAAGTAAAACTAGTCAAAACTGGGCGAATTTCTGAGCTGAAGAGTGAAAATGAGGCAAAATTTTTCTATGCGCCGCGCTCAAAAAATCAATGTGTCGCGCCACTTTGAGCCTATTTTTGAGGCACTTTTCGAAGTCCAAATTGAGCTCATGATAGCTCGTTGGAAAGCCCTGTCTGTCTACTATCCAACCCAAGTGGAATTTCTAGATTTGGATGTCATTTGCCCCTCCAAAACGTCAATCTCCCAAAACTGGTTCCTGTGTGTGCAAAAGATGGCAGAAAGGCCATTTTCAAGGTGTTTTTGGCCCTTTAGGCAGCCCAGAATTTGATGAAATGCTTCGGCCATTCTTGAACATACATAATATATCATAAAAAACCCAAAAATGCAAATTTTTCCTCCAGAAGATCTCCCAAACGTAAGTGCACATCAGGTGGTGCAACGCGTCGGGCAGAAAAACCTGTTTTGTGACCAAATATTCAAAAATGACAAAATTTTCTCCAAATTCCTTGAAATTTGGGCTGGAGGTCCATAATTAAGTACCATGCTCAGCCAAAGAAGCTTCGGCCAAGATTTAGAGTCTATCCTCCCTTTTGCGCCGTTTCAGTGCCCTCCTGGTGCATGCAGTTCAGTGGTGAAAACACTGACTCGGTCATATGAGCTATCTGTGTCTGTCTCCATGGTGTTGAAAGTCTATGTCAAGTGAATGTTTGACCTGTATGAGATGGAAAAAAAAAATTTGGTGTATTTGCCTCCGATTTCCAAATGTGTGCCAAAGGGAAGGGACTGTGGTAAAAATGGAGCAGTGGGAACAATGAAGTCTTGCCAGGTGGTAGTTTTCCCTTTGAGGATTTGAAAAAATTTGGAAGAGGGGACAACCACTTGAATTTTGGAGTAACTTGGGATTTTGGGTATTTTTAACAAGTGAGATGGAAAGAGGGAATGAAGGTGAAATGATATGACTTGGGATGGAGAAATAAGGTACGAGATGATTGAGTGGTTTGGAATATAAGGGAATAGGGGATTAATAGTGATTATAGGATTACAGTGAAAGGAAGGGATGAAAAAAATGGGAAATGAACAAATTTGGCACCACAATCACTTTAAAACACCAATTATAAAACCCTAAGGGAACAATTTCTAACAAGTGAATAGGGTTTATAACTTGACATTCAAATTCTCATATTCCCTTTCCAAAAGAAACCAAACGCTGGCATAATAGCATTTCAAAAACTCACAAACTTATTTGAAACATAGAAGATTGATTCAATTTTGAGTTTTCATGAAGCAGAGGCAAAAATTAGGTGTTCTGGCCCAATGCGCCGCGCCATAAATAGTGCATTTTGCAGGAGGCTTTTGGAGGCCTTCCTGGTGTTCAAATTGGGTGAATGATAGCTCGTTCGAAATCCCTTTTAGTCTAATTTCCAACCCAAGTGGAAATTTTCAATTTGGAGTTCATTTACCCTGTCAAAAATCAAATCTCCCAAGACTGGTAAAAATGAGTAGAATGAGGCTGCCTCAAGGCAGAGTGCTGTTGCAGTCAACTTTTGAAAGTCTTCCTCAACTCCAAATTGAGCTCATGATAGCTCATTGGAAAAATATTTGTGTCTAGTTATCATTTGACTCATCAAGCAAGTCATTTGGCCAACCAAGCTAGGAGAAATCTTGATTTTCCCAAGGTCACTTCAGAGGTGCATCAATTCTCCTGAGGAAACTGTATTTTTGACATTATCCAAAACCATGACACCTGTGTAAAAAGTGAAGGAGGTTTTTCTGCCTTGGCATGGTTTGGACAAAAAACTCTCTCATTTTTCCAAAATTCATATTTTATTGCTCTGAAACATCATTTGAGTGAAACCTATCCTGATGTGAAACAAGGGATTTGTCGAAATGAAGTGAAATGAAGGGGATAAGGGGCTTTTAAATTATTGGGGAAATTTTGAGAAGTAGGGAGGGATGTTAGGAAGCAGGGGAAAGTGGAATCTCAGAAATTGAGTGAGGGGAAGGGGTCCAAAAGGGCAAAACACAGGCCTAGCCTAGAAAATTGCCAAGTTGTAGCAAGAAACTAGGGTTTGTGCAAAAATGAGGAATTTGGGGGATCTCAGTGATGAGAAGTGTTTAATTAGGTACATTAAGGATAGGGGAAGGTGTATGAACATCAGGATACAAGTTTTGATGATGATTTGACGATCCAAGAGCAATTACCTCCAAAACCCTAGGAGAGGGAAATGAACCTTACCTAGGCACAACTGAAGCATGAACAAGGTGTAAAATGACCCTTTGGAATCTGGCATGATGATGAAAACCCTCTGAATGATGGTAGAGTTAGCTGAATGGTGACATGGACTAACATTTGGACAACTCTGGAAGGAGTGAAAGAAAACCCTAGACCTAGTACTTAGTGAGCAAATTTTTCTTAAAGGCTCACTGAAATGACAAAATTTGACCCTGACACCTCAAAATCACTTTGTAAGAGCATGTTTGATCACTAGAGGAAGGATGCAAAGACTGACACTAACATTGGCTCCAATGGGGATGGTAGCTCCTTGGAGGTGCCAAGAATGGTAGATCTTTGGGAGAGCAGACAGTGCCTTCATCCATTGGGCAATGGAATCAATAACTGCAAACCCAAAACAACTCATACCAATCCAAAAACATATACATACTGCAACCTGTACATAAAAAAATACTGAAAATTGAAATGTTGCCTTTGGCAGCTTATTTATTTACAAATCTCCCCTACTTTGCTGCAAAACCAATAGATCAAGTAACGTTGTAATGCCAGATCAACCAATCAAGTAAATGTGACAAGGATGTTGCTTGAGAGTGCTTCAACCGGGACACAGATGTAAATTCTGGCAGCCATACACGCACATAACGAGTCTGGTTGTGTAAAAGACAATTTGATCTATCATTCAAACTGAAAAACATTTCCATGTACGTTGCAATAGGATCGCAAAAGCCAGACTTTGTTTGCTGCCCCAACTCCGCAATACATACTTCCAGCTGCACATTGTCAATGCAAACATCCACGGGCAGCTCTATTTTTTCTTTTTTTGAAGGAGGGAGAGTTTCCAAAAACGTTCTAGGATCTCGAAATTCATATGATTGGATCTGATCATTTAAATGCTGAATCTCCTTCTCAAATTTTTCAATAACTAACTCAAAGAAACCATTCTTAGCTTCAGAAGGAAACTTCGGAGATCTCAAACATTGAAGCACGACAATGAAAAATACTTCATCAATTTCAATATCCACTAGCTGATCTCTAACTTCTTTTAAAGCTTCACAAAGAGCAGGGTCTGCCACATACCCTACCATTTTATTTTAGTGCATGAATGGATCAGTGAGCACTGGAATATCTGGATTGAGTTGGAGTCGCCAGGTGAATGTTTCAACCTTCATATGTCTGAACGTTGTCCACCATCAATGATCAGATCTGAACTTGATACACGTACTGGGGCAAGACAATCTACAAGTTGAGTGTCACATTCACAAGCTAGACCGGAGATTGACTGAAGCAGTGTTTATCTACTTCCGCTAATGCAAAGAAAAAGCGTTTCGAAGGCTACCTGGCATAAATTCAGGCTCCTTCTGTAGCTTATGAAACAAATAACACCAACAAGAAAACCATTTTCTCCCTAGTATGGTCGCCACTATGTTAGTTCCCAAATCCACCTCAGGCTGAAATAAGGCAGAAGAAGGATAACACGAAACCACACTCAACCTCATAGCTAGCCCTACGAGGACAGGAGAGGGCTCTCTCCGGGTCAATCTCAATGAAAATATTCAAAGGGGCTTGAGATGACTAAAACAAAAATTGATCTTAGGCTAGATAAACAAATAGGAGGGTTTGATTTTGATTTTTTGGGATTTTGTTGGAAAAAAGGGAAAAAACAATTTTGGGCTTGGGGATGAGGCCAAATTCTTGCAGAGTTCAAGTTGGGGCAGGGAAGGCAATGACTTTGATGTATTAGATCAAATGAATGGATTGAAAAGACTTTTGAGGAGCTGAAGAGGGCAAGAGGGTGCAAGGATCCTCTTCAAACTGATGAGAAACATGTAAAACTAAACAAAAGTTTAAGGCAGAGCACCAGCAAACTAATGAATTCTACCTCAATTACTCATTTGTTTAATTCAGAAGAAAAGAGAAGGGGAATGGCATACATATAACATTAATGAAACTTACAATAACATGGAGAGAAACATCATCAAAACTCAGAAGCCACAAGGATCCCAACAAGTGCTACAAAACTCTGGTCTTTCCTTTGCCAAAAATCTGAAAAGAATATACAATGAGGTGCCAAACTTTTCCCAAGTATCCAACTAGTTCCACCTTTGAAAATGACTTAGAAAATACATGATATAGACCAGCCCAACCCATTCCCATGCCTCTAGGGGTCGAGCTCATCCTTCTAGGAGCTTTTTCAACCAATTCTAAACATGGAACTGAAATCTAAGCAGCCAAACAACTTGCCTCTATAAGGAAGGAAATTGATTCATTCATTTAATTTTAACTTTTTAGTGAATGAATCCTCTAGAACAAGTAAATATATGCCAAAATTACATCATGGTTACCAAATTACATCATGGTAGATCAATCATCACATTAAAAAGTAAAACTAGTCAAAACTGGGCGAATTTCTGAGCTGAAAAGTGAAAATGAGGCAAAATTTCTCTATGCGCCGCGCTCAAAAACTCAATGCATCGCACCACTTTGCGCCTGTGTTTGAGGCATTTCCTGAAGTCCAAATTGAACTCATGATAGCTCGTTGGAAATCCCTGTCTGTCTACTATCCAACCCAAGTGAAATTTCTGGATGTGGATGTCATTTGCCCCTCCAAAACTTCAATCTCCCAAAACTAGTTCCTATGTGTGCAAAAGGTGGCAAAAAGGCCATTTTCAAGGTGTTTTTGGCCCTTTAGGCAGCCCAGAATTTGATGAAATGCTTCGGCCATTCCTGAACATACATAATATATCATAACAAACCCAAAAATACAAATTTTTCCTCCAGAAGATCTCCCAAACGTAAGCGCGCGTCAGGTGGCGCGACGCGTCGAGCGGAAAAACCTGTTTTGTGACCAAAAATTCAAAAATGACAAAATTTTCTCCAAATTCCTTGAAATTTGGGCTGGAGGTCCATAATCAAGTACCATGCTCAGCCAAAGAAGCTTCGGCCAAGATTCAGAGTCTATCCTCCCTTTTGCGCCGCTTCAGTGCCCTCCTGGTGCATGCAGTTTAGTGGTGAAAACACTGTCTCGGTCATATGAGATATCTGTGTCTGTCTCCATGGTGTTGAAAGTCTATGTCAAGTGAATGTTTGACCTGTATGAGATGGAAAACAACAATTTGGTGTATTTTCCTCCGATTTCCAAATGTGTGCCAAAGGGAAGGGACTGTGGTAAAAATGGAGCAGTGGGAACAATGAAGTCTTTCCAAGTGGTAGTTTGCCCTTTGAGGATTTGACAAGCTTTGGAAGAGGGGAAAACCACTTGAATTTTGGAGTAACTTGGGATTTTGGGGATTTTTAACAAGTGAGATGGAAAGAGGGAATGAAGGTGAAATGATATGACTTGGGATGGAGAAATAAGGTACGAGATGATATGAGTGGTTTGGAATATAAGGGAATAGGGGATTAAAAGTGATGATAGGATTACAGTGAAAGGAAGGGATGGAAAAAATGGGAAATGAAAAAACTTGGCACCACAATCACTTTAAAACACCAATTATAAAACCCTAAGGGAACAATTTCTAACAAGTGAATAGGGTTTATAACTTGACATTCAAATTCTCATATTCCCTTTCCAAACGAAACCAAAAGCTAGCATAATAGCATTTCAAAAACTCACAAACTTATTTGAAACATAGAAGATTGAGTCAATTTTGAGTTTTCATGAAGCAGAGGCAAAAATTAGGTGTTCTGGCCCAATGCGCCGCGCACCAACCCAATGCGCCGCGCCATAAATAATGCATTTTTCAGGAGGCTTTTGGAGGACTTCCCGATGTCCAAATTAGGCAGATGATAGCTAGTGGGAAAGCTACTTGAGTCTAATTTCCAAACCAAGTGGAATTTTTCAATTTGGAGTTCATTTACCCTGTCAAAAATCAAATCTCCCAAGACTGGTCAAAATGAGCAGAATGAGGCTGCCTCAAGGCAGAGTGCTGTTGCAGTCACCTTTTGAAGGTCTTCCTCAACTCAAAATTGAGCTCATGATATCTCATTGGAAATATCTTTGTGTCTAGTTATCATTTGACTCATCAAGCAAGTCATTTGGCCAACCAAGCTAGGCGAAATCTTGATTTTCACAAGGTCACTTCAGAGGTGCATCAATTCTCCTGAGGCAGCTGTATTTTTGACATTTCTCCAAAACCATGACACCTGTGTAAAACGTGAAGGATTTTTTTCTTCCTTGGCATGTTTTGGACAAAAATCTCTCTCAGTTTTCCAAAATTCATCTTTTATTGCTCTGAAACATCATTTGAGTGAAACCTATCCCGATGTGAAACAAGGGATTTGTCGAAATGAAGCGAAATGAAGGGGATAAGGGGCTTCTAAATTCTTGGGGAAATTTTGGGAAGTAGGGAGGGATGTTAGGAAGCAGGGAAAAGTAGAATCTCATAAATTGAGTGAGGGGAAGGGGTCCAAAAGGGAAAAACACAGGCCTAGCCTAGAAAATTGCCAAGTTGTAGCAAGAAACTAGGGTTTGTGCAAAAATGAGGAATTTGGGGGATATCAGTAATGAGAAGCGTTTAATCAGGTACATTAAGGATAGGGGAAGGTTTATGAACATCAGGATACAATTTTTGATGATGATTTGACCATCCAAGAGCAATTACCTCCAAAACCCTAGGAGAGGGAAATGAACCTTACCTAGGCACAACTGAAGCATGAACAAGGTGTAAAATGACCCTTTGGAATCTTGCATGATGATGAAAACCCTCTGAATGATGGTACACTCAGCTAAATGGTGACAAGGACCGAAATTTGGACAACTCTGGAAGGAGTGAAAGCAAACCCTAGACCTAGTACTTAGTGAGCAAATTTTGCTTGAAGGCTCACTGAAATGACAAAACTTGACCCTGACACCTCAAAATCACTTTGTAAGAGCATGTTTGATCACTGGAGGAAGGCTGCAAAGACTGACACTAACAACATCATCAACCATGAAGGCATTGACTTTCCAATTAGGATGAAGTTAATAACACCTATGCATGAGGCACTCCAACCATTGTGCAATATCTTGTGATGTATTACGAGACACCACCACCCATGCAAATGGAACCCCACTTTGTTGCTCATCAAAAGCCCCGAGTGTTTACAATTGATATTGTCATATTAAAAAATATATAAATTCAAACTTAAGTCATTAATCATATTAAATTGCTACAACTCAAATGATTGTAATTAATAAATCATTAGCAACACACCCCATATTTATTTCTACTAAATGTTGAATCCATGGCTAATAAGCTGTTATGAGATAGCTTCACCATGGTCTCTAACATCCATTTCATTTTTATCCCAGCTATAAAAGGGACCTCAACACCATTGGGCTTTTGGTAAAAGAGGAAGAAATCATGGTGTTTTTGATACCAAATATTCACACTTATTTCATCTTTTTTGTGCAATTGGTAATTTCCTTTCATTAAACGATTATAGATGTTGACAACATATTTTCTGCACAAGAAGAAACCTCTATCTCGAGCTGTAGCATCCATGTCCACATATTTCTTAATGTGCATCTTACACACTGATTCAATTGGCACTTCTAAAAAGAAACAAGTTTCAATATAAGAAATCATGTCCCTCGAAAGTCTTGGCTTATGTAAAGATCTAGCATCACCTGAAGTGTCATTTTGTCCATGATAGGGCCATTGATTCCCATCTTCATGATCATACATATTATATGTTAATATTTCTATTTTAGGGCTATTAACCATAACCTTTATAATGAAATGGCACTGGCAGCCCCTCTTTTTCACAAATGAGCACCTTCATTTCATTAAATCATCTCCTCTTTTGTCCTTTGGGCCATACGAACAAGTATATCTACACCAAAAAAATTAGAATGTCAATAAATATGAAAATTAACAAAATAATATTAATAACAACATCTATTAATAGTATTTTTTAAATACTTACAACTCATATCTCAAGGCAACATTAGACCTTGAGCTTGAGGGTTTGCTTTGTCGACAAATAAATGTACATGCAGCTTTTGGATTCGTCTCTTCTCCTCTAATAAAGTCGTCAACTTTATGTAAAGGAATTTTTGCAACCTGATCAATACTCATGTTTGTTTTATATACTTCAACCCAGACTAAATATTTACCAGAAAATTTGATCTTTTCCTTAGGGTCTTGCACCTCAAGGTCCATGATAGTCTTCCATTTATTTTGCTTTCCCATTTTGAATCAATGTCTACAAATGCAGAGGAAAAATCAAAAGTAAAATCATTAAATTGAACTTGAAATTTTCCATAAATAAACAATGATAACCAATAGACAACAAGATTGCAAGTAAAAATACTTCCATATCTACTAAACATGACAGAGAAGTCGAAATGAAAATTACACTCTTATCTTGATATAAATTTTGGTTGGAATACATCTATGCTTCTTTGCAATTCCTTGGGGTATTTCCTTAACAAAATTTTAATGAAATCTAGACACCAATACATTGATGTGTCAACCTTGTTTATATTTCTGTAGATTCAAGTTTCTTTCTCTTTGTAATCTTCCCAATTGACAGAACAATTCAGAATAAGGCCACAACATAATTGTAATAAAAAGTAAGCATACAAATACATAGCAACACACAACAGTGGCATTTGATTCTATGTGTAAATATATGGGACCAGCCATGGCTTAAGATAGTCAATATTGATATCAGCTTTGAAAAAATCTGACTCACAACCAAGAAGACAGGAAATGAATTATTTACCTCAAATCACAGTCTAAGCTTCTTTAACCCAAAAAAGATGGACATATTTCCTTGGCAAAATTTAGATTTGTAATATCAACCTGACTTGACTATTATAATTTATTTTGTACACTTACATTATGTCCAATTTTTTTTCTTCTTGCATTTAATAATTGTGCATTGGGGTCTTTTTATGGAGTTTCATATCAGACTCCTAAGTGCGATTGTAGGATTTTCATATCATACTCCTGAGTTTGACTATAGGTTTTTTAGATCATAATTCTGAGTGTGTTTGAATGGTTGATGTGGTATTTTTAATATGGCGACTGATGTTATTAAGGAATCTAAGGAACATGATATTCTCAATTCGATATGTTGCAAGGATAAGGTTTTGGATGTTTTTTTTATTTTCTTTTTTGAATACTCGTGGTCTATAATATATGGTACACCTTGGTGCTTGTTGGTTCAACTCTAATTCTTTGTTGCTGTTGATTGTGTTTTTTTATTTAATTAATAACTAGGGAAATATGCAATATTCCAAATCAGCAGTCCAACTAATTCGAATATTAATTTTGGTTAATTTTTGAATTTCCTAATGTTGGGTAGAAATAAAGTGGGTAGGGGGGCCACATATAACTTTAGACCAAAATAAAGTAAGGGAAAATTGCGGCTCTAGTGGTGGGGTCGAGTTGGCCTTAGGTGGCCTTAGATATGTGAAAATTTTAATTGAAATATTCATTATGGATTTCATTACGTTTTTCATTCCATTTCCTAACTTTGTTTTGTTTTTTTGTTTGTTTTTATTTTTTATTCAAGGGTTGTTGGAACCACTTGGAGGAATTAAGGAGTTGAAAGAAAGAGGATCTAAGAGGAAACAACTTCTGCACTTCATTCCAACACAAATTTACATAGTTCAATGTTGTAGGACATAACTAGAGTGTGTTAGGAGTCATGTAACTCCACAACAAATTTTCTTTAGGGCCATATTTTAATTGTCAATATTGGTTTACTGTCTTCTGAATTATATGAATCATGTGGGAAAGCTGAAAATTCTAATCTTATTCCAGGTTGGGCGAACTATTGGAACAACAATGTATCAACCATCCATAGGGTTTTACATAAGTTTAATAATTTGATCCTTCATGGAGAGGGATATTCAATATAGTTTGGAAAAATAATAACTGCAACAAAACCCATACAATTCTTGCCAGCATCAACCATGTGAAGCACATCAACAATCGGACCACACATTTTTAAAACTTTGTTAGCATTTTTCTAAAAGCTATTGCCTAGCATTATTTGTTCTACATTCTTTCCCTTTGCTTCTTTTGAAAGGTGAGATCGCTCCCACTCAATGCTTCAGAAAATAACTCTGAGGCTAGCATTTTCTTCAACAACTCTTTTCTAAGTAATATAAAATGTGGCAAAACTTGTACCACAAGGCCTCAACAACTCTCTAGTTTCCTTTTTTTGGTATATGTTGAATGTGAGACGATGATTAATGACAAAGTTTACAACTGTTCTTGCTTTTTGGATTGTATCATTGATCCATGGAAATTTGGCTAAATCATGCAGCAATAAATCCAGGCAATGAGCTGCACAGTGTGCCCAATAAATGTTCTTATACTTCTCCATAATCGTATTTCCTACACTAACACAACGTGAGGCATTATTGGTGACAACTTGGGCAACATTTTCCTTGCCAAACTCTTGAATTTCTTCATCCAAAATTCCAAAAATATATTTGGTGTCTTCGCTTGATCCCTTGCATTAAATGCCTTCAAAAGAAAAACCCCTCGAGGGCAATAAAGTTGCACATTAAACAATTATTGATGACATAAATCCGACCAACCGTCACTCTAAATTGTGCAACCCATAGACCTCCAAGACCGTTTAATATTAGCCAATCTGTTTGTCACTCGTTCCTTTGTTTTCTTTAGCAAAGTAGTCCTTAAAGCCACAGGCCCAGGGGGAACATACCCCTTTCCAAAATCAACAACCTTTTTTAATGCATTTTTAAAATATGGGCTTCTAGCCACATGAAATGGAATTGTACATGCATAAAAAAATTCAGCAATAACATCATCAATTTTTTGCTTCTCTACAGGCTTCCAAAATGCGTTTAATGTTGATGCTCTACCTATTTTTGTTGGGGTAGAATTTTAGCCACTGAAATTTGAGGTGAAAGACGAAATTCCAAGTGAAGAAGACACAGTGAAGTCCCTTTGAATCCATTTCCTCTTCTTTTCTTTTCTTCTCCTTTCTCATTTTGAGTTTTCATACCATTGTCACACTGCATATTTTTGCTCATCAAATATTTTTGGGCATCCTTCAACGCCACCTCCATTTCCATTAGAGGTACCAAGGAGGTGGTCCACTATTTTTGTTGTGGAACCAATATAGTGTTTTCCACAAAACTGATAAATAAAATCAGACCCTTTGTTGACATATTTCCATGCCTCAACAGTTGATTTTTGAGGTTCCATTTAATTAAATTTCTGCTCACTGTGCTATGCCCAGTTGATTGACTGGTCTCTTCTATAGTTCTTTATAGAAGAAAAAAATTTCAGTATAAATAGAACTTTAATTTTGATAGCACTGGCACTAAAGATAAAAAGCTCCATTAGACCATTTTGACTTTAAAATTTGACCCAACAATGACACTATTATTTCAACAATTTGTTGTAACACTTAACAAGCAATGAATAGACTTAGAAGTTTCTTTTTTATAGGTTTATGGCTTGAGGGGTCCTAACCCAGGTTCGGTGTGCAAGGTTTGCCAACAAACCCCTATACTACTTGTCCTTTCTGCAGTAACCTACTTTTGCAGGTCACAGTCTCACCCGAAGTATTATGGGTCGTTGCTGGAACCAGGTTTCAGCACCCTGAGAAAGGGAGGGTAAGGCAAGCAGAGCTGCATTATATTCTGTAATTCCCAAATTACCTTATTCTTCGCAGGGTTAGTTATGTATCTATTTGCATCCACGTGCACTAGATCTATAATTATATGCTTTCTATGACATCAACACAACATTATATAACAGAGCGGAATAGATCTAGATCCAAGCATTTAGTACAGAGATCTTCACAGTGGAAAGATAGAAAATACATAACACAACCATTCTCAGCAATTCATACAACAATACTCACAGATTCAGATCTCTAATAATCCTTCGCATTCATTCATTCATCAACCTTTCCTTACAATTCCCTTCCCAACCTGCGCACATAGCAGCAGGGTCCGCACACAGCTGGACTAGGATCTCTGTGCACACAACCAACAGGAGTTCGTTCCCCAAAAACCCAAACAAATAGCTTAAACCACAAATCACATCAATATCTCATCAATTCCTATCCTTTACAATCCAAAATGCATCTCTATTTATAACAATCTAGCCTCAACGTTCTGTTGACAGGAAAATATGTCCGGCCAACAGTAGGGGATCTCCCCGATAAAAAGTCCCAACTAGACTCTAAACCGTTTGGAATAGGGATCCCGTCCGGGGTGTGGGTCTGGCTACCGCTTAATTCTCCTTTCCTTAGGTCTCAGTAGGACTCTATAAACCTGCGGACACACGCTTATTTGGATGATACAAGACACATGATTGATGAATTAAATGAACATACAACACTATGCGTAGCAAGTTGAATTATAAAGCATGGGGCCAAAGGAAATGTTGTTAACAACATATCATTAGGGTCATGCTTGTACGTTGTTCTAACCACAGAAGAAACAATTATTTATGGCAGAATACCCTTCACTTCCTTAAATGGTTTTGGTGATAATATAAATGCCAGTAAACAAAGTTATTAACATTCATTAAGAAAGCGAAATAAACTTAGCACCATTAACACATGTTTAGAAAAATATAATGCATAAATGATGTAATTGCAGACATAGTTTCATTAATCAAAAAATGTTAGAAACTGAAAACAGAATACTCATAGTGTTCACACATTGACCAACATCAGATCCAAAAATGGAGTTAACAAATGCTTGTGTTCATACTCAAAAGTGTGTAGTCCTTCTATACAATTATCTATATCTCTGTGAGTCCCCCAAAAAAAGGTATTTATAACACAAGACTTGCCCTTTGGGCTTTCGACTTTCTGCCTTCCGGACTGTTGGGCTTCCCTGCGACCTGGTGGATTCTGCGACCTGCGACTTGGTGGATCCTGCGACCTGCAACCTGATGGATTCTGCGACCTACGACCTTCTTTGTTCTACGACCTGTGCAATGCCTTGATCATTTTATGATCTGAGTGATTTCTAGGTCGGGAACGATCACTTGTAGTTGGTCTTGGAGGTAGGTCTGCCATGCTTGATAATCGGTAGCAATCGGGGTGACCAGAGGTGTGTATTCCTTTAATATGTGTATGCATTCGAGTGCATTTGGAATCAGGGTATTTCTTTTGATATTAATCTGATTTGAAAAGGATGCAAAATTAGTGTAGATTCACACTGGTGTCACAATAAACTGGACTAGATTTTCCCTTGATGCTTTTAAATCTCGGGAAGCTGCTGCTTGTCCGATGGGTTGCATGAAGGCTTTGATATCTTGATCGATTTGCTACCAAGTCCTGTCTTCACTCAGGGGGCCGAGGGGAGGAATGTGATGTAACTCGGCCATTGATTCTATGCCACTGATCGAGTGATCATATGTGGTCATCACCTTCTCTAGATCTTTGACTAGCTTTTCCTTAGATTGTACCCCGATTCGGATTTGAGCCTTATCATTCTGAGTACTGATCCAGTACCTCTTCGGCAAGGTAGCTGGAGCTTGGCCTCTCTTTCTCGTTGCTAGGCAACGAGATCGGGTGCTGTCTCTGTAGTTGTTCCCTTGGATGATGAAGCTCCCCCCGTGGTCTGTGCTCTTTCTTCTAAGGTCTGGTCGTCTTGGCCTTCCTAGCCTTCTTGATCGACAGATTCATCTGGGGCATACTCCCTATCTTTATTGTACCAGTTTCAGATTCTGTCTTCAGTGGAGCAGTCAGTGTGTTGATAGCTCCACCTGAATTTGGCTCGTTTGCAATGTGCAGGGACGATCCTGTTAGGGTCATACGTCTAGTGCGCCAAAGTGGGAAAATGGAATCCTTTCATCTGCTCGGTTTTTGCCTCCACCTCTCTGAAATATTTGACTGTATAGGAACCAATGGTGAGTGGTAGAGTTGGCCATGGCTTTTTCTTGCCTTTGGTTAGTACTTTGATGAACCCTCCGGACATTTGATAGCATATTTCCTGGAGTAGGAGTTTGTCTGTCGCAAACTTGGGCAGTGTGTGAGGGGCTTTGAGGGACCCGAACACTCTGATAATAGTATATTCTATATTCGGGAACCAATGGGCTACCTGAGTTATTGTTTCCATTGCCCGCCAGGACATGCAAGGAGCCTCCGTCCCGAATAATCTGCGATAGAGGGATGGGATAAAAATATTTGATATTGACTCCATATCTTGCTTGTACCGGGAGTCCCAAAACACCCTGAGATGCTTATGAATCGGGCCGCTTTTCTTTGCTACCCAGTTGTGCGCCCATTTGTCGAAGATGCACCTTGCACAGACTGCATCTAAAAGGTACAAAGCCATGTAAAACTCGAATGCAAAACCGTCGTCAGGGGCAAGTGCTGTGTTGATGTTAGATTTGAGGATTGCAATAATTACAATGGCCCAATTAAAGCGGGTGTCATGTACTGTGATGGCGTACATGAGACAGACCCATGTACCATGACAAAAGGTCGCATCCGGGCGGCCATACATTCTGCATAGCATCACGGCCACAAGTTTTTATGTCGTTTTGAGGCCTTGTGTCAGATATTCTTTGTCCCTTTTAACTCGGAAATTCTCTGGTTCTTCCCACCATCCTTTCAAAATCTTGGGTATGGGCATGGCATGGGTTTTACACCATTCTTCGTTGATTGTCTGCTCCCTGGCAAGAAATATGTAATACACCTCAGTGTTTTGTCCTTTCAGAGAAGCCACAGCATCCTCGACATGATCCCATATAACCCAGTTCTCAGGATCGACTCTCTGCAAGATCCAGTCTACAATCTCTGCACAAGGGAATATTGGCGGGTGGGCTCCTACGTAATGCAACTTGGACTGTTTTACCTTTATAGATACCTGCCTATCTGGAAGGTCCTCTGGGAAATCGGGTTTGGTGAATTCTTGGTATATATGGTACTAGGTCATGCTGTCTCCCCAGCCAAAGGTACATACTGAGTCCCCATACATGGGGGCAGGGGAGAATTGTAACTCTTCTTCTTCCACAACTTCCACCTCAGGACTTTTGTTCCTCTTTCGGACCCATGTCGCTTGAGGCTGACGAGATGGATATGAAACTTAGCTCTGCTTCAATATTACCTGGTATTGTCAGAAAACCATCCCACGATAAGACAGACTTCATATTAATAATAACAAGGCTATATCTGACAAAGTATGGCCAAAGGAATGGGAAAACCTATGACCTAACGACCTTGTGACCAGGTCGCTGGGTCATGCAGGGGTGCGTTTAATAGGAAATACGACTTAGCGACCTGGTGACCGGGTTGCCGGGTCAGTGATTGATCAATTTGCAAGGAAATGCGACTTAGTGACCTGGCGACCGGGTCGCTTGGTCGCTTGGTCGTTCAACTTGAAATGAGATGCGACTTAGCGACCTATGACTAGGTCGCATGGTTGCAAGGTCGCAGAGTCGCACTGGGCCTCAGATGGGGAACATGGATGGGCTAAGAGCAGAAAGAATAGATCTAGAATATAAGCATGCCAGGGCTCACGGGAAGCAATCCTATGGTAAGCATGAAGCTTTAAAGATTATCAGTGAGGTAAAGGGGGAGAAACAGGCAGTCATAATAAGGAAAAAGTAGGAGGAAACAACAACTTACCCGAAAATAACACGTTCTAGTCAGACTGTCAGAGGCGTTTTCCTTCTTCTTCGCGCGAGTGAAATGCGACCTAGCAAATTTTCTATATATAAAGAGGTCGCACGTGTGCACCATAAATGTGGGTCGCTAGGTCGCAAAAGTCATAAATTATGGGTGGTGCGACCTCGCGACCTCGTGACTTGGGGGTCACAAGGTTGCCAAGTCGCAAAGTGCGAAATTTTCTTGGTTTGCGACTCAGTGATCCCGCGACTCATCGACCTGGGTCGCAAGGTCACGTAATCAAAAAAAATGAAGAAGCTTACGACTTGGAGACTTAGAAAAAAAATATTTAGGCTTGACCTCACCTTGTCGACTCAAGGGCTAAAATTTTTGAAAGGGGGGGGGATTTGGAGGGTGTTGTAGCATCTACAACATGTTCCTATGGTCCACAACCCATGGTTTTTGGACTCCTAGTTTACCCTTTGACCCATTACAATACGTTCGGGGCTTTGACCCACCCCAAAACCCCTGCACTATACTAAATATAATAAAAAATAATCAAAATGGACTAGTTTCGCAGCTTGTTAGGAGACCCCGTTCCAACAGTCCCCCAACACAATCTTGTGACTCATCTCGAGTCACTGCACTGGTGGGACCACATAGTCCGCAGCCTGGTATGGTTTGAGTCAACTACCATTGACAAAGCCAGGAATGAGGTCACCGTGCAGGGTAGCTAACTGGATTGCTCCGCCATTCGTAACCTCCTTAACTGTGTAGGGACCAAGCCAGTGCTGCTGGAATTTGCCTGGATGTTTCGCAAATTGGCTATCATATAAAAGGATGAGATTACCTTTGACGAATGTCTTCTAGAAAATGTGTCGATCATGCCAGGCTTTATCTCGAGCCTTTTGAACCTGCTGGTGAAACTGAGCAATAAACCGATCTTCCTCCAAAGCCACCAGTTGCACCAGGCGTTCTTCTATGATATCGGAGTCTGCCATATTCGTGAATGCTGTGATGCGTAGGCTAGGAACAACATACTCTATGGACATGATGGCCTCCTTGCAATAGACCATTCGGAAGGGTGTCCTGCCGGTCAGCTTTTTGCAGGTCGTTTGGTATGCCCATAGAACTGAGGGGATGCAAACATCCCAGTCACTACGATTGGCATTACAAACCTTCGTCAATGCCTGCGCCAAAATTTTGTTAAAAGCTTCAACCGCCCCATTAGCCTGGGGATGATGTGGTGTACTCTTGGCATGGTGGATCCGAAATTCCTCATTCAAATCTTGAATCGTTTGGTTAACAAAATGCATACCTCTGTCGCTCATTAGGATCTTCGGGCAGCCAAACCTGGTCAGAATCTGCTCAAAGATGAAGTGTGCAGCAGTATCAACAGTACAATCTTTTACTACTTGTGCCTTATCCCATCGTGTGACGTAGTCAGTGGCAGTGATAATGTAGCGCGCACTTGTTTTCTTGCCTGGTGGATTAATGGGTCCTATAAAGTCAATGACCCATTTATCAAAAGCCTGTAGGGCCATTTGAGGCTGTAATGGCATGTCATCTCGTCGCGAGGGTCGGCTAGTTCACTGGCATGTATCACACGATCTACAATAGGTGTAAGAATCCTGATGCAGGGTAGGTCACCATAAGCTAGCCCTCAAAATATTTTGTGCCGTAGCCTTGCTCGCGTAGTGGCCGCCTACGACTCCATCATGTGCTTGTGAGGACAATGGGCCGTTCATGTTCCAATATGTATCTACGGAATATTTCATTGACGCCTAACTTGTATAGCTATCCTGCGATGATAGTAAAGTCTGCAGCCCAGGTAACCAACTCCTTCTTCTGTTGTACTGAATACGCAGCAGGGGCCACGCTCGTAGTAAGGAACTCAATGATATCAACAAAGTGAGAATCAACCATCTTAATGGTAAAAAAATGCACATTGGGTAAGACTTCGTCCAGGTTAGTGGGTTCTTCCCCTGTATCGATACAAGACAGATGATCCGGGCCTGCATTCAACCTCCCAGGCTTAACGATGATTTCAAAATCATATTCCTGGAATAGCAACAGCTAGCGGAAAATATTCCCCCCCAACACAGGCTTGTTCACCAGGTATTTTAAAGCCGAATGGTTTGTGAACATCTTAAAGTGTCCACCTATCAGATAGTGTCGATACTTTTGTAGTGTGTACACCATAGCTAGTCCTTCGCGCTCAGTGGTTGAGTAATTTCTTTCAGCACTCGAGAGTTTGCGACTGGAAAAGGCAACCGGGTGATCAATATCTCCTTCGCCAGGCTGAGTGAGGACCGCGCCCAGGGCAATGCCTGACGCATTGACATGTACATGAAATTCTTTTTACCAGTCAAGAAATATCAGTATGGGCGCAGAAATCATCTTCTCTTTGAGCAGTTCAAAGCTCTTCTGACATTCATCATTCCAGAAAAAAGAGAAATATTTTTTTAGTAGCTGTTCCATGGGTTCTGTGATCAGAGCATATCCTTGAATGAATTTTCTGTAATAGCCCGTGTGACCAAGAATGGAGCGCAGCTGTTTCTTCATTGTGGGGGTTGCCAGGTTGATAATTACGGCTATCTTCGCAGGATCAACCATCAGTCCTTGCCGACAGACTATGTGTCCAAGAAATATTCCGAAAGGTATATAGAAGATGCAATTTTTTATATTCAAGGAGATCTGGTGCTTCTGGCATGCATCCAACATTAACCACAGGTTCGAGACATGTTCTTTCAATAAGCAAAAAATCGTCCAGTCATCGAAGTAAACCTCCAGGAACTCTTTGAACACAGCACTACGACCCTTGAAAAGATAGCAGGTGCATTCTTAAGACCAAAGGGCATGACCTTATACTGGAAGGAACCCCATTCGGTGGCAACGGTGGTCTTACTACGATCCTCAGGTGTAATTCTGATCTGGTGGTATCCCGAGAATCCATCAGTGAAGGAATATGCCTCCTGGCCACCCACGCTATCAAGGATTTCATCGGAGAAGGGAGTAGGGAAGGGGTCATGAATGCAGGCGTCGTTTAGCTTTCGTAGGTCCACACAGATGCGTATTCCCCCCTTTGCCTTTTTCTCCTGAACAACCATTAGACTTACCCAATTTGACTGTTCAACTGGTTCAATGATACTTGGGGTCAAAAAAATTTCCAACTCTTCTTTGAACTTTTGCTTATACTTAGGATTCAACCAGTAGGGTTGCTGCTTGACAGGCCACGCCTCAGGCTTCAGAGTGATGTGCATAATGTCGAGGTCCCCAGTGATTCCTTTGAGCTCAGAAAACATCGTAGGGAATAAGTCTTGGTACTCCGTAAGTAGCTCGAAAATTTTGCCCACGGTGCCTTCATCCCAATAGTCCCCAATTTTAGCCATCTCAGGGTGTTCTTCTGTCCCAATATTAACTTTGCGTAGCTGGATAGGTTGCATTACATCAATATCCTGGAGCGATGGTCCGATAACGATATGTTCCCCTTCAAATTCCGGAACAGAGATATTCTGCGGGTTATCCTCTTCTTCGTTAATCGCCAAGCTCTGGCAGTTGACTATGTCTTGCATCTGGGCTTCCTATGTCAGAACGGCTGGTGGGGTGTGTGGGTGAGGCTTCTTAAAGATGAATGCATCAATGTCTTGCACGGCTTCGTTAAGCATCTTTATTCCCCCAATAAGTCCGAACGTTCCAATAAAGTCCTCTTTTAATATTTCCCAGTGGCGGGTCTGCTGATGTAATTCTACATTTAAGTACCGAGTAGCAGGGATAGGGCCCAAGGCATGTATAAATAGATGGATCCATTCGTCTGGGGTGCGGTCGGCCCAGTTCGTTGTCCAAGTACGTAGATGCCCACGGGGATCCCCAGGCCCCAGGCATATCTTGGTGCGCACATCAGCGAGAGGTGCAAACTGCAGCACCATCCTATCCCGACATGTCTCCCAGTCCGGAAATGCTTTCTTGTGGGTATCCCACCAACATGTAGGTGTGCCACGCAGTGCCATATTGAGTGCCTAGAGCTGTCGATCTTTTGGCACCCTAGCCTCTAATGTTCTTAAGAAGTCCTGGACAGTACTAGACTCATCAAAGTGGGGAAGGTCCCTTACCTCTGAAGTAATGCAGTAGAGGGTCCTTGCAACCCGAGGGCATCATAGTGTTGAGACATTATGTAGCCGGGTCTGCCAACTCTCAAGTTCTTCATCCGGGTCAGAAAAGTACTCCCTGTTTTTCTCCCAATCGAATACTCCATCTATTTTAGGGTCACCCTGGTCTTCCTCTTGTGCCGTCACCCTGTAGATGTGGTCTAGTTCCTCCTCTTCATATGTTGGTTCTGTATACCGCATACCCTCAGCAGGATCCAGTGGTACTATTACACGTGTACCGTTCTTCTCAAACACCATGCTACATTTTTTTAGATTAATGACACCCCCTACGTCGATAGCCCAGTCTATTTCTAGGAGTGCAGGATAGGGATCCATATCTTCCACAATTTATATGACCTCAAAGTCAGCTAGGACCTTTACTCCTGCGATATTGACCACAACTTTTGGCAACCTTCCCAGAGGGATGATCTTCTGTTGATTCACCATTCGCAGCTGGATGGTGGACCAGTCTAATTTACGTTCTCCCATTCATTTCCATGTCTGTTTTGGTAAGACGTTTGCATCAGATCCAAGATCAAGAATAACCTGATCTATCTCATAGTCACCAATCTGCGCAGTCAATCGCATTTCCCTCCTGGTTCGCCTTTTGTAGCTGTGTAATTTGTGTACTTCCTTAACCTGAGCCGTTGTGCTGGGCCGAGCTGTGCAGTCCTGTAGCAATACTTGAAGGTTTTCTCCAGCTTTTGGTTTGCGTAGTAGCTTCAAGAATGCCCTTAAAAGGTTTCAACCTCCTCTCCTGTCTGGAGGTGCGCTGGCGACTGCGCAGGGGCTTCCAGCGACTCATGTTTCTTGGGATTTGGTTCCTTCTGAGCAACAAGCTCCTCCCCTGCTTCATGGGTGACCATGCTGCGCGTTATGAATTTTATACTGGGATCTTCACTCCTTAGCTCCGTTTTGGCTCTTTGTACATTTTGTGTGGGGGTAGAATATTTGTCCTTCATTTTTGTTAACAAGATCGGGCAATCTTCGATCTCATGGTCCAGTTATTGGAAATATTTACAGGATTACCTAGTGGGATTTGGGCAGTCCCTGGCGAAGTGCCTTACCTCTCCACAGTTGTAGCAGATCAGCTGGCCTCGTCCTCGTCCTACGCTCCCTCCCCGTCCCCCCCTGCCCCTTGTAGGAGAGCCACCAAAGGTCACGGGAGATCTCGGAGAGGCAGGATCAGATTGTACCCTATAGAGGTTTGCCCGATCTACCAACAAGTCATATGTGCGACAATTATGCTCATCATGCCCTATAGATCGACATAATTTGCACCATTTTTTCTTTAATTCACCCCTATTTATCCAAGGACACTAGGCTGTATCATGTAGTCCCGCTACTCGGAAATCTTCGCACCAGAGGTCCGTGCCGACTTCTTTTCCCCGTTCCGTTTGTAAGCTCTGTATTTCCATGTTCATGGCTCCGAGCTGCTCCTAAATTTTCTGTACTCCTTCCCTCGTGTCATCCTTAGGAGCTGCTTCAAGTTTCATGGCAACTTCTAAGGCTTTTTCCTGCGATTCGAAGGTCTAGTGGCCCATGGGTATGCATAAGTGAGGTAGCAGCAGCATAGCGATGAACCATTCCCTGTGTTGTTTGTCATCGTACTTGAACCCACCTTCCCTGATCACTTTCTTTAACCATTGATCGACCTCCCATACCGACTCAGACATTCCTTGTTTGAAGTATTTTACTTCCGCTACTAGCTGGGAATAGGATTTCGGCTTTCGGAATTGTTGTTTTAGGGAATCCTTAATATTTTGAAGTGTTGCACTCCCGTTTTGAGATATATACCACATATACCAGTCCAGCGCCCTCTCTTCAAAAGCCAGGGGTAGCTGTGCTCTCTTCACAGTATCGCTTACCACCCCTTGCGTCGTCCATACCGAATCGGCCATGAACCAAAATCGTTCCATGTCCTCATCGACTGCTCCTTTAAAGGTAGGTAACTTTAAGTGTGCCACCATGGGCTCCTCTGGTTTATCTTCCTGGGGCCCTATCGTTGGTGCAGCGGACGGACCTTGTGTAGGTCTCAGCGGACTATGAGTAGAGCGATCCTCTTCTCGACTGTTTCGATAGTTCTTACCGCTCCGCGTTGCGCTTCCACCCAGATATCACGCATTCAACCCCACGTTAGATCTCCAATGCTATTACCTGATCTTGTTTCTCAGACTCCTTCTAGTCCCGGCAACGGAACCATTTGTTGGCTTGAGGGGTCTTGACCCAGGTTCGGTGTGCAAGGTTTGCCAACAAACCCCTATACTACTGGCCCTTTCGGAAGTAACCTAATTTCACAGGTCACAGTCTCACCCAAAGTAGTATGGGTGGGTGCTGGAACCAGGTTTCCGCACCCTGAGAAAGGGAGGGTAAGACAAATAGAGTTGCGTTCTATTCTGTAATTCACAGATTACCTTGTTCTTCGCAAGGTTAGTTATGTATCTATTTGCATCAACATGCACTAGATCTATAATTATATGCTTTCTATAACATCAACACAGCATTATATAACAGAGCGGAATAGATCTAGATCCAAGCATTTAGTACACAGATATTCGCAGCGGAAAGACAAAAAATACATAACACAACAATTATCAGCAATTCATACAATAGTACTCACATATTTAGATCTCTAATAATCCTTCGCATTCATTCATTCATCAACCTTTCCTTACAATTCCCTTCCCAACCTACGCACACAGCAGCAAGGTCCGCACACAGCTGGACTAGGATCTTCACGCACACAGCCAGCAGGAGTCCGTTCCCCAAAAACCCAAACAGATATCTTAAACCACAGATTGCATCAATAGCGCATCAATTCCTATCCTTTACAATCCAAAATGCATCTCTATTTATAACAATCTAGCCTCAACGTTCCTATGGTCTGCAACCCATGGTTTTCAGACTCCTATTTTACCCTTTGACCCATTACAATACGTTCGGGGCTTTGGCCCGCCCCAAAACCCCTGCGCTATACTAAATATAATAAAAAATAATCAAAATGGACCAGTTTCGCAGCTTGTTAGGAGACCCCGTTCCAACATAAAGGTTTACTGCCAGCTCTAGCAAAGGCTTGAGTTTCACATGATGGTAGATAAGGGTATCCTCAAGAGGAGTATGAATATGCAATTTTATAACACATTTTGGCCAATTTCTTCTGGGAAATTTAACCTCCACACATCTTTAATTTGTGGCCTTTGTTTTAAGATTAGATCGGGATGCAGGGGCTTGGATTATAAAGCTTATTTATTTTAACATTATTGGTTGCACAAATAAGTGTAAATACTCTTGTATGATGTTCCAGTCATATTTCAGTATTGTTGTAGACTCATATCACAATTTTCTCCAAGGCATGCTCATGAAACACAATGATGTTCAGGCTGTAGTGCATAAGCAATGTAGACTGCAAAAGATTCAAAACCAATCCAAACATTGTACACATCTAGAAAAACTGTCGCAAGTATCACAACAATTGGAAAAACCATAAAATTTATTTTGGATTGTACATAGTGCAGATATCGAAGATAGTTGCAATTGCAAGATAATATTTCCTAGGCAATCTCCATGAACAACCAATACCTGACCCACTATGATTTAAGATATGTAATTTGTAATGGTATGGATTCTCAAAACATGGTTACTTGTGTTTCATAGTAGACAAACACAAAAATTCCTATTTTTAAATGAATTTGTCGTTTGTTTTGATTGTGTGAAAGAGAACATTCACTCACTTTCATGTAGAATATCAGAGTATATACTGATATTATTGCTAATTAAGATGTGGAGCATCTTTATGTTTACGTCCAAATCCTCACTAGTGGCATAATAATTGGCTAAATAAAAAAAAAGACAATAGGTAACAATAACATCTCTGTTTAGTGTTCCTCTTAGGTCCATATATAAAAAAAATTCACTGAAGTTTTTGCAACTGAGTAAGATAGTTAGGGATTATTGTGATCCATTTTAGTATGCATACAAGGATATAGTAAGTTATTGGTGTTGTTTGTTGCTCAGTAATGGATAGAACATAAAGACTCTTTGATTTGCCTATGAAAGCTAGTATTCCATAAAGCCAAAGGGTAGAGAAGACATGGGTTAGAATCGATAGATGGTAGACTCAATGGTATCATAATAAAATAAGAAAAAACTAGTGAGCTTACCCAGGCCAAAAATCAATGAGTTGTGCGTCTGTGACAGGAAGAATGGGTACTGCTTTAATGTGACCAACGCCAATTTTTACAACACAAAGACACTCGGTTGGCCACGACCCACAGCCAAAATGAAAGCCCAGTGTAATAGTAGCATGGAATCGGGCTGTAGCAGGCCACAGTTAGCCTGGGGGAAAATAAATCACCACACAGAGCTTGGATCTATCAATCTAGAGTTTCGAGAGAAAGAACGTGGTTTGGATTTGGTGCTTCGAGGAAAAAAGGCAGGCGACCACGTCAGGCGGGCATAGCAGCTACAAGGAAATGAGCCAGAATGCTCCATGTGAAGGAAAATATATGCGGCATGTCCATTCTAGGGTTTTTTAATTTCTTTATTTTTCTAATATTTTTTATCGAGCTCTATTTTAATGGAAAATTTGAATGAGCCGATTCGAATTTAGGCGAATTTATTAGGGTTTAGGTTTGAGTTCGAGTTCGCCTTCAAATTTTCCTTCTGTATTATTTGCTCCACATATCCACAAATGGTTTCTCCTAAACACCAAAAAAACCATTGGAACAGAAATAAATACGTCGTTTCCCATTTTTCCTTTTAAAATTTATAGTTCAACGGTGGGATTTGTGGAGCACAGAGAGAATGGATTTTGGTTTGTCTTGTCTGCATTTGAATTGACTTTCATCATATGGTGAAGACCAAAGATAAGTGCATTGAAATTAATGGGGGAAGTTATGGTTTTTGATAGGTTATTGATTCACATACCATGGAGTCCTACTCTATCTGGTTTGATGAGGTTGTGTCCAGAAAATTTCTCAGGTATTGTATTACAAAGCAGCATTAAGGTCTCAGAATCATTAGAGGTTGTGTCAGGATAATTTCTCAGTTATTTTCTTTGAAATCAACATTAAGGTCTGAAAATCCTTCACATCGGTCACCTGTGGATTGGAAACTGACAATTTCTAGCAGTCTCCAACGCAGATTCATTAACATTAATTCATCTGGTGCATATATTTGGTAATGGGTGCTCTGTCCATAGATGATACTGCATGGTCAACTGATAATGCTATGAACAGTTCCCTGAATCATCGTATCAGAGTAACCATTGATGTTATAGGGCCTCAATGCACAATGTCTGCACCTATAGGCTATAACTATTTGGTATGAACAAAAAGTGATATAATTCCATTACAATATCTGCACCAACCCTTTTGTATAAGAAAACACCAACTTCATTTAAATGATATATTATAGGGGATATTATAGGGAGACCTCCTTCCCTAGAGCACTGGAGGAATAGACATAACGACTTCAAATATATGGTTGGACAAGTTGTATCCAGAAAAAATTCAATTAAAATAATTACACTAAATTAGGCTCCTACCTTATGAGATAGGCTCTGTCCTAAGCTGCTAACCAAGTCTTTCCATCCGCGATTTCATTTCTCCATTGAATTGCGCTCACAATGGAGTCTGAATTGTGCATTGAATTGGGCACATGACATATTGAAGTTTGAATCACGCCGAAAACGCTGAAAACTGCAGTTTGAGTGCCACTGAAGTGCGTCGTGGAGGTGGAAAGCCTTAATAGAGAACAACGACGGAGGGAGACGGTGATGGAATGGAAACAGAGACGGTCGTTGGAGGAAGGGGTCAACGTGCTATCAGAGGATTAAAAAAAAATGATGTCGGGAAGTCCAATTCGTAGCATCCATAGACTATGCCATTTATATATTGCCTGGAAAATGATTTAATGTAGCATCCATGAGCATTATATATATATATATATATATATATATATATATAAAGTCGGACAACCGAAAAGAAGCTTCAGTGGGCTTAGAGGACAGGACAAATAATTTTGCCACAATTAAAGCATTGCATCTAATCTAGTGTTGGTTACTTCAGTTTGGCATCCACTCAGCCCAAATCTTTGGGGATTCTTTAAATATTGTCAAATGGGCCAATAAGGAATTTATATGCTAATTTTATCTATTAATTCCTATACTAGAAGAAATTTGGACTTTAAAAAATTATTTTACTTACATTTCTATCTCTCACATTTACAGGGAAAGGAATGGTGCAGCGGACCTCCTTTCTAAAGAGGGCTTATAGCAAGTTTTGGGCAGTTGGAAAGTAAAAGGAACAAATGTCGAAGGAGTGACGGAGTTGAACTGTGCCCCTTTTCTTTGATTCCATTTTAGCTTATGGACATATCACCGTATTTCATCTCCATTATATCTATCTCCATGTTGGTTCACGTGTTGTTTTGTTTTTCCTATTTTCAAAAACTTATGTATATGACAGACTTACTATATTTTACATTTTCACCGGTCATGGGATCTGTTTGAGCTCGTTTCCTCATAAGAGGGAGCTCAGATTCCATTGATTGGTGTTTCATTGATTTTGTCTTCACCATGGGGGTTTTTCCTTTTCGGAGGAGCCGCGTTTTGTTTGGGACAAAGCAAAGACAGATTGCTCCTTATGAGCAAGGTTATGGCAGAGTTATATTTCTCTGCGGACTTTTTGAGACAATGGTTGTGTCAAAACAACTGCACAGATTTGTTGTCAATGTTTCAATGTGAGACACAAATAGATAGAATGCTTTTGCATGTACTCTATAAACTTTTTATGCATAATAAAAAGTTTCGACTTTTCCTTGAAGAAAAATAAAATAAATAAATAAATAAATAACATTATATATATATATAAGAATAAACGTTTCATTCGAATTTTATAAGAATTTTTATTTTATTTTTATGATTCTCCCGATTAATTAATCATCTAGTGCTTTTATTTTTAAATTCTTAATTTATAAAAAATAAAATTAATAAATTATATTTTAAAAATTAAGAATTGATTAAAATAATATTTATTTATTATATAAAATTAAAAATAAAATAAAATAATAAAATTTTGGTTTATCGAAGAATTAAGAGATTTCTCTAGATACATACAGTGGAATTAAAAAATAATTAAAAAAAAAAGATTTTATTTTTATCAAATGGTAAACTTATTTGTGTAATATATATTGCATTGATTGATTATTGTAATATTCATTTAAATATAGTGTGTAAATCATATATATAGTATATAATTTATAAGTTAAGTAAAATATTAATTGAGGTTATTTTGGTTGGGATGATGAGTTATAGTGTTTTGATAAATATTATTGTAATAGTTTTGTGTTTATGAATATTATTATACTGGCTTCAGAGCTATGTGAACTGGTTATAGTATACTAGCAAAGTCATTTAAGAAAATTCTCTCTAGTTAAAAGAAAGGCTAATTTCCTTCTTTAATTTCTCTCTCTCTATATATATGGAAATATTATTTTCTAACACATCCATATTTCCATATAATTTACAAATTTCAATATCTAAAGGAGTACATCCAATTCTAAATATAATTTAATAACTTTCACTTTTATTAAAATATAATTATGTAGATATGTGTGTTTTAGACATCCTTATAATTTGAGTTATAATATCTTCATAAATATTGTTTTAATAGTTTTGTGCTTATAAATATTGTCGTATTGGCTTCCCTGCCTTGTGAACTCTTAAGCAAGTATATAGGCAATCTCACTCTAGCCATAGAGCTGAAAAGGAGATTGGTTCCTTATATATATATATATATATATATATATATATATATATATATATATATATGAAAAACTATTTTCTAACTCATCCAAATTTTGATATAATTTACAAATTTCAATATTTCATTGTTATATAGTACATCCATATTCTAAATATAATTTAATGAATATCAATTTTATTGAAATGTAATAATTTATATAGATATATTTTATTCAAATGATGAGCAATGATGTCTTGACAAATATTGTTGTAATAGCTTTGTACTTATGAATATTGTTGTATTGGCTTCCAAGTTTTGAGAACTCATTAAAAAACTCTACCATCTCTACTAGCAATAGAGGGAGGTTGTTTTATGAAATATTTGTACTAGGAAGATCCACCCTAATGGTTATGGAATATTTGTACTATGGAGATCCACCCAAAGGGGGATCACTTCATTCCAATTAAAAGCTCTAGACAAAAGGTGCTTATAACCTTTCGATAACAAAAATGCTTTAATGACGAGGACTCTCCAAATTAGGCTAACCCTAGAAGTTGATTTCTTTAGTTATATATATATGAATGTCTTAAAGTATTAAAGTATAATAATACAATAAATCAAAAAATATTTGGAAATTATATATATCCTAAAGAAAAATAATAAATTTTATTAGTAAAGTTGAAAATTACATTTTGTATATGCATAAAATATATTTAGAATAAGTTATTTGAAAGCAACCATCCCTTAAAAAAAACCTAGAATAACAGATCCATTTTCATAATATTGCTAGATAATATAATCACTTAAAAAATACATATATATATAAAGTTATATTAATATAATAAATACAATTAATCAATTAAATTTAAATCTCAGTGTACAAAGTACATCCAAATTCTAAATATAATTTAAATTGTGATTTAAAATATAATTATGTAGATAAGTGTCCATGGGGTCTTTGGTTAAACGGGCGATGAGGAAAGCTGTTATAGCACTCATCACAAGTTCAATTCCCTTTCCCGATCGAGGTGATGTATCTTGACATGTCCATGAAAATGGAGTAAAAAGAAAAAGAACATAAAATTTAAAAAAAAAAAAGAAGAGAAAAAGTGAAAAATGAAAGAAACTACCAAGGTCACCAAAAAAAATATTATGTAGATAAGTATGTTTATATTAATAAGATTTTTATTTTTTTTTATTTTTTTTGTAATCTTGGTAGGACTATATTTTCATCATTATGTCCAAATACAACATTCTAATTTGGGGGAATTGAATTGGTGACTTCACATCAAAGAATGTCTTAATAACCCACCAAATCACCATCCATCCAAAACCCTGTAAACTTAAAATTTTAATCTAATTAATAATAAAAATTTGTAATTATTATATATATAATTTCTTATTTATTTAATAATATGAAATATTTTAATAAAATTAATGTATATCAACATTTATTCCATCATTTAATTTATATTATTAGACTATTTAATAAATAACAATATCACAAATTTAAAATATTGCACACATTTTAAAATGCATTTTAAGTTTAGTGTAATTAAAATGCTTTTGAATTTAGTGTAATTAATTGGCATTTTATAAATACTTAGTTTGTTTTTCCTACCCATTAAAGGCAAAGGCAACGGTATTGAAATTTATTATTAGTATAGTGTATTAATATTGAAATTTATTATTAGTATAGTGTATTAATACATAATGAGGTTTTGTGGACAATGCTTATATGTAAAGAGAATTGTAAATTATGTAGAATATTTTAAATTTTAATAGCGATTAGTATCGTTTTGTTTTTAATATATATATATATATATATATATATATTGAATTGGAGTAGTTTTTAAATGAAAGTTTTTTGGAGTTTTATCTAAATTTTTAGTTGGAATTTGATTAAAAAATTTGTGGTTGTATTGTTTAAATTGGTTTTTTTGACTGTATATATGGATTCAACACCCTGAAAAACTTTTGAGCACTTCCATTATTGTAATATAAGGGGTAAGACAAGTAAAAAATAATTTACTGTGTGAATTTTTGTCCTGATGAACAAATACAAATTTATTTAAGTGTGAATTTTGTTTGAAAATATTGGATGAGATAGTGATTAATAATCATTGATTATTAAAGTATATGAACTAAATTAATTACAAATTATGAAAAGACATTTTCTTTTCTGGTAGATAACTACCTTATAATTGTTGTTAAAATTTCGAATGTGACTCCTCATATCATAATATTTCTTCCTAAGGGAAGAAAAAGGGAACAAAACTTCTCTCAGGGGAGGAGAAAAGTTGCAGGAAAAGATGGAATGGAAATATTTGAGTTGAATGGTCACCGATATTTCTTCATCTCGGAGGCTATGTCAGTTGTGACCGAATAGGCTAAGGCTAACCGATTGGTTGACTGGCTTGGGGGTGAGATGCAGTAGAGACTGATCTCTTAGACATGTGCTGCATAATAATTCTTTTGCAAAATCGGTTAGAAGATTTGTATATTAGATAAGTGATAAAGAATATGTATTTTGTTGCATAATCTATTCATGATAATAGATTTAATGTATTGTATTATATATATGTCTATATTGTATTGGGTATCTATCAGATATACGCCAATAATAGAAAATGTGACTTTTTCAAAAACCAAATTTAATATTTTGGGCATGTCATTAGTGAAGAAGGGATACAGATTGATCCCGAAAAAATGAAGACTATAATGGAATGGCATATCCCTCGAAGCGTGGCTGATATGAGATCCTTTATGGGGCTAACAGGATACTACTGTCATTTTATTGAGGGATTTTCTAGAGTGGCCTACCCCATTACCTCTTTGCAAAAAAAGGGGAGAGTATTTCAGTGGTTAGAATAATGCCAAATTTTTTTGATCAATTAAAACATCTGCTTGCTACCTCTCTTATCTTACGAGTGGCAGACCCATAACGAGATTTCATTATCTGAACAAATGCATGCAAGGAAGGATTTGGAGGAGTGTTGATGTAGGATAACCAAGTAGTGGCTTCTGAATCCTGAAAACTTAAGGAGCATGAACATAATTATTCATCCTACGATTCATAATTGGCAGCCATAGTGCATGCCTTGAAAGTATGGCGACACTACTTGCTTGGGATTTTTTTTTTTTTATGACATATCACAATAGTATCACCAATTGTTTCAAACAACCAGCTCTAAACACGTGACAAGCGCAATGGATCACCTTTTTAAGTGAATTTGACTTCAATATTAGGCATATCAAACGGAAGGAGAATCGTGTAGCAGATGCCTTAAGTAGGAAACTGCATTGTGTATACGAAAGTTCATTCAATGAAGTAAAAAATAATTTTAAAGAGTTGATTAAAGAGGCTTCCCTACATGACCCCGAATACAATTCTTATGGCAACAAGCACAACAGCCAAACAGTCAGAAGAAACAACTAGGTTACGACATTCATAAAGACAATTTGCTAATTTAAAATATATATATATATATATATATATATATATTTTATGTTCCTAATCAACAAATCATAAAACATATAATTATGGTTGAATATCATAAACAACCTTATGCAACATATCCTGGTTACCAGAAATTAATCATTTCCTTAAGAAAAGATCTATTTTTTCCCGGAATGAAGAAGGAGGTGACAACATATTTGGAAAAATGTCTTGAGTGCCAACAGGTGAAAATATAACTTCAACATCTTGCAGGGTTATTACACCCTTTTCCTGTTCTTGAGTGCAAATGGGAAATTATTACACTAGATTTTATTATTGGCCTACCGAGATCGAAAAGGAAAAATTATTTTATCATTGTAGTGGTTGACAAGCTTATTAAAACTGTGCACTTCATACCGGTACAATCCACCTATAAAATGGTTCAAATCACTCATATATTCATGCGAGAAATCTTCAGATTGCATAACATCCATAAAGTAGTAATATCAGATAGAGATGTGAAATTTACTTCTGCATTTTTGAAAGACTTGTTCACGAGATTGGGGACACAAATATAATTTAGCACTTCTTATCACCCTCAATTGGATGGGCAGACATAAATGGTGAATAAAGTTTTGGAAGACATGTTACATATGTACGTTATGCAACAACCTAACAAATGGGAAGATTATCTTCACCTTGTAGAATTTTCCTACAACAATAGTTATGAGGTATCACTTAAGATGAGCTCCTTTGAGGCGTTTTATAGGCACAGGTGCAAGACACCTATTAACTGGTGTGGTCCAAAAGATAAGTTGATATTATAATATAAGATGTTGAAGGAAATGGAGTCAACAATTAAAAATGTGAGATTGAATTTAAAGGCATACCATGATAGGGAGAATAATTATACAGAAAAAAAATGAAGTTATCGAGAATTCCAGGTTGGGGATCATGTATATGTGCAAGTCAGACCTAAAAAGAGTACCTTACAATGGGGAAGTTGTATGAAACTAGCCCCACAATTCTGTGGACCCTTTAAGATTCTTGCACAAGTGGGACCAGTAGCTTATCCATTGGCACTACATGGCCATATTCGAGTTCACAATGTGTTCCATGTTTCCTTACTTAAGAAATATATCTATGATCCTAAACATATTATTGATTGGAAAGATATACAAGTAGATGATAATTTAATTTATTATTATTATTATTTATTTTATTTTTATTTTTTATTTTTTATTTATTTTTATTTAAATGTGAATACACATATGTTAAACTAATAATGATAATATGGTTCCTAGGTAGAATCGAATGACAAGTTCCTGATCAAAACCTTTTTCTATCTTGGACTAGAAATAAGTAAATGTTGCGGAAGCGAGCTATAATCCAAATTAAGGTACAATGGAAACATTTTGGCCCTAAAGAGGCCACTTGGAAAAACGAGGAAGATATGAAAAATATTTATCCCAATCTATTTGAAAGACTAGGAAACACACGATGTTTGCCTAAAGGGGGAAGATGTAATACCCCCTGGTAGGACAAGTAAAAAATATTTTACAGTGTGAATTTCTATTCTAGACAATTGAAATTTATTTACTCTGTGATTTTTTGTCCTGGTGGGACGAGTAACAATTTATTTACATGTGAGTTTTGTTTGAAAATACTAGATGAGATAGTGATTAATAATGATTTATTATTAAATTATATGAGATAAATTATTTACAGATTTTGAAAAGAAATATTATGATAAGAGTGTTGGAAATATTGTCATTGATGGCAAAAGAGAAGACAGGAGTAGCACTTGAACTATCACTAAGGCAAAAGAGCAAAGAAGAACCAGCAATAAGGAAAAGGAGAAGACAAGAGTAGCACCTAAATTATCATCAAGACAGAGGAGCACAAAGGAACAACAACAACCAAGGTAGAGAGGCAACAGAGACATCAGAGGAAACAAATGAAGCAGAGAAAGAAGCAGAGGCAGCAGAGATAGCAAAAGAGAAGCAAGGAGTAGCATTAGACAAGAAACAGAGGCAGCAAAGGCAGCAAAGGCAGCAAGGCAGACAAGGAACAGAGGCAGCAAGGGCAGCAAACAGAGGCAGCGAATTGAAACTCAGGCAGCAGATGAAGCAAAGGTAGCGAATTGAAGAAGAAGCAGCAGATGAAGCAGAGGCAGTGGAGTTGCAAGACACAAAAAGGGCCAGAGATTATACAGAACAAGCTCATGAGGAACAACAACAGCAAGGACCGTTGATCTGGGCAGATCAACGGTGACAATCACATCGGCAGAGACCGAAATCACAAAACACAAGGCAAGTGTTTGTATTTGCGATGCGATGATATGATATGAGTTCGCATTATAATTAAATTTGGTTTGAGTTCTTTATTATAATGTTCCGAAGGTTTTCACATGGGTACAAAAGAGTTTTATTAAAGCGATGTATTGCCAAAACATTTCTAAAGGTGTTCACGCTATTCCTAAGGTCCAGTTAAACAAACAACGGTAATTAGAGTGGGGCCCACAAGGAAAGTGGTTTTTGGGAAACCATACCACTGGTTTCACACAACTTTTGGGCCATGAGCGGTTTATTCCATTTGGAACGCGATCGTATCATATTACGACACGTCACAATACTAAAAACGCCTATTTCGCGTAATTTTTGAGAATTAAAGGTCAGGGGTCGAAGTAACGCGATAGCCGTTTGATGTGATGCGGTGAAGATCCAATGGTGATTGCATGGGAAAAGTGCATGGACGTTTGGAAATGTTAAACAACAGGTATATTGTGAATGTGATATCCGTCGGATCAAGATCGGTGAAGATCTAACGGTGGTTGCATCACGCAAAAGGCGGAGTCTTAATGTTAAGGCTTAAAGCGGAAGTGTTGAAGATCGACGACGGAGATCTTATCGAAGATAGAAGATTGACGGTGGAGATCTTATTGCATCGGCACAGCGGAAGAGTAAGGCAACGAACCACTGAACCTTGCGATTGCGATGGTGCGATCCAATTGCAACCGTTAGATCATGGTTATTTGTAACCGTTGGATCGAGCGCTGAGTTGGTTGATAGCTAGTGGGACCCATCGCTCATCGCATCGGCAGAGATCAGTGGCCAAAGGCACATTGGACAATAGAAGGTTGCGATTGCGATAGCGATAGTGCGATGGAATGTCAACCGTCAGATTTGGAAAGTTAAATGAGGCGGAGTGCCTCCATAGTGTGGGCTCCATGTAAAAGAAAAGCTTCCGCAAATGAATTTTTGTCATTGGGTCCTAAAACAATGTTTGATATATTAACATAAGGTTTAATATATGTTGGCACCGAGGTTTTTAGACCAAAGTTGAAGGATGAATAAAGGTGAGCCAGTAAGTATATATGAGCTAATATATATATCAATGCAGTGTGGGGCCATCGCATCAGCGTGGAGGCAGAAAAATGGAACAAGCCATTGAACTTTGTGATTGCGACGGTGCGATTCAATCGCAACCGTCCGATCGGCAGTCATCGCATCAGAATCAGAATTTGTAGCCATCAGATATTTGGGCTTGTAATTTGAAGAGCATTGGTATGCAGATCATGGGTTTTGCAGTAGAACTATAGTATAACAGCAGAAATTGAAAAGACAATGATAGCAGCAGAAAAGACAAACATACAGTGAGCCAAGAACTGAAAAGTGTTGAATCAGACATATCTGTTGCAAGTGTAAATGTAAATGTTTTAATTAATTTTATATTGTTTGCGATGCAGAGGCAAGTCTCCGTAGGCAAAGAAATACCCCACTGTAATATTGAAATGTATACATATTGTTATATTTTTCTGAATGTGCTAGGCAAGAAAACGAGAAGGTGGAAGGCAAAGAGTCATACCTATTCACTTCGAATTCCCTGTGGAATACAAATAGTCATGAGGTGAACTCTATAAATGATATCACATAGATATGCATAGCGTAAGGTTAGAGAATGGAGAAATGAGGCAGAGAGGGTAAGAAGAAGGAGGAGCAGATAGAGAAGCTGTGAAGATTCAGAGATGATATAAGGCAGATATGAAGGCTGGTGGACAGCAGTGAAGAAGGAACAGAACAGAGCTGATATCCAGGTAAATCAGCATGTATTTTTTATGAAAGAGTGAGGAAGTTGGTGCTTTCATATCAAGTTGTAGCTTGATAGATGTCAGTTGTAGCTAGCTGAGGTAGGAGCCTCCTGTAGGTTGTAGCCTGCAGAAATTGGATGGGATTTGGAGCTTCCTTGCAAGTTTAGCTTGCAGAATTGAGGTAGGAGCCTCCTGTAGGTTGGAACCTACAGTAAATCAGTGGTGAGAGGGAGTTGGAGCTTGCCTTTGCATCACAACAATAATAAGATGTGGTTTTCTCCCTTATGGGTTTCCACTTATATTTGGTGTCTATGTACATGATGATTATGTGTTGATACTATGTATTTAATCTGCTTAATACCTGCTGCTCACTAATTAATATTGTGGTTTCATTTTACATTAAGTTAATAATGAAATGAAGATGTAAATAAGTGTAAATGAAAGTTTTACAAGACCATGAATTCATTAAACTGATTCACCGACGCCCCCCCCTCGCCCCCCCTCCTCAGTTTAACAAAGGATTCAACAAAGAGGAGTCATATTCGGAAGGTTAGCAACAATTATAAGGTAGTTATCTACCAGAAAGGAAATTTTCTTCCCAAGGAAAGAATTTGCAACAAAACTTCTCTCAGGGGAGGAGAAAATTTGAGGAAAAGATGGAATGGAAATCTTTGAGATGAACGGTCAGTGTGATTTCTTCATCTCAAATTCTATGTCAGTTGTGACTGAATAGTCTAAGGCTAACCGAATGGTTGACTGGATCGGGGTGAGATGCAGTAGAGACTGATCTCTTGGACGAGTGCTGCATAATAATTCTTTTGAAGAAATGGTTAGAAGATTTTGATATCAGATAATTGATAAAGAATATGTATCTTGTTGCATAATTTATGCTTGATAATAGGTTTACTGTATTTTATTGTATATATGTATATATGTCTGTGATTGTTACAAGTTTTATAGGACAAACAAGTTGCAAGTCTTTTAAGAGGGAAGGTAAAGTTAAATCCCTTAAAATTTACAAGCAGTCTTACACAACAATGCTAGAAATTAAAATAATCTGACAACAACCATTCATATAAAAATGTTAGAATTAAGGATCAGATTCACCTTAAGCATAGGGTTATGTCCTCGACCCATCCAATGTTGCTGGAAACTTTGGACCAGTCCCTATAGCTTACAATAACTATAAAATAGATCTTGAATAGTGCACCAGAACAATAAACACTCACAAAATTTAACCATAGAAAGGAAGAAGTATTAATATACGTAACATAGTGCTGAGATATTTAATACAGCTACGAAGAACATAAACTAATGTCATCCATAAGTTAACTCAAGAAATGTATGTAGCAATTAAGCGAACCCATTAAGTTTTTTACAAGATAGTATCTGTGCATTCCTCCAGTAAAAAGACACAGACTGTCATTTAAAAGTATTAAGTATACATGTAATGTACAATGGCACCAATAACTTCAACGGTTCAACTCTGTAGAAGAGAATGCATATAAACCATATCAGGATACCATAACCATTAAGGATAAAATCAACATTCAAAGACATTTAACAATATTAACAGTCGAAGGGCTTAACCTCTTCACTAAATAACAAACACAAAACAACCGCAGGGAATGCATATTTCAAATATAAATTAAACCCGGGTATGGACATTAGTCAAGCCATGAAGGTGACTCAATAAAACCCTGGAGGACTCGGGTATACGATTCAACAAAGAAACCTAGAACCCTCGGAGAATTCGAGTAAATAAAACGAAGTTGGGCAATCATATATTTCCTGGAGGAAACAAATACAAAATCCATGGTAGTGAACAAATAATAACTTTTAGGTTTGATACATGAGACAACCACTTGAGAAGCATTTCCCATGAGCAAAATATGCAAACCTTGAAAATACTTAACTGGAATGAGGAGTGAAGCCTTGAAGCACCTTAAAGGCCAAAAACTGGCAGAAATTAATTAAATTTAACTAAACACCAAAAACGTTAGGGAGAAACACGACTAGCCTCAAGTTCGGTAAGGGTTTTATACACATACCGATAATTTTGTAGAATTTCCAGAAAGGCTGACATGGTAGACCCAACTACAACGGCCATGAACATCGTTCTGGGAGGCCTCGAACCACTGAAGACAACCAACCAAACCTGTAACACGAAATACATAGAAGCAGCCTTTCAATTATTCAAGTGAAAGATTAGCTCATAAGAAAAATGCAACTAAACCACCAATAGTTAACGTTGAGATACTGACATGACATGTGCAAGACCGAGTGCTAACCGAGCAATGCAACATCGAAACCGGGATGAACAACACCCGAGCCGGAAAGAAAAATGAAAGGGACCGCAACGATGCTGAGAAAGAGGGAAATGAACAACGTGTTGGTTCGAAAGTGACAAAACCATATCCCTCCAACCCATTTTCTTACGCAGCTGAAACCCCGGGAGATCCAGATCTGCTGCCAGATGGCCAGAGACCAGGACTGACATCATCAATCAAGTAATACAGTGAAATTAAGTTAAATTGTAATACAGGTGATACTTAATTTTACATAAAAGTAAAGTTCATATGTTGCTTAAAAAAATAAATAATCCCATTTTGGAATTAAATATTACAATGTATTAAAAAGTAATTAATATATTTTGGAATTAAAGATGATAATGTATTAAAAATTAATTAATTTCACCTTGATGTTTAAAATGGCCTTTTGAGCTTGCAGCCAGAGTTACAAATACTTATTATAGATTAATATTTTATTCATCTAAAAAATAAATGTTTATATATATGATTACATTTTTTGAGTTTTTTTTTAACTCTAGAAATTTGAAATGGGTATTAGGGAGTCGTTTCCCACCACTTCCCCTATAACTTTTAGGTGAAAGTCACACATGACTTATAATTTTATAACTTTTAGTTGAAGGTCACACATGACCATTACACAAAGAACATTTTAACACGGGGCTTATTAACTTTTTACATTATATATATTAAATAATTAAAATAAATTATTAATCTATTTTTAAGGATAATTTTATTTTTTATTTTTATTATTTACTACAGTAACTTTAATATTTATTATTTCATTTTTAATAATAACAAGTATTGTAAAGCAATGTAGTTCTTCTTAAAGCTCAACAACTTGTATAAATTTTGGTGGGCAGTGACCACTATTTTAATTAGGTGAATTTTCCTATAAAGCATAAAAATGAAAAATCAATACACACAAATCTAAAACTTATGGAAAAAAATTATGGCATAAATATTGCAATTGCATCTATATATTATGGCATAAAAATCTGAATTATCCACATGGTATTCAATTATGCAAAAACTACAATAAGACATTTAATTATGATCCAATCAAAAGTTTGAAAAATAAATTTTCCAATTTTCCAATATTTGAATATTGAATCTTTTAATTTGCATCATACTTCATAGCATGATCATTGCTAAAATAATTGCCCGGTATATTAACTTTTTCAATATTTGTTTTTAAAATTAACATTATAATATTTTTTGATATTTGTTTTTCAAAATTAAGCATTATAATTTACATTAATCAATAGTAAATTAATAATAATTAATAGAAAAATCAATTACTAAAGTGCAAACTCATATGATTAAATATAAATTACGCAATTTACTATGTTAAATTCAATGTTTATGTTTTATTTCTTTATACGCATCTACACCAATGTAATGTTCCACGTGTTTGTTTTTCAAATGCAATAACTTTAAGACCTTGATTAGAGAAAAAAAAAAAAAAATCATGCCAAAGCATGTAAAATTTGTGGTGAAGTATCATATATATTTAGTTGGTGTGTAATTAGGTAGTTATTTCCTATATAACACCAAATCCGGTTAATAATTCTAATTGCGTTGAATTGCAAGGTTATTCATGGTGTTGCAACCCATAATCATTGCATGCCAAACATCTCTTTCATTATTAGCGATGATTATGTGCTTTCTTGCCGGACCAACTTTCATGGGCATTGCTTCATTTGCAACTATTCTTAGGGAATTACCATTTGGCATCTGTCCACTGTGCAGTTTTACGTGTCTTGTTTTTCTCTTTTTGCAAGATAAAACCATACACCATTCAAAATGTTTTTAACAATACTGCATGATAAAGATCATTATATAATCTATAACAAAATGATGCATATATTTATGCTGATTACAGGCAACTTTGCATCAAGGAATAGGCCCATTTGTACTTGCAAAGGAGTACGACTTACACCTATATATTCTTAGCACAGTGTAAGATCAAAGATAAAGTTAAAATTTCAAAAGAATTTATGTTGTGATCACTTGGTTATATTTTTCCCAGTGGTTAATGAATGATTTGTAGCTCTCTACGGTTATTCACTTCAACTTTAGTTCCACTTGTCACTGGATTTGAGACTAGTATTGCACCAACTATTACTCATGACTCTGTGTATACGCAACGCTTGTTTTTTTAGATGTGCATTTAATGCAATGACATATAAGTATAAGGAGTAGCCTTATACCCAGGAAATTTTTTTGCCCAGGAATTGTTTCCAGTCTGCACCTCAATGTTTGTGTTCGGTTTTTCAGTAACATCTGCCATCTCCTTTTTTCGACTAGTCACACCAGTCATACCAAAATATTTAAAAACATTTTTCCAATGTCGGGATGAGCTTGGGAGTGTCAGAATTATTGTCGCAGATGATGACTTGGTGAGCCTAGCTCTTCTAGGACTTACCAAGAGTTGGCATAGTTATCAAGACTTTGTCAATGAGAGGGAGAAGCTGCCAGATTGGGAACCAATTTGGTTGGATTTGGTGCAAGAAGAATTTAGGTGGAATACCAGGGATGGATCTTCATCTAAGACAAATGATGAAGAAAATTGTGCTTTGGCTACTAAGGCGAAGAAGGGGAAAGGAAAGAAATCCTATTCCAAATCTAAGCCTGACAAAGAAAGCAAGAAGCGCGACATGTCCATAGTGAAGTGTTTTCATTGTCACAAGCATGGATATTATGCCACTAATTTTCCACAAAAGAAGAAGAACAAGAAAGCTTCAGGATCTGCAGTTGATGAGGCTTTGGCCTCGCAATTTGAGCTTGAATTCTATCTCATTTCATGCACGGTGTCAAGTGCAATGAGATCAGTGTGGTATTTGGATAGTGGTGCATCTTTCCACATGATGGGAAACAAAGAACTTTTCAGTAGCTTGGAGGGGAAGGAACTCCAGATGCATATCGAAATGAGTGATGATGGGCGGTACAGTGCTACCGAGATTGGTATAGTTACCTTCCAGAGACAGTAAGGTGAACCCTTCTTATTAAAAGATGTCATGCATGTACTAGGATTGAAGAAAAATTTAGTTTCAAACGCAATGTTGGAGGATAGAGGTTATGATGTGGTTTTCAGTGAATCGAAAGATTTCCTTTGACACAAAGCCATAGGACAAGCCAATAAGATTGGGATTCGTGTGAAGAATATCTATGAACTTGATGTAGATGGCTGCACAACATTGATGGGTAAGGCAGACAAAATGGTGAGCTGTGATGAGGGTGATTTATGGCACAGGATATTGGGTCATCTACACATGGATCATTGAAGGTCATGCAACAGATTTCTACAGGTCTTCCCAACGGTACCCTTGCACAGATAGACACATGAAAGGGATGTAGTATGGGGAAGTATGAAAATTCTACTTTTCACGAGAAGGAGAACCGAGCTTCGGAAATCCTCAAGAGAGTTCACTCAGACGTGTGTAGACCATTCTCTACTGCTTTGAAAGAAAAATACAGGTACTATGTGATCTTTGTTGATTTTTTTAGAAAGTGTTATATCTACTTCATGCAGAAGAAAGATCAGACGTTCTCAAAATTTCTTGAGTTCAAAACACTGGTGGAGAAAGACACGGGGAAGCATGTGAAGGCTCTTAGGAGCGACAATGGTGGTGAGTACATCTCCAGTGAATTCAAGAACTTCTGTAGCAAATAATGGATTCAGAGAGAGTTGATTGCGCCTCATAACCCATAACAGAATGGGGTCATAGAAAGAAATAACATAACAATTGTGGGTGCAACATGGGTGATGTTGCATGATCAGGGCCTACTGCTGCATCTGTGGGCGGAGGCATGCAACACATCGGTATTTGTGCAAGACCATAGTCTTCATCGGATACTTTGCATGAGTATACCAGAGGAGGCTTTTTCTGGTAAGAAACCTAATGTTTCATATTTTAAAATGTTTGGCTCATCTGTCTATGTGCATGTGACCAAATATTCTAGGAAGAAGCTCAAACCAACAACTGAGATTGGGATATTTTTGGGGTTTACTGATACTCCCCACAACTATCGGGTGTATTTTGCAAACAACAGGATGATTTTTGTGAGACGGGATATAAAATTTGATGACGAGAAAGCCATGCGATTGTCCCTTGAGAGGGAGCTAGATTTGCATGCAGATGCGGAAATATTGGTTCCAAAGAAAGAACCTTAATATGTGGAGCAACCACATGCAAAGGATCATGGAGTGGCAGAAAAAACTCATGTAGACCCATCCACCAGAAATGGTAGAAGGCGCACTATGGAAGCTAATAGATTGAGACTTGATGTGGCAAAGCATGTACGAGCACCTACTTCACTCTGTACACAGAGACAGTCTCCAGATAGGTTCACTGGATACATGGGTCTTATGAGCAAGTGTATTGTGACAGAACCATATTCCTTTGAGGAAGCAGTGCAGCAAGCAATTTGGGTTTTTGCTATGGTTGAGGAGTATGAATCCATCGTCAAGAACAATGCATGGGAAGTTGTCCCAAGACCGGTTGGAAAATCAGTGATTGGATCTAGATGGATCTATAAGGTGGAGCAGGAGGCAGATGGTAGTGTGGAGAAGTACAAGGCTAGATTTGTAGCTTGAGGATTCTAAAAAATCGAAGGGATTGACTATGAGGATAATTTCGCACCAGTTGCGAGGTACTCATCCATTCGATATATCCTTGCACTCTCAGCATAGATAGGGTGGGAGATACATCAGATGGATGTGAAAACTGCGTTTCTTAATGGAGTTATTGAGGAGGAAGTGTACATAGAGCAACCAAAAGGTTTTGAGATCCTTGACAATGAGTCGCATGTGTGCCGACTCAAGAGAGCATTATATGGGCTGAAGCAAGCACCTCGTGCTTGGTACACTCGGATTGAGAGTTATTTCACCGGGTTGGGCTTCACCAAAAGTGAAGTGGATGTGAACTTGTACTAGATTTTGGTTGATGGTAAGATCTTGATTATCGTACTTTATGTTGATGATCTAATTTTGACAGGTGATGAGCAGCTGATAACTTCTTGCAAGGAGGATCGTGCAAGGGAGTTAAAAATGAAGGACATGGGACTCCTTCACTATTTCCTTGGTTTGGAAATATGATAGCGGGATGGTGAGCTACTTGTTTCTAAGGGCAAGTATGCCAAAGAGATTTTGAGTAAGTTTCACATGGAGAACTGTAACCCCATGGAGACTCCTCTTCCAGTAAATTGAAGGAAAGAGGATGCTACTTCAGGAGAAGTAGTGGATGCTACTGTCTACATGCAGCTAGTGGGTTCATTGATGTACTTGGTGAACACCGGACCAGAAATTTGCTACACAGTTAACTAGCTGAGTCAAGCTATGGTGTTAAGATGACCAAGCTCTTTTCTAAGGCAGGGAAGCATGTCTTGAGATATCTCAGGGGAGCTACAAAGTATGGATTACGGTACAGACAGACAGAGGGAGTGAAGCTTCAAGGCTTCACGGATGCAAATTGGGCAAGCAGTCCATCAGATAGAAAGAGCACATCAGGAAGGATCTTTAGCATATGATCGACATTAGCTTCTTAGTACATCAGGAAGCAACGATCTGTGGCACTCAGTTTAGCTAAGGTAGAGTACATGGCAGTAAGTCATGATGCATGTGAGGCCATCTATATGAAAAAGATCCTGGTTTGTTTGTTTGGTTCTCAGATGGATCTGACGGTGATACATTGTGATAACCAGAGTTGCATTAAACTATAGGTTAATCTAGTATTCTATGATAGGTCCAAGCACATAGACATCTGGTACCACCATATTAGAGATTTTTTTCAGATGGACATTATTTTACTTCAGTACATTCCCATGGAAGATCAGGATGCAAATATCTTGACGAAGACGCTCGCCAGGAGAAAATTCGAATACCATAGAGGCAGGATCGGGGTGGCAGATAATCCCTTTCTTATTGAGAATGATTGTTGAAAATTCAACAAGAAATGTGTGTCTAATTTAATTTTCCCTTAATTAAATTGGACAATTTTCCCTTAACTAAATTGGACAAAAAACTGTAATCTTATCTCATAATCACATGTAATAGTTAACTGAGTGTGATAGACTCATTTAGCTCATGAATTTTGAGTTGAGGGTGGTTGGTGAAGCATGAAAAGTGATTCTATTAATTATGGAGTTCGAATTGCAGTTAGTGTATTAGTTTAATGCACGGGAAATCAATTAACTTAATTTATTGAGTTAAATTCAGTTGAACTAGGTGTAACTGTTTGTTGCACTAGTGAGAGATCAAGTGAATTAAATCAGATTTAATTCACATGCAGTGATCTGCCATGCAATTGATGATTTACTACTAATAGATGCATGCATTTCAGGTCCAGTGAAGACCAAGTTGAGACAAAGGTTAAAGGGATGTTAACTATCAGTTGTATCATTAGTAGGTTTCCCACATGCAACCAGAAATCCATTGGATTTCTCATGAGCATTGCGAAATTTTGGAAGGCTAAAATTCCTAAAGAATAGAGATTTCATTCCACATGAATTGCGTAAGAAAGGCAGGCTAAATAGAGGCGGGAAGTTGGCTAAGTGTTGGTCGAATTTGTCAGGGTCAGAGTGAGACGGTTGTGAGAATGTGTGAGACAGTTGCGAGAGTGCGGGAGACTCTTGTGAGAATAGTGCATTGTAATTGTTTCATGATTCCATGGTGAATATACAATAGAAGTTAGAGGGGTTTTGAGCAGCAAGCTTTCCCCGAAAAAATATCTGTGTTGTGGTTTTATTTGCTTCTTTCTTTACTTGTTGTGATTGGCGATCGTGTTTATTTTCCGCAATTGATTTGTAGAGGGATTCAATATCTAGCTTTAGTACATTACTTGACCGGATTGAATCCATTGATATACATATGATTATATAATTTCTACATTTAGTTTGTACATATTAGATAGCTCAAATTTAAGATTGTGATTTTTGCATTCTTTAAAATGTGTTTTAAAATGTACAAATAAATTCAAAACTCTAAAAAACAAGCAGTGCATTTAAGTTGTACATATTAGATAGCTCAAATTTAAGATTCCAAAATATATTTTCCAGTTTTGAACAAAATCCAATATAAATATATATATATATATATATATATATATATATATATAAGTTAAAATATTAATTATTAAGGATTATATTTTTTTAAAATAAAATTATTCTTAAATTTAATAAAATCTATAATTAAAATTAAAATTTTATTTTTATAATGAAAAAAATTATCTATAAAAATTATCTCTTAATTAAAATAATTCCTTTTATTTTTTATTTTTTATTTTAAATATAAAACATTTAAAAAAAAACCTAAGCTGAATTCATAATTTATTTTTCATTTTACAAATGAGATACATAGATAACCTAATATTCTTAGTAGCTTCACTAAATGAAAATATGGCATTCAATGAATTAAAGTCTTGGTAAGTGTTAATATACGTGTCCATATTTTACTAAACAATTTTCATGCTAGAGTGTTATAAAATAAAAATTAAAGATTCTAGCAAATTCATTTGTGATTATTTATTTATTTATTATTATTATTATTTTTGAATCAGGAGGGAAGCCAATAGCGAGAACCATACAATCATATCTGCCACACAAGATCACATTGCGCTGCTGCTAATGAAAACCCTCCTGGTCGGGATCATTCCTTGCTAACAATACACAACAATGTTCACATGCTTACGCCTGACGGGCACCCACGGGGTTTGAACCAGTGACCTTTACAAACGAGTGCCTTAACAGAACACTCAATCACCAACAAGCCGCCACCCCATGGGTTAATTCGTTTGTGATTATTAATAATAAAAATGTATTAAATTATATATCCATTGCCTTTCAGATTTAGATAATCTTTCTATCCATAAAATCCATGATGTTATGGGTTCATTTAACAGATCTGGTAAAATATCTCTTGCTTGCTCTGGAACTCAAGCTGGGAATTCCTTCCGCCTCTCTCCATCTTTTATATGGAGGTAAACAACTTGAAAACTCTCTACCTCTCTCATTTTATCATATTGAAAATGATGCCTCTGTGGTTTTGTCCCTTCGTCTTCGAGGAGGGGTCATTAGACAACCTTCTTCTTCTCAAGCCTTCCCCTACAATGATGTTGTCCATGGACAACCTCCTAAGAGGAATGCGCAACCCCCGAAGGCCCCCAAGCCTTTTTTGGTGGATAAATCGGAGGATGTGCCCTCGATAGAAATTTCCCACTCGGATATTGAAAACCAACATAAAAAAATTGTAGAATATGCCATTATTTTCCGATTCAATGGACTATGGCCTCGCTCAACAGATCTGTACCAATGGATTCATTCCACTTGGACCAACTACAACAAGGTGTTCCTATGCTCAAAGGGATTCTTCATAGTTGTGTTTGATTTTAATGAGGACTATGAAAAATCCCTAACTGGTGGTCCATGGTTTTGGAGAAATGCAGGGCTATTCCTCACCCCCTGGTTTCCAGACTTCGATCCCTCCATGACAGTCATCACGAAACTTCCCATTTGGGTCAGGCTTCCAAACTTACCTTCTCATCTTTGGCACTAATTTGTCTTTCAAAGTATAGGAAACTCTTTGGGATACCTTCTAGCAACGGATCCCTCCAGGGCAGAGAAAGGCATATACACATATATGGCAAAATCTGTGTGGATATTGACTTAAGAAAAGGTTTTCTCGATCAAATTCATCTCAAAGTGGGGGATTTCCTCTGGTATCAGACCTTGGATTATGAGAACACTGCATTTCAATGCCATCGCTGTCATTAAACAGGACATCTTCAAAATTCCTACACTGTATTCCTTACCCAAAAGAAGAAAGGACTCAAAAAACTAAAATCTAAAACCTGGTAACCTGCTGTTCCACCCCCCATGGATGACATTGACTCCTTCAATTCATCTGAGGAGAATATTGAAGCTGATGAGGAGGCTGCGTCACAAGATATCGATACAAACTTGGTAGTTCCTGGAAGGCTAAATGCTTCCCCGAATACTCAGAAACGAGCTCATGAGTCTGCCTCCTTCGACTTAGATAAGGAGACTCTTCCCTTGATCACCAACAATCTGCAAGTGGTCTCAACCCACCCGCCCAAGGACGACTGGGTCAAAGTTACGAAAAAAAAAGGAGGAAAGAAGTGTTCTGTCTAGGATTCTACCCATTCTGGGTAAATTCTTGTGTTTGTCTTCTACCCTTCCTGAGTAACCTCTTGTGTCTGTCTCTCACGAATCCCTTGTTTCTCTTCTGGATCATCTATGTTCACTCTTAGCTACAATATGGGACCGAGGTTGATTGTTCATTTCCGGCATCCTCGCTATCTAGTTTCTCCTACTTGAAACTCCATTTGTACCATATGCTCTTAATAGAATTAGTCTTATTCAAATAATAATAATAATAATAATAATAATAATAAATATTTTGAAGTAGCAGTTATGAAGTTGTAAGCTCATGGGCCATGGACGGGTTGAGGTTTTGTCTTTTCAATTATGTAGAGATGAGATTGACAAATGAATTTAAAGACATGCCGATATAACTGTAGATGAATGTAGAGTGACACAAAAGAGTGGCTCAGAGGTAGCACTGTAGGAAACAAGGATGTGGATGTGAAAGGCATGAGGATTCAAGAAGCTAAAGTATTGGTAAGGTAGAGCTTTCCAAGTGGGTAAAAGTGCATTAAAGAATCTGCAATATATCAAATTTATATCACCCAATTCATAACTAAACTACAAGTAACCTTCAAGGAGATATCACTTTGATATTCTACCATTTTCTCCGAACAAAATCACAGAGTTTATAATGAGAAGCTGTTTGGATGGGAGAGAAAAAAAACAGTGAAGAAACAAGCATTTCATAGGGTGATCAAAAGCCTAAACGAATTGAATTGGTGTCCTTCTCTGCTGCTATTTAAGGAAACCCTAAGTATTTTTATCATGTTGTGATTTTGGATTGGTAACAAGTGGATTACTTGCTCCCATTATTGTTTTAAAGTTTAGAAAATGAAGCTTGGAGGACTAGATAGGTTGGAAAGGACAATAATTTGTTTTCAAACTAAACATAAATTTTTTGAAAACTTTATGCCTATTTGAATTTCAAGGAAAAACATAAATGATATCCTCAACTCCATTTTATTGTTATAATTCATCTCCATCTTAAAGAAACTTAAATTAAATTAAATAAAAATTAAATAATTACATACTTAAGTATGTGATAGTTAAATATAAAATGCATATATATATATATATATATATATATATATATATATATATATATATATATATATATTTTAAATGTGGATTTATCAAGCATATAAAAGTGTTAAATTTGTTAATACATAATTTTTTTAATATAAAGAAACTAATGCATGATAAAGAATTAAATAATATATATGTATATTAAAAAATCTATTATTTTTCATTTTCTTTTTTTTTTTAAGGAGGAAAGAAATCAACTTTTCTGTAAAGAGAGTTGTTGGTACCAAATAACCAACATGTATACTGAAAAAGTCACAATACTCAAAACCAATATAGGAGAGGGATGTCTAATGTTGTGCAGGGACCAGTAATTGTTATAGTACTGGTCCCATCAACCCACCAAAAATAGACATATATGCAACCAATAATTAAACAAAAAGAAATCACTTGAAGTCCAAATATATATTAAATTAAGTCCAAAATTTCCCAAGTCATTGACTGGGCCCACAACTGTCCATAAATAGTTTAATAAGTATTAATAGTACAAATCCTATTGTGTCAACTAGAAAACTCATAAAACCAATTTTCCTTCCAAAATGGTCAATTCAAGAAGTACAAAAAGCCAGTCACTTCATCCCATCTGATCAACCCTGATGCTGTGTATCACAAGTAAATATCAATACCTGCACATAATAAAAGGAAATTTATGTTAGCCATAACTGATGTGTTATTCAACATTTAAACCCATTGTGTTCAATAAATGGCACCCACCCAATAACAAAATTTAAACCCACTGTGTACAATAAATGGCACCCACCCAATAAATTCAATAAATGACATTCAACCTATTCTATTTCCCATTAAAATAGATCAAAACAAATGGATCAACAAAAACAAATTCCCAGCCATTGGATCACATCAAATTCAATTCTGATCACACATGAAAAATGAAGCCATTGTAATCCATGTCCATCATTTTCACCAATTAAATTCAACTGCAAAAAACTATAAAATAAGTTCAACCACTGCTGAGGTTACATGTTTCACATTCAAACTATTCACCAGCCCTGGAGACAAACCATCACAGAACACAAAACAGAACATTTCACAGTATATTCAGGTTAGTTTTTTCAATTACAACACAATTTTCTTACAATTTTGTTTTAATTTATGAGTCTTTATTTCAGTTTTCTGATACTTTTATTTTCATTTATGATTATTTATTTCAGTGTTTTTATTTTCATTTCTAAGTCTTTATTTCAGTTTTCTTACAGTTCTCTCCTTTGATTTGAGTTGAGGAAATGAATTTTATCAATAGTTCTAGGCAGTGCAATTTACAACTAGGTCCAAGAACAAAGCTAAGGCTACCCTCAGCAACCAAAGAACTTGCAAAATTACCGTGCCTTCACAAATATTTTTGGCAACCATCTATCATAGAGCATGTATAATTTATTTGAATTTATTGTACAATAGGTTTTTCACAATGATGCTATTCATAAACATCAACATTTATCACTGTGATGCTATTCATAAACATCAACAACTAGATTGACTGGATTCAAGAGAACAATGTCATAGATTAGAAATTAAAGACTTAGGTTTAAAACCTACTTGAGAAAGAAAGCTGGGCTTCTTGTTTATGCACACTTACAATAATCATGTGTTTGCTTATTGCCAATAGCTGAGTCTCCTTTTAAGTAGCTCAGTGTCTAAATGTTCCGCCAATGTGAAATTGGTGGAAGCTAATGTAAATCTCACATCACTTAATCGGGGAAACAGGAAGATATGAGAAACTCTGTCACACTGTATATGTTGTTGTTGTAAAATCGAAGTCTTGTAGGTCTTGTTAATCAAAGTCCTGTAGGTCTTGTAAAATGAAAGTCCAGTAGGAAGATAATTCAGATCTACGGGAGGCCCAATATAAGTGCCATAGTAAGCCAAGGTCTACATAATTGTTACATCCAATACCATTTACCTTCAATTTGGTTAATGCTAAACCTGGGCTTAACTCTCCCTATCACCTGGGCCCGTTCCTTTCAGGAGTGATAATTTGCTTGTTGATGCCAACTTTTGGAGGATATTAGGAATAGTCGAATTTTGATGTTGAGGGATATTAAAAACGAGAGGATATAAATGTCAATTACATTCTGTATGCTATATAATTAGCATAGAATCATAATAACCTCCATAGGGATTTTAAAAAAAGATAGATGTGGAGTTATGAAACACTAGATAGTTGGAATACCACCATTTTATGACCAGTGAAAAGGAAGAACGTAGGTCATGTTATCTAGGGAAGGAAGGGTACAAAATGACTTCAAATGAAAAAAAAGATTAGACTGGAATTCATTTCAAGCTCAGTAATCCAAAAGGCTAAATCCCTTAGTGTAAAAAATCCAATCAAACTCTCGTAGGCCAAGTAAAACAACTAGAAAAACCTAGAGTAGTAGTAGAACAACTGGAAAAACCTGAACAAGTTGTATAACATGCACTTTTTTGGTCCTATTTTCCCAACAACTGCATCCTTACGAGCAGAAAAATAAGTTATCCTCCAGATTCTATAATGCAGTGGGTTTTATGGTGAATGGAACTTAAAATTAGAAACATGCAAAGGGGTTTCGACACATCTTAGAGAAAATTACATTTCTAAATGCTTGTTTGCATGTGAGCCATATTATTTACACTTCAATATTACAAAGTTGCAAAGAAAGAATTCTAAATTAGAGAAACTACTCAAATAATCAAAAGGTGTCGTGAGGCTAACTTAAATGCACTATATACCCCATATTTATATATTTCTATCTAGTCCCAAAGTGTTTGATGAAAGCCCATGAAGTTTTATATGCATGTTGAGAATAGAAGTTGGAAACAAATAACCAAAAACAAAACATAAGAAAACAATTCACAATATTTAAGGAACTACATCATTTGTGTAAAAAATTGTATCATTAATTTAGCTTGTGGAAAATATCCCAGTAGCTGAGCATAGAAGCTGTAGCATTTGATGTTAACATATCTATTTGCAATAGTTGAGCAAAGAAGATGTAGCATTTGAAGTTAACATATCTATCTACAATAGTTGAGCATAAAAGTTGTATCATTTGAACTTGAAGTCAACATATCTTTCTGCATTAGCTGAGCATAGGAATCAAAGATGACAGATAGAAAATAAGAAAAGGGTAACAGAAGGAAAGGCATTCAGAAACCTTGGGCATGAACACACAAACTGACTATAAATTGTTATAAATGGGAAGAGATGATGTTACTAGATTGAATAGTATTTTCAATCTTAGAAAGTTACAAAGAAAGAATTCTAAATTAGAGAAACTACTCAAATAATCAGAACGTGTCGCGAGGCTATCTTAAAACTGGTTTTTCATGTAGTCAACTGAAAATTAAACATGTCCCTTTTGATTTGTAAAGCCAAAAAACCCTAAAAAATACTGGCTTTTATAAACAAGTTATCAAAACAATCATTGTATTTTATGTGTGAAAACAAGTTATTGAAATACTCATTGTATTTTAAGTGTAAAAACAAGTTATCAAAACAATAATCACTGATATATTCAAAGACATACAACTAATTGCATCTGTAGATGTGTTTTGTTTAAGGATACTGTCAAAAAGCCATATGTATGAAAATCTCTTGAGCTACTACTAACATACATTTTGTTGATTCCTGTAATAAAGCAGAGATATGTTTGGCTTGTATGAAAGCATTCTTTTCAATTATTCTTAACTAAATGCATTCAATAATTCTGCAGGTAGTTGCATCCATGACAAGAGTTAGTTATGTAGATTGTACAAGGAGAAGTGGCACAAGAATGACCAGGGGTGCCCAGCTGCGATGCACTTCATCAGATGAAGAAATGAAAGGTGATGTCAATGTCAAAAATGCTCCAAGCAATGTTGTTGAGGATTACCATGTGGCTGAAGTTGATGTTGTGATGCCATCAGTCACAGAGCCACCGTCAACCATAGTCCAAGGCGCAACTTCAAGTAAAAATATCAATGCTATAAGAGGTTGGACAAAAGAATAAATGTTAGCTGCAATTGACGACATAGAGTTCAATGGATATTATGTTCGGGCATCTGCAAAGAAACATAGTATTCTCCCTCATCAATACATTATTGGATAAATGGGCTCATTCACACCAAACGTAGAGGGCCTGTTACAGTTATGACTGAAGAGGAGGAGGCCGAGGTGGTTGAGTGGTGTAAGGAAATGGCCCAATTGGGACATGGGCTAGAGTTGATACAACTCAAATATGTCAAGGGATTCCAAACCCATTCAAATATGGGTTTCTTGGTAAATCATGGTGGTTTGGGTTTAAAAAAAGGCATCCAGACCTTGTATTGTGTACAACTGAGGGCCTTGATAGAGAAAAATCATTAAATTTGTTCCCTGCAGATGTATGTAAGTTATATGACACTATTTCTAGTGCATACGATAAACATTCTTATGGTGCAGAACATATATGGAACTATGATGAAGTAGGTTTATAGATGAGAAGGAATTGTAGCATGAGGGTAATTGCCAAGAGAGGCAGTCGAAACGTGCCAAAGATTTTGCCTAAGAGCAGGGAGTGGATAACCATTTTATGTTGTGTCAATTCAATTGGTGCTTCAATCCCAGGATTTATCTATTCAAAGGTAAAAATCAATTGAAAATTTGTATACAAAAATGTGAACTAGGAGCATGCATGGTTGCATGATCTGAAATGACTGTATTATTTTTTTTGTGCTAAGGGTCTTTCAGTTTTAAAAACATGTGCATAATTGGTTCGTTAGTTTTCATAAGGATTAAGGAGTTTTTCCATGAATTATATATGAAATTTAGTGAATTAGAAGCATAAAATAAGCATAAATAACACTGAACAACAATGTAAAATAGAGAAATAAGTCACCACATGAAATTTACACAACAGGCATGATGAAGCAGGTCACCCCTCCTGGGCTACATCTGCTGGTCCAGCTCCCAATGGCTTGTCCATCTTTCATTATGCTCATAATGTTTCTATTACATGTAGTTACAGTGCTCTAATGGTTGTTTTCTCTGGACCAATGGCTTCAACATGCTCTAATTAGTCAATAATGCCTCTTCATTCACTCTGAATGGTCGAAAATTGAGCCTCCTACCGTTTTGCCCAATATCTCCTAGGAAAACTCCGCTAAAAATGTGGAGAATTTCAGTTAACTGGAGTTAAATTAGGGTTGACCGCCAAATTTTGCGCGCCCCTATCCGCTTCGCTTATTAAGCCATCCATTAAACGTTACGGTTACGGTGGTGGCCACATGCGCACCCCCACCCGTTAAGTCGCTTGACCGGAACATAGAAGAATACAATTACGGAGTTTATTTACATGCATATGCGAAGCAACCAACAATTCTCTTTATAACATAACACACATAACCTTAAATAGCTTTACATACATGTGGAACAGGGTTCTGGGGTCCCACAAGATACCAACCAATCACAACACATCGCAATCGCTCACCCGCAAGTTTACCACTATACCTATAACGATAAATCATAAATCTTGCGAATTGCGCTTGCGCACAATGCCAACACGTGGCATTCCCTCGTCGCATCATAGATTTCAAATCTTACCATGTCACAACCAATTTACCTTGCGAACTCTTAACGATATCCGTTAATATTTGCGAAATGCGACATCGCGGCTCATCATCTTCCATTGATTTGTGACCGATCTAACGATCCTCACCTACTCACCCTTCTTCGCATCACAAGATATATATCTTAACTTGCGATGAATGAATGGTAAACATAACAATATTCGATGCGATGTACGCTCATCCATCCATCCTCGTCGTCGATTCGTTTGCTTTTTCTGCAATTTGAACTTATTGTTTGTTCCACCTTCAACATTTCCACGGCTGTGCAATCCCTGATTCTATATGCAGAGTTCAAGACTCCATGAAACCCACCAATTCATATCCCACTCTGCTAGTCGGTCCGGTTCTGAACTTATTTTCGATTTGGAACCCAATCTTGTAACTTGAATTTTGAGCAAAATTTATGAACTCCTAATCATTCCTTCCCATTGGGAAGCTTTTGGACCCTAAAAATCTTGATTACCTGTTCATTAGATGAGGGTACAACTCCCTCACCTTTCCAATCTCCATCCATTTTGCCTTGCTTGGTTTAGTGCCTTTGAGCCCAACTCGAAGGTAGCCAACACTTTCCCTCTTTGATGCTCTTGTCCTCATGTCAATAATTGTATCTTCTTTGATCTCATCTAGAAATTATGGTGAGAAATATTCAATAGAAGGTATTTGAACATCACTTCCTTGATCATCGATCAAAGGAGGCTCATACAAGCGTAATTTTTCAACATTAACAACTGAATACATTTGCATGTAAGAAAGCAAATCAAGTTGGAATGCATTATTACCAAATTATTTTATGATCTTGAAAGGACAGTAGCGAATGGGTTTGAGTTTTTTACCTTCCCCTTGCATCCTTTCTTTGCTAATGTGCAACCATACCTCATCTCCCTCTTGAAACTTGTATTTTCTTTGACTTTTCTCAAGCTATTCTTGAACTTGTTGATGTATCATCTGAATTTTATCAATGAAATTTCAAGCCTTATCAATATCACTATGGCCATCAATTGCAACATCCTTCCCAAAGATGAAGTCTAATGGCGATTTTGGAAAATACCCAAAGCATGCTTCAAAAGGTGAGGTTTGAGTTGAAGAGTGCTTTGCCCAATTGTAAGTGTGATGAATTTAATGCAGTTGTTCATCCCACAACTTAGGATGTTTGCTGCAATATCCTCTCAATAGATGCACAATTGTTCTGTTCACCACTTCAGTTTGTCCATCTGTTTGTGGATGAAAATCAATACTCTTTTTCAATTTTGTGTCCATCATTCTCCATGGATTTGACCAAAAATTCCCAATGAACCTGGAATCCCTGTCACTAACAATAGAAGTGGGAAATCTAAAATGAACCCAAACATTTCAAAAATAAAGTTCAAAAGTAATTGTCTTCTTACATGGCATAAGTATACACATTTTATTGAATCTATCCACAACTACAAAAAGATAATCATGTTTCTTTCTTGACATAGGTAGACCTCCAACAAATTCCATGGATACGCTCTCCCATGGCCTTGATGGTACCGGTAGTGGCGAGTACAATCCAAGATTTCTATTACTAGGCTTACTTGTTGCACACATAGAACAACCTCTTATAAAACGTGACACACTATCTATCATGCAAGGCCAATAACAATACCTATGTAGATGCGCCACTGTTTTTATTACCCCAAAGTGTCCAACAATAAGAGGAGAATGAGCTTCTCTCATGACACTTAGCCTCTCTCCTTGTGGAATACATAGCTTTCCCAAATGAAACATAAAATTATTATGCATGTGATAATCTCTTTCTTCAACTTGATTCCCTTCACTCAAACTAGCATACACATCTTTGAAATCAATGTCATGTGCATATTTTTCTATGTAACTCTCATGTACAACATAATTATTTTTGAGTAAAGTAGAAGCACTAATGATTGGTCTCGAAAGAATATCTGCAACTTTAGTGAATATACCTTTTTTTTACATTATAACCAAGTGAAATTGTTGAATAAATCCCATCCACCTGAAATGTCTTGATTGCTGCAATTTTGTTTGCGACTGCAAGTACTGTAATGGTTGGTGATCGGTGTGTACAATAGTCTCTTTACCCATAAAGTAGTGTTTCCACTTCTTGAAACTTTGTACGAATGCATATAGTTCGTTATCATATGTAGGATTATTAGTCACAACACCATTAAAAGTTTCTGAATGAAAGGAGATAGGCTTACCATGCTACAAAAGGACTGCGCCCATGGCATAGTCACTAGCATTGGTTTGTATCTTGAATGACTGTCTCAAATTTGGTAGTGAAAGGACTGGATCTGAACTGATATTGTATTTTAAAGTTTCGAAATCTTGTTGTTGTTTGCATCCCCATTGGAAGCCTTTCTTCACACTTGTCATTGCATGCATAGGAGCTGCGATGGAAGAAAAGTTAGCAATAAATTTCCTCCAATATTGAGTTGCACCTAAGAAACTTCTTACCTTGGTAATTGTTTTGGGTGTGGGCCAGTTCACAATGGCCTCCACTTAAGAAGGATCAATCCTCAATTCTCCTCTTCCTATATTATTTCCCAAATAGGCAAAAAAAGTCTTTCCAAACTCAGATTTTGACATCTTAAGAAACAATTTCTCTTTCTTCAAAATATCAAGCACTCTATTTACATGCAAGACATGATCTTCTCTTGTTTTTCTGAAAATTAATCTGTCATCTAAGTACACAAAAACAAAGTCATCAAGGAATGGTCGCAAAACATTATCCATAACCCGCATATAGTTGTCGGTGCATTACATAAACCAAAAGGCATAACTAGCCACTCAAAGAGTCCTTGTTTGGTTTTGAATGCAGTTTTCCATATATCACTTTTTGCAATTCTTACTTGATGATATCCACTTCGTAAATCTAACTTAGTGAAAAACTTTTCTTCTTTCAGCTGGTCAATCAAATCATCTATTCTTGGGAGTGGGTAACATTTTTTTACCGTAATTTTGTTCAAAGCTCCAAAATCTAGACATATGCACCAAGTCCCATCTTTCTTTGGTATAAAGACTATGGGTGAACCGCATGGCGAGGTGCTTGGCCTTATGATACCTTTATCCAACATCTCTTTGATTTGCCTCTTTATTTCAACATTATCCATTATCGACATGCGATACATACCAATGTTTGGAAGAGGGCAATCCTGCTGCAACTAAATCTCATGTATTTACCTTTTTGGAGGCAATCCTATTGGCTCCTGAAACATATCATGATGCCCATTAACCACATCATATAATTATGATTTCAACTTAGGATCACATCCCTCAAAAGATTCATGATTAATATCTTGTTTTGGTTTAATCATAAGTAGAACAAAATTCTTACTTGAATTTACCAGCCTCTTTACCTGTCCAGCATTTACCAAAGTAATATTTGTCTTCTTGCGGTGTGCTCTAACAATGAATTCCTTGCCATATTTGAATAAATGATACTTGTTCTCATGGCGATAGAAGATCGCTTTCCTATCATACAAGTAAGGACTCCCTAATACAATACCAGTTATGTCAAGCGGAACCACTTCTAATTCAACTGTGTCAACAAAGCTTGCAGTGATTGCAAACCTCAATATACATTTCCTTGTAACCTGTAGATTTGCATCCTTACAAATCCAACCCAATGGATATGCTTTTGGATGTGGTATGGTCTCAAGGTTAAGGTTTTTTACCAAATATTCAGAGATTAAATTTTCTTGTGACCCACAGTCAACCAAAGTGTCAATCTTGGTATGTTTGGATATGACCCTCGCATGAAACAATTCTATTCTTTCTTCTTCATTTGGAGTGTTTATGTGACAGTTTGATGTACTGGTACTGGGTTTAGTTTCAATTTCTTTTCCCTTCATGTTCTTCAATCCCATGGCTGTAATTTTAGTCTCATCACCTGAATTAGACCCTAAGTCATGTTGAGTTGTAGCAATAGTTTTCTATTTCCCTTTGTTATTGGGTTTCTTTGGCCTCAATTCTGGATGTATTTTCCAACAATGAGTTTCATCATGGCCTTCTTTTGAACAATGTTTACAAGTCACTTTTTCTCTCTCTTTCTTAACAGATGCATTCTTTTTGTTTTTTCCTTTTGGGGTTTTATCCTTGGCTTTACCCTTAAAAGGTTTTTCCTACCCTCTTCAGGAATGTTCTTCCCTCTAGCTTCTAGATGTGTGGCCTGAACACAAACTTCATCTAGACTGGTGGGGTTAAACATGAGAATAGTGTGTTTTAGGTAGCTATGTAAGCCTCCTATGTAATTTAGCAAAGTGTCTTGGCTCCGCAAATCCACCCCTAATAAAAGAGCTCTTCTCCTAAGTTCCTGGGTGTATTCTTGCACATTTTGTACCTTTAACTGCCTAAAGTTATGCTAGTTCATGATGGATTTTTGCATATGAGCTAATGGATAAAACTGTCGTTTAATAAAAACAATAAAATCTGACCATGATAGAATAATCTTACCATGTTTCTTGATTTCCTCATGTGTCTTGGCTTCCCACAAAACAAGTGCTACATCCATTCTCAAAGAAGCTAATTGAATTTTTGTATCATCATCTTGAAGGTTTTGTATTCTTAAATAGACCTCCAATTGTCTAATCCAATTATCTAGCTTGTCTGCATTTAATTCACCATTAAACATTGGCAATTCGAACTTAATATCAATTTTTAATAAAGGAGATTTACCAGTGCTCTTGGACTTGTGTGGCTGATGTACTGAAGAAGAGGTAGAAGATGATGATGATGATTATGATGAGGGTGAATATGGTGGCTCTCCTTTGCCTCCATTTCCTTCATTTCCCTTCTTTGAATTGTCTTCATCATGGTGACCTCATGAATATCCTTGTCCTTCCTTTTGGAGTTTATATCCTTGTCCTTCAAGTCTCTCATTCCTTTCTTGATAAATAATTCTAACAATCTCACTCATGTCAAGAAATTATTTCCTAAACACTCTTTCTTCCTCCTTAGGGTCAAATTCTTCATGAATTTCTCCTTCCTCATGAGGCATGCTTAATAGAGCTCCTTCTTCTTTAGGAGGTGAACTAGGTGGTGGAGATTGTGGAAATCTTGCTCTCCTTTGCTTTGGCTCCTTTTGAGGCCCTCCTTCTTCCACCAGTTTGTCTTCTCCCCTTTTGAGCTTAAGCCTTGTAAGAATCTAAAACTTGCAAATAGTTAAACAATTATTTTCACTAAACAACATCAGAGAAAAACTCTATCTCTGATACCGTTTGATCTGAAATGACTGTATTAGTTTGTTTGTGCTAAGGGTCTTTCAGTTTTAAAAACATGTGCATAATTGGTTCAATAGTTTCCATAAGGATTAAAAATTTTTTCCATGAATTATAGATGAACTTTAGTGAATTAGAAGCATAAAATAAGCATAAATAACATTGAAAAACAGTGTGAAATAGAGAAATAAGTCACCACATGAAATTTACACAGAAGGCATGATGAAGAAGTTCACCCCTCCTAGGCTACATCTGCTGGTCCAACTCCCAATGGCTTGTCCATATTTCATTATGCTCAAAATTTTGCTATTACATGTATTTAAGTGCTCTAATGGTTGTTTTCTCTGCACCAATGGCTTCAAAATTCTCCAATTAGTTAAGAATGACTCTTCATTCACTCTGAATGGTCAAAAATTGAGACTCCTACACTTTTGCCCAATATCTCCTAGGAAAACTCCGCTAAAAATGTGGAGAACTCTAGTTAACTAGAGTTAAACTAGGGTTGAACTCCAAATTTGGTGTGCCCCTATCCGATCCGCCTATTAAGCCGCGCATTAAACATTACAGTTAGGGTGGTGGCCACATGCGCACCCACAACCGTTAAGTGGCTTGACTGGAACACAACAAAATACAATTACGAAGTTTATTTACATACATACGTGAAGCAACCAACATCACTCTTTATAAGAGAACACACAAAACCTTAAATAGCTTTACATACACGTGGAACAAGGTTCCCGAGTCCCACAACATGCCAACCAATCACAGCACATCGCAATCGCTCACCCACAAGTTTACCACTCTACCGATATCGATAAACCATAACTCTTTTGAAGTGCCCTTGTGCACAATGCCAACACGTGGAATTCCCTCGTCGCATCGCAGATTTCAAATCTTACTGCGTCGCAAATAATTTACCTTGCAAACTCTTCACGATATTCGTTAATATTTGTGAAATGCGACATCGCGACTTGTCGTTTGTCGTTGATCTATGTCCGATCTAACGGTCCTCACCTACTCACCCTTCTTTGCATCACAAGCTACATATCTTAACTTGCGATGAATGAATGGTAAACATAACAATATTTGATGTGATGTATGCTCATCCATCCGTCCTTGCTGTCGATTCGTTCGCTTTGTTCTACAATTTGAACTTACTATCCATTCCACCTTCAACATTTCCACAGATGTGAAATCCCCAATTCTATATGTAGAGTTCAAGACTCCATGACAGCCACCAATTCAGATCCCACTTTATTGGTTGATCCGGTTTTGAACCTTTTTTCCATTTCGAACCCAATCCTATAACTTGAATTTTGAGCAAAATTTATGAACTCCTGATCACTGCACATCCCCATGCATGGATGACTAAAGAAATTTTTTAAAATTGGCTTTGCCACTTTGCTGCATTTGTGCCAGGTGGTGTCTCACCTAATAACATACACCTATTGATATTAGATGGCCATGGAAGCCACATGGTTGTAAAAAAAATTGAGGAAGAAAACGATTTGGGCATTGACCTTTTAACATTTCCCGCTCATACCACTCACAGATTGTAACACCTTGATGTTAGTGTGTTTGGCCCTTTCAAGGACTATTCCAAGTGAGAGTGTGTTGCATGGATGACAAAGAATTCAAGGGTTGAGGTGAAAAGGTTCGAGTTAGTAGAGCTTGCAAGTAAGGATTTTAAAAGGGCTCTGACATCATCAAATATCAAGGCTGGCTTTAGGAGGACATGGATATGGCCACTCAATTATGATGCTCTTATGCATGATACTAGTTGTAGCCAAGCATTTCATGTGGATGGTCAGGAAGAAGAGTGCGTCCAAAAAAATGTTGAAGTGTAAGAAGAAGTACATGAACATGTTGATGTGGTTGCAATTGGTAATATAATTTCCCTCTCTCAAGGAAAGTTATATGCTGATGATGATGGGTAGGTATGTGAAACACAATATATTCATGAAAAAATTGATAGCAACATGGAGGTTGTTCTACCAGCTCAAGCATATGGAACTTTTGTTATTGATATTGTTAATGACATTGTTGAACATGTAGTTGACATTGTAGATGTAGTTGAAAATGAAATTGCTGATATTGTTAATGCAAATGTAGTTGAAAATGAAAATGCTGATATTGTTAATGAAATTGAAAATGACCAATTGGCATTGCCAAGCCAAATAAACCCACCATCATGGCTGGCAGAAACCATGATTAATTTAAACGAACACAGTGTCTCAAGAAGCAATGAACAAAGCATGAACATGCCTTCACAATCGACTGAATTGAACAGTGAAATTGTTCATTTTTTTGTGGACAATAGATCAATGGAAGAAGATGGAGCACATAATGAGGCACCAGATGAAGAAAAAAATATAGTTTAATCAAGTGCCACAGATACTGAAGTGCCCAACAATGACATGCAGGTGGGAAGGGGGGAGAAGTTACTTGGGTGGTTCCTAAAGCTACCAGTAGTAAGAGTGTCAATGAAAAAGAAGCAAGGAACACCAAGTAGTCTTCATTTGGGTCGAAGTTCACAATTACTCACCTCATAAGACTACATAAAACTTCTAGTTGAGTCTAAAAAGAAAAAAAAGGAAATTTAGGAATTAAAATAGAAAAAAAAAGGATCAAGCCAAGGAGAAGAAGGGAGCAAGGGCTATTGCAGCACAATGTCAAGCAGATGAAAGGCTTGAAAGAGAGAGAGCAAGGCAAGAGAAGGAGCAAAAAAAAATATGTCAAGACAGGAAAAGGAAGAAAGGAAGGCTAGAAAAATGCTTGAAAAGGAACAAGGGATGACTGATATGGTTAACATAAATGCAAGCATAGTTGATGAAAATGAAACCAGGGACATGTCCAACAAATTGGAAAATATTGCAAATAATACAACATTATTCCAAGACCTCATAAACATTCAAGTGCCTCAATATCAAAATGGGGGTTTACCCAATTGCCTTATTCCTACCACAAGAGGCGTGAATTCAATGTATGCTCATCACACACCTCCACTTAGCGCAAGTGTGAGGTATGGGTACTCAATTCCTCCATGGTTGGAAGGGACAAATTAGTCTCAATTATATGGCAGCAATCAACCACAACCTCATCAACCCTTCTTAGGGATGCCAACCTACTTGGCTCAATTAGGTAACTTAGGGTTTGGCACTGAAAATTCTCAAGGCCATAAACAATAGGGGCGTTATATGTTTTTGTTTGTAACCACATTATGATGTGGATTTTGGATGGACTGTAAATTTTTCTTGTCACATGAAGGCTGATTTATTCCATACTGTATGAAACATTGTAAGGAAGGAACATCTATAGTCTATTATAATGGAACATTATGATAGAATGGCATGACAATGTTGTTAGATGTGTTATTTTTTTTATACTATATACTGTTAGTTTATGAATATTTTCTATAGGCCTACAAGTTCAATTAATAATGTGTTGAGTTATTTGCTTTAAAAATATTTTTTCAGTTAGCAAGAGAGCTTGGAATATACTCTTCAAATGTTTCTGAGACTCCATGTCTGTTAACAATTGGATGAAAAGATCTACTCAACCACACAACTATACTGTTATTTCTTTATTCCAAAAAGTAAGATATTTAAAATCTACTCTAATATCTCATTTGATCATGTCTACTGCCACAGGAACACTGAAACAAATGTCTTCTCAAAGGCTCGACTGGACATCATGGACAAAACTTCAAGCCAACACTAAGAATTCCTGGATTGGACATGAACACTTTTTTTTTAAATCTCATGGCAGACAAGGAAGCAACTATTTTTTTGTTGGAAAATGCCTAGTGGCATATGTACATATAATTTCCAAAAAAATAAAATGTTCGAATTCTTAAATGGTTGTTAAACATGACAGGTATCAAAAATACATCTCATGTAGGACAAGTATAAAAAATCCATCTTAAATTGCCCCTAGTTTTTGATACTTGGAATAGAATCAAACAAATAACGCCAGATTGAAACATATTACACAATATGAAAAAAACAAGATTGAAGAAGTAAATAACAGATGGAACACATAAAGAGATAAAATGTCTGTTAAGATTCAAGGTTGACCAATCTAAGCCTTAAGGTACCCCTCTAAGGCAACATTGTCTCTAATACTTATAGAAAGACTGCTTAATGAGCTAAGAAAGTCTCATAATAAGATGTATGTGCTAACCTCTTGCCATGTTACACAATCTTGTGAACATGTAAGATGCTTAATTTACTCTGTATAAGATGGCTGAAATCCCACCATGGCTATTAATTATCTCTAGAAAGGTTTATTCTATAAGTTAACTAACCTTAAGCAAGGTAAAAAAATAGGTATTCATTCAAATAGATTGCAATCTACTAAGGTGTCTTCACATGAATGCCATGCACAACAACATGTCCAGATGGATTTTGTTAAAGGATTCCTAATCTTGAATCAAAACCTTGATGAATACACATCATAAATTATGTATGAGATGGTATATTGTCACTGTAAAAATGGCACATCACTACCAACATGCTCTTTGTATAAATATAGGTACAAGCTCTAGGAGATCAACTCCAGCCATAAGAACTAAATTTTTTTATGTGAAATTTATATGTAAACTCCAACCATAAGAAATCAAGTTTTTATGTGAACTCCAACAACAATAAGAACTCATTTTTTTTATGTGAACTCCAACAATACTAAATATGTTTTGCAGGTAAGAATGAATTAAGGAGTCTGGTATTGAATTAATGGGATTCCAACTGATTTATTACAAAAACTATGCCTATGAGGAGCTAAGAAAAGGATTAAAAAGAGAGGAAGAGGAACATAGAAGTGGAAGGTGGGGGCACGCTGAAATGTAGAGGTATCACTCTGAGGTGTGGGGTATATTTTTCTTGAGATGTGGAAGCTCGCAACGTAAGAGGGAGTGAATCATGAAGAGTGGAGGCATCGTAGGCATCGTGATAATGAAACATAATAGGAGATGGATGCAGAGAGTGTGGGGACATAATGTAGCACTGTGGACAATAGAACGTTGAAAACAGGAGGACGACACATCAACGTTAGGGAGAACGTTGGCAGCAGGGGAAAACAAAATCTGTGTATTTCAGCTCATGATATCCTGCTAACAGGATTACAATCCTTGCAGAAAAATGAAAGAAGAAGGATTACAAATTACATTGCTACTAAATACCAAGATAATTTAACATTGATAGGTAAGGAAAATCCATCAAACTCATTTTGGACACTTTTTTTTAAAATCTCATGGTAGACAAGGAAGCCACTATTTTTAAATCTCACAACTGTTATTCACAACATATACCCAACACACATAGACAACTGTTATTCACAATATAAACCCAACACACATAGATAATACCACTATTTAACAAGTATATTGAGTAATATACAAATCTCAGATGTATTAACCAAACCATACACACAAAGACTGAAAATGAAGTCCATTCAGAGACAGAGAATGATGTGCCTTTTAGTGAAGGTCACAGTCAAGAAGACTCAAGGGTTTTTTAAGATGCTGTTGAACATAATAGTTTGGAAACTGAAGATAATCCTTATACCGAGTCAATAGAATATGACAATACACTTCACAATTCAGATACAGAGGAAGGGACTGTTAGCATGTATGAAAAAACAAGAACTAGAACATGGGTGTAACCCTAAAACAAAACAATAACTAGAACATGGGTATACCCCTAAAACCAGTGCCATTCAAAACAAGAAAAACCAATTCCATTCAAATAAGAACTAGAAATCACAACAAATCATCAATTTGCACCCAAAATCATCATCGAATGGTACATCTAACCCAAACCCAAAATGGTATTTCTAAAACCCATAAATTAGAAAACCCAACCCATACTAAAACCCAGAGAGAGCTAAATTCCACCGAAACAATATTTCTAAAACCCATGAATTAGAAAACCTAACCCATTCTAAAACCTAGAGAGAGATAAATTCCACTAAAATAGTATTTCTAAAACCCATAAATTAGAAAACCCAACCCATTCTAAAACCCAGAGAGAGCTAATTTCCACTGAAACAGTATTTCTATAACCCATAAATTAGAAAACCAAACCCATTCTAAAACCTAGAGAGAGCTAAATTCCACCAAAGAATAACTAAAAGAGCTAAATTCCATCGAAGAAGTTTAACAGTGTTAAAAAACACATGAGTTCAAGTGTTAAAAAACACAATAGTAGAGGGTTAGTAGGAAATGAATTCCTACCGGGAGGTGAAGAAGCCAACTGGAGAGCTAGACCTCGATGCAGAAGCAAACTGGAGATCCATAACTTGCCACAGTTCGACATTACCTGTAACAAAATTCAAATGAACACAAATTAGCAAAAACCAAGGAAAAATGTAGGGAAAATGCAAGACAAACAACAAATTTACATGCAAAAAAAATTGTATGCATCGTCATGGAACTTCTGCAAATGAACATAGGGGATGAAGTTGTCGACAACTCCATGTAGCATTGACCAGTCGAGGAGCAAAGTTTCACAGTTGAGGAGAAAAGTTTCCTAGTCCAAGAGAAAAGTTTCACAGTCGCGGGAGCCGAACAGGTCCACAACGGGGCACAGGAACATCATGAACCAAACCAGTGCCACACAACAAGCCATCCAAACAACAAGAACAAAGGAGGTGAGCATCGTAACAATGGTGGTGGAGGTGCACCAACACTGGCGATACAACGCGCAGCGACTGGCGTAGCTCTCCGCGCAACCTCCCTCCCCGAACAGAAATGCACATAGAGAACGATACATCCAACAAAATGGAGCGTATTAAACCCTAAAAGTATGGGAGGGTGGTGGATTTATGGCCCTCACCAACCACAAGACAACTGGCGATGAGGCTGGCATGTGTCGTACATGTGTATACCGGGTGACATGGTTCAGATCCTAAGTGTCACGGAGGGTGCCGAACAACTGGTGTCCCTCCCTAACAATATTCAAAACACAAAAGTTTTGTCGAAAACAAGCCAACAAAATATCGAAGATGCACAAATACACTCTCTCCTTTAGCTTTAGGTATTTGACCTTTGGATATGCATTTTTTAATTTATTTGATAATGAATATTTTTTTTTTCTGCGGATTCCACGTGACAAAATACAAGCTTAAATTGATTCTATTTGAGAAAATGCAAACTCTAATTTATTATTCCATAATTCCTCAATTTTTTTTGAAAAGGAAATTTACGAAACTTTTAATTAAGGCTGCCATATTAAATATTGGGAATTTCTTTGCTTTTAGCTTTATTGTTTTGCAATAATACTAATGGAAGGAAAACACATTTTTTTGGTATTTTTCACTTTGACACTCTGGAACATAATAGAATAATGGTTTGACACTCTGGAAAATAATAGAAAAATGGTTTTAGGAGAATCTTCCTTTACTTGTATTATTTTGCAGATAAGCCATGACAATTTGGCCTTTAATAGCATTCATTTGTCGCAAGGACCAGATAAATGATTTAGAAAAAGAAAGTAAATATTGTATGGAATTTATTTTTTTTAAGTTTGGAAGAATGGAAAAAGGGTTCGAGTTTGATATTTAATAAACTCATCAAAATTGAAAGGCCAAATTAATTTGTGAAACGGGTTTCCGTCTTTCAATGGATATTAATGCCAGGTATTGAAGATTTTTGGTCGTATTTGACAGTTAGCTACAAATATGGGTGTAACCTTGTTTCCTGATGGGAAACAATGAACGTAGAAGAATTTACTTTTATTTTAAGACAAATTTATTGTAAGGAGTAATCTACCCAGGGGCCTTTTTCGCCCAGGAATTAATTCCGGTTTGCACCTCGATGATTGTGTTCATTTTTTTAATGACATCTTCCATCTCCTTTTTCCGACCAGTCATACATGTCTTGTCTCCTCCTGGGAGCTTCGCCGGCTAAACTTACTGTTAAGAAGCCAAAGGTGCGACTGAAGTTGTTGGGATTAAGGGGTACGTTTTGTTACGCTACTTAAGATGTATTGAATTCATGGGTAGGGCAAGGTTAAGGTTCAATGTTTTTATGCTAATGATGAAAACTTTCTCCAACTAGCTAAACAGTAAACCACCCACAAAACCTTGCTTAATGCAGTGATAAGCTATGATAACAAGACTGCACATAAAATAAAACTATGAAAGGAATTCTGCTATCTATTCACAAATAAAAAATCACTGCAAATTATTTATTTATACACAAATAAATAAATACCCTCCATGCAGAAGCGATAGAGGTAGACAATCTAAGCAGACCTTTAATAACAAAGAAAACATGACTGTTAATCCCTCTCGGCCAAATCAAAACCTTTCTTATGACTTTCCTCCTGTTGGGCTCGTATTCAGCCTCCACCTCGATGCATAATTTTCTCAGATTACAAAGAGTACCAGGTTGTTTGGGCTCTTCCTTTGGGGCGACTGTAACCCCTTCATACCTCCAAGCCCATATGTGGGTCCTTTCCAACCCCGGGTTTGCATTACTATCCTCTATTAATCGACACAACAGTAACCATGGATTTAAAAATTTGCAGACTGCATTAATAAACTTAAGAACAATAACAAGCCCAAAATACCAACACATGCACATTTGGGCCAACAATTTACCATACAATAGGGAGATTGAATCGATGTGGGCCAACACAGACATACGAATCATTGATTCAACACTATGGTGGCTCTATTTTGTTAAACCCTTCAACTCATTCACCCTACCCTGAAACAAAACATCCATTACAATTACCAAAGGAACCTGAGATACATACGCGAAACCTTGCAGCTGGGTTGCTCTGTGGTGGTCTCCTTCTCTGATTCACCCATGCACCAATGCTCCAGTCAAGTGATACACATTCTCCACAATCCACAAAAACTAGGAATAAGCCTTCACGATTTTTTTCATGCAATGTTTAGCTCTTACCACTTGTCTCTTCGCATAACTCACTCTCCCATCATTCACTGACAAGCTTTTACGAGCGTATTTTAAAATATTTATAGCCAATACTGATCCAGGTGGATATTGGTGGCCACCCACCTATTCCACTTGGACCCCCACCATTGTTTCTTTCAGTTTTTCAGTTTCCTTAACTGTAGCACATTTTACTATTTTTAGTAGTTTTTCGGGTCCTGAACTTCCGAAGCCATTTTGAGGCCTTAAACGACATATTTTGGGTAAATCGAGAGTAACATGGGTCTGTTGCATATCATTAGTGATATACATGGCATGGATCCCAGGAATGTGAGATCTTGGGTAGTATCCATACTCACCCAAAAGTAACCAGCAAAGGCATGCTTCTTGCTACCCGGTATGATAGATCTGTAGGAAGGTAGGAGACCTACTTCTCATCCAGATCCACTCATACCAATGTGGATGATGAATCATGCCAAGATAAAACTTGGTATCCTCCCATTGTAGAATACCAACATCCTCCAAATGAATAGCTTTGCACTCCATGAAATGTTGAAGTGCACCTCCATTGAGGTCTCTCCATGAGATCCTCTTCTCATCAATGGCCCTCCAAAACCAATAAGGTTCTGGATCTGCTGCAGGTAGAAGTTTCTGTTTGAGCTGTGAGATGCTCATTGAGAAAGAGTCATCTTGAAAGGGGACAAGATTGCCCATCTCAAGATATCTACCATATATAATCCTCTTCTCCATTGCTTCAGGAATGAAGTTTCCATTTGATTGCTCCCATGAGGAATGGGTCCTCTTCTTCTTACTGCTGCTCATCAACAACGTTGTAGATCTGCAAGATGATACATGTGCTGTCTCAAAGCAAGGCAAAATGTTGATCTCATAACTAGTCGTTGCACATAAGATCATACTCATCCTATTTTCTGAAACTCTACACTTCAAATCAAAGGGTTGAATGTAGTCCATCAATGACAAAATAGGATGGTTCTTCCTTCCTTCCTTTATTAGATCAAGGGTCCTCTGCGCAGTGATATGATGCTGCTCCAAATCAGCATGTTGTTCTAACTCTTGGTTATGCATTGGCCCTGATGGCATGTTCCCATAAGTTTCAAAAGAGGTGTTGAAACAATATGAGATGGAAGTGGATGCATACCTTGAATCAAATGATATGTGGGAACCTCTTGCAAGACCACAAGAGTTCCTCCAACTGGGACAATGGTGTCTCCAACTACTGGTAAGAGTGATGGCTGCTCTTCTATCAATGTACCAATGCTGGAATCTACCTCCTCTTCCTTATGCATCTCTTGAATCACGCATGGGACTCTATGTGATAAGAGCTCAAGACTATCTTGCAAATATGCAAGTGTCTCTCCTCCGGATACAAGTACTTCTGCAGTTGGTGGTGAGTGTAGTGACTCTTTTTCCAGAGTGACAAGAATGAAATCCTCCTTTGTTTCCTTTGGAAATCTCTCTTTGGGACACATCTCTGGCTTCCTTTCATCAAACTTCTTTCTCAAATTGTTAAAGAAATATGAATATTTAGTCACCTTTGCATGCTCCATGTGACGAAACCATCAATCATTGGCTTCTCCATGAAGATGAAGTGCTACAATTTGAACAACCTCTCTTTCAGCTATAGGATGTAGCTTGAAAAATGTATCTAACTCTTTCCTCCAAGCCTTAACAGTGCTTGAGGAAGATCCATCAAATGTAGGAAAATAGAATCTATTGTGCCTCTTCCTCCTATTGCTGCTATAGGATCTTCTTTCTTCTTTGAGTTCGAAGAATTGTTGGAGAGTTAGATTCTCCTTGAATTCTCTAGATTGTGATTTGTACTCTTCAAGATATAAACTAAGAGTCTCATGAGTCTCAGGTTCCATGCTTCTTCTTTATTCATTGATATAACATTCAACTTCTTCAAAGAAAGTGGTCATGGTAGATCTTTGAGGAGATCCATGATTCTGTAGTCTTATTTGATGCTAATAGGAAGTGCTTGGACCTTCCTCATCCAATATTCTTCTTGGATCCTTCCTTTTCCCTTCCCTTTTCATTTGATTTACCTCCTTGGAGAGATATTGTAGGGATCTAAAGAGAAGAGTGGAAAAACTACAATCCTCCTTCATGATAGATCTCTTCTATATGCTTCTTATTTTAGTACAAAAGATGAAGTGCCCATAAGTTAAGTCAAAGATCATGCTCTGATACCACTGTAATATCCCAAAATGGAATAATGCATTGATACACAAACACAATATTTGTAACAAAGAAAATGTACATGTAAAGATTGAACAATCATAGAATATAATGAATAGGTGAGCATTTTATTATCATTGGAGATGGATAAAAAATACAACAATACTCAAATATATGCACTCAAGCCAAATACATAGGCTAGAATGACCCTGAAAACATGCCAAAGTAGGCAATGCGTAACAGGAGAGCTGTTGGAAGCAATACTACATTGTCCCTTCAACAGATAATGTAAATATAACTGTTGGCTAAAAAGGGAAATGTAGATCTATGAAAATATGGAGCTCTGATGATGCCAAGATTCTAGATCTAGGCTCTATGATGGCAACCCAAGATAACCTAGAAAGTATTTCTTAGATCTATCAATATAAGAAAATCAGCCTCTTGGGGTTTGATCCCTGGTCTGCTGGGTCATGCAGATCTGAAGCTAGATCTGACAAATAGATGGCTATAATATGTCACAAGACCATATCTAAGCTTGAATTAGTGATCCCTTCACTAGATCCTCAAGCTAGAAGCTCAAGATCTAGCTCCTCAATCCTCCTCTAAAGATTGCAGTTGCTGCTACACAACTGCTCACAAAAACTGCACTGTCAAGGATGGAGACTCCCTAGCTTGCTACGAAGATATGCAAATCAGCTCTAGAATGATGGAAATAATGGATACAATGTGAAGCAATGGTCCTCCATTGGATTACTAGCTGAAATGCTAGCAAATTCCCTTCTCCCTTGGATCTACAAGACTGGACTGTGCAATTCCTGATGGAAATGCTGCTTCTGGGAGATGAATAATAGATGGCCTGATTCCTGATATAGATCTAAAGTAATGGAAGGCTGATCATGAAGCAAAAAGTGAAAGGATGAACCCTTCACTGGTTCCTTAGATGGAATACTGAAGGACAACCTCCTCCTCTCAAAACCTGATGCAGAAATATGTTATTTTTGAAGATAAGTGGGCTGCCGAAAATAGGAAAAATATGGCATCAATGCCTAATGATGAATAAGCTCAATATGAAACCTTCCCAGAGTAGGTACACAAGTCCCCCGTGGGTAAGGGTGGGATTTCCACTCGGAAACACCCTGTGCTAAACAACACTGCAGAATTAGCTAAACAACTCAAGCATGCTTGGAATGTCAAATGAAAAATCTAGATCTAAACAGATGACACATCAATAATAATATAAAGCCTTTCCTTCTATTGTGCCTTCATCTTCATTATATAGATTACGAGCCTTCTCATGCCTTGGCCCACCTCATAACTGCATTGTACATGTGGACATAAGTCTCCATGTTGACTATGCTATCTCTCCATGATCTCCATCATGTGTGCATTAATGCATCACTTCCTCCATCATCTCATCATGAATTCTCTATGATCTTACATTTGATTCCTTCCATGATCTTAGTTGACTGCTTCAACCTCCATGATCTATCTCATTAATGAGACATGATCTCCACTCCTTTCACATTAAGTAGCTACTCCACTACTCCATTATGTAGATCTAGATCTGAAATGTCCACATACACACATCAAAAGTGGATTTTATTTATCTTTGGGTTTTGTGGGTCCCTCCACCCTCTTATTTACTTAATTAATTATGGAAATTAAGAACTATATTATTCCAATTATCTTTTGGAAAAAATTGGAATATTACAGTGCTGCATGGATGACAAAGAATCCAGGGGTTGAGGTGAAAAGTTTCAAGTTAGCAGAGCTTGCAAGTAATGCTTTTAAAAGGGCTTTGACACCATCAAATATCAAGGTTGGCTTTAGGAGGATAGGAATATGGCCACTGAATTATGATGCTCTTATCCATGATACTAGTTGTAGCCAAGCGTTTCATGTGGATGGTCAAGAAGAAGAGCATGTCCAAACAAATATTGAAGTGCAAGAAGAAGTACATGAACATGTTGATGTGGTTGCAACTAGTAATATAATTTCCCTCTCTTAAGGACAATTATATGCTGCTGATGATGAGAAGGTATGTGAAACACAATATATTCATGAAAAAATTGATAGCAACATGGAGGTTGTTCCACCGACTCAATAAGATGGAACTTTTGGTGCTAATATTGTTAATGGCATTGTTGAACATGTAGTTGACAATGTAAATGTAGTTGAAAATGAAATTGTTGATATTGTTAATGACATTGAAATGACCAATTGACATTGCCAAGCCAAGTAAACCCACCATCATGGTTGGCAGAAGTCATGATTAATTTGAACTAACACAGTGTCTCAAGAACCAATGAACAAAGCATGAACATGCCTTCACAACCGACTGAATTGAACAGTGAAATTGTTAATTTTTTTGCGGAAAATAGATCAATGGAAGAAGATGGAGCACATAATGAGGCACCAGATGGAGAAAACAATATAGTTCAATCAAGTGCCGCAGATACTGAAGTACCAAGCAATGACATGCTGGTGGGATGGGGGGAGAAGTTACTTGGGCAGTTCCTAAAGCTACCAATAGAAAGAGTTTCAATGAAAAAGAAGCAAGGAAAACCCAATAGTCTTCGTTTGGGGCGAAGTTCACAGTTACTCACCTTACAAGACTATATAAAACTCCTAGTTGAGTCTGAAAAGAAAAAAATGGAAATTCAAGAATTAAAACAGAAAAAAAAGAGATCAAGCCAAGGAGAATAAGGCAGCAAGGGCTATTGCAGCACAACGTTGAGTAGATGAAAGGCTTGAAAGAGAGAGAGCAAGGAAAGGGAAGGAGAAACAAAAACAAATGTCAAGACATGAAAAGGAATCAAGGAAGGCTAAACAAATGCCTGAAAAGGAACAAGGGATGACTGATATGGTTGACATAAATGCAAGCACAGTTGATGAGAATGAAACTAGGGACATGTCCAACACATTGGAAAATATTGCAAATAATACAACATTATTCCAAGACCTCATAAAAATTCAAGTGCCTCACTGAGAAATTGGGGGTTTACTCACTTGCCTTATTCTTACCACAGGGGGTGTGAATTCAATGTATGCTCATCACACACCTCCACTTAGCGCAAGTGTGAGGTATGGGTAATCAATTCCTCCATGGTTGGAAGGGACAAATTGGTCTCAATTATATGGCAACAATAGACCAAAACCTAATCAACCCTTCTTAGGGAGGCCAACCTACTTGGCTCAATCAGGCAACTCAGGGTTTGGCACTGAAAATTCTCAAGGGCATAAAGAATAAGGGTGTTATATGTTTTGGTTGTAACCACATTATGATGTGGATTTTGGATGGACTGCATATTTTTCTTGTCACATGAAGGCTAATTTATTCCATATTGTCTGCGACATTGTAAGGAAGGAACATTTATAGTATACTATAATGGAACATTCTGACAGAATGACCTGATAATGTTGTTAGATGTGTTATTTTTTTTATACGACATATTGTTAGTTTATAAATATTTTCTATAGGCCTGCAAGCTCAATTAATAATATGCTGAGTTATTTGCTTTAAAACTAATTCCTCAGCTAGCAAGATAGCTTGGAATACACTCTTCACATGTTTATGGGACTCCATGTCTGTTACTATTTGGATGAAAAGATCTACTCAACCACACAACCATACTGTTATTTCCTTATTCCAAAAAGTAAGCTATTTAAAATCTACTCTAATATCTCTTTTTATCATGTCTACTGCCATAGGAACACTGAAACAAATGTCTTCTCAAAGGCTTGACTGGACATGGACAATTTTTTTTTTTAAATCTCATGGTAGACAGGGAAGCAACTATTGTTTTTGTTGGACAATGCCTAGTGGCATATGTAATTATAATTTCCAAAAAAATAAAATGTTTGAATTCTTAAATGGTTGTTAAATAGGACAGGTATCAAAAATACATCTCACGTAGGACAGGTATCAAAAATACATGTTAGATTTCCCCTAGTTTTTGATACTTGGAATAGACTCAAAAAAATAACGACATATTGAAACACGTAACACAATATGAACAAAACAAGATTGAAGAAGTAAATAACAGATGGAAGATATAAAGAGATGAAATGTCTGTTAAGCTTCAAGGTTGACCAGTCTAAGCCTTAAGGTACCCCTCTAAGGCAACATTGTCTCTAAGACTTATAGAAACACTGCTTAGTAAGCCAAGAAAGTCTCATAATACGGTATCTGTGTTGACCTATTGCTATGTTACACAATCTTGTGAACATATAAGATGCTTAATTTACTCTATATAAGATGGTTGAAATCCCACCATGGATATTAATTATCTCTAGAAAGGTTTATTCTATAAGTTAACTAACCTTAAGCAAGGTAAAATACCAGGTATTCATTCAAATAGATTGCAATCTACTATTTTTTCTTCACATGAATGCCATGCACAACAACATGTCTAGATGGATTTTGTTAAAGGCTCCCTGATCTTGAATCAAAACCTTGATGAATATGCATCATAAATTATGTATGAGATGGTATAAAGTCATTGTAAAAATGGCACATCACTACCAACATGCTCTTTCGTAGAAATATAGATAGAAGCTCTAGTAAGATCAACTCCAACCATAAAATATATATTTTTTTTATGTGAACTCCAACAACAATAAGAACTATTTTTTTTTTATGTGAACTCCAACAATACTAATTCTTTTTTGTAGGTAATAATGAATTAAGGAGACTGGTATTGAATTAATGGGATTCAAACTGAATTGATTCCAAAAACAATGCCTATGAGGAGCTGGGAAGAGGATTAAAAAGAGAGGAAGAGGAATGTAGAAGGGGAAGGTGGGGGGCACGCTGAAATGTGGAGGTATTACGCTGAGGTGTGGGGTATCTTTTTCCTGAGGTGTGGAATCTCGCAACGTGAGAGGGAGTGAAGCATGTAGAGGGGAGGCATCGTAGGCATGTTGAGAATGCAACAATGTAGGGGATGGACGTAGAGAGTGTGGGGACATAATGTAGCACTATGGACAACAAAATGCTGACAACAGGAGGATGACACATCATCATTAGGGAGAACACTGGCGGAAGGAGAAAAACAAAGTCTGTGTATTTCAGTTCATGATCTCCTGTTAACAGGATTACGATACTTGTAGAAAAATGAAAGAAGAAGGATTACAAATTACATTGCTATTAAATACCAATATAATTTAACATTGATACGTAAGGGAAAATCCATAAACTCATTATAGACACTTTTTTTTTAAATCTCATGGCAGACATGGAAGAAGCTATTTTTAAATCTCACAACTGTTATTCACAACATATACCCAACACACACAGACAATTGTTATTCACAACATACACCCACCACACACAGATAATACCACTATTTAACTGGTATACTAAGTAATATACAAATCTCAAATAAATTGACCAAACTATACACCCAAATACTGAAAATGAAGTCCATTTAGAGACAAAGAATGATGTGCTTTTTAGTGAAGGTCACAGTCATGAAGACTCAAGGGTTATGCAAGATGATGTTGAACATAATAGTTTGGAAACTGAAGAGAATCCTTATACTGAGTCAATAGAATATGACAATACACCTCAAAATTCAGATACAGAGGAAGTGACTGTTTACATGTATGACAAAACAAGAACTAGAACATGGGGTATAGCCCTAAAACAAAACAAGAACTAGAACATGGGTATAGCCCTAAAACCAGTGCCATTTAAAGCAATAAAAACCAGTGCCATTCAAACAAGAACTAGAAATCACAACAAATCATCAATTTGCGTCCAAAATCATCATCGAATGCTACATCTAACCCAAACCCAAAACAATATTTCTAAAACCCAACCCATTCTAAAACCCAGAGAGAGCTAAATTCTACCAAAACAATATTTCTAAAACCCATAAATTAGAAAACCCAACCCATTCTAAAACCCAGAGAGAGCTAAATTCCACCGAAACAATATTTCTAATACCCATAAATTAGAAGACCCAACCCATTCTAAAACCCAGAGAGAGCTAAATTCCACTGAAACAGTATTTTGAAAACCCATAAATTAGAAAACCCAACCCATTCTAAAACCCAGAGAGAGCTAAATTCCACCGAAGAAGATTAAAGTGTTAAAAAACAAGTGAGTTAAAGTGTTAAAAAACACAATAGTAGAGGGTTGGTAGGAAACGAATTCCTACCTAGAGGTGAAGAAGCCAATTGGAGATGCAGAAGTTACTGTTAAGAAGCCAAAGGTGCGACTGAAGTTGTGGGGATATAGGGGTACGTTTTGTTACACTACTTCAGATGTATTGAATTCATGGCTAAGGCAAGGTTAAGGTTCAATGTTTTTATGCTAATGATGAAAACGTTCTTCAACTAGCTAAATAGTAAACCACCCACCAAACCTTGCTTAATGCAGTGATAAGCTATGATAACAAGACTGCACATAAACTAAAACTGTGAAAGGAATTCTGCTATCTGTTCACAAATCAAAACTAACTGCAAATTCTTTATTTATACCCAAATAAAAACGAACAGGTTTTAGGAGAGCAGAACATTCGATAAGCAACGAAAATCAAAATAGATACCATAAATTCTAGAGGAAAAAGCACCGATATCAAAAGAAATACCATAAATTCGAAAAGAAGAAAAAAAACAACCGACCAAATTATTATCTTATTTATTAATTTACATCAATCTATCAATCTATAAAGGGCATAATTTTGTGAGAGTTCAATATTCTCCTCATTAAAAGATAAGCTCACCACACATAGAATAAAAATGTAATTGAAGTACTCAAAACTAGATTCATAATTACAATATGTGGTAGGGCTAAATAATTTTTCTAATCCTTTATGCAAATTTATTTACATAATATTAAAGTCATAGGCTGCATAGTTGAAGAAAGGACGGTGCCATCAAACTTATAGAATGTGCACAATCGAAAAAAGAGGAGTAGCAATTTTGACAACACATGGGAAAATCTATGTTGACAAGCACAATTTTTTGAATATGCAAATAATTTTCATTTAACATCAAGGAAATCATTGCGATAGTAGGATTGGATTTTTTAAAATTAAGTGAATGATTTTACAGGTTAAAAATTTTAATAATAAAATTTATATTTTTTGGTTGATTAATTTTTGAAATAATAGGTTAAAATTCTGAAGGATATAGGTTTTATCAATTAGATAAAGCTATATTAATTTTTTTTTTTATAGATTTCGAAATATTTTTTTACTTAAATAAGGTTAAAATTTTTCACAAGTTAACTATCTTTTGTTCTGAGTTGATAGGTGGACAAATTAAGCCTTTATGTATGTTTGTTTTTCTAATGGAGGCAATGTTCTCCTTTTAAGTACTCAAATTTTCAAAAATATGAGTGGAAATTTGAATTGTCTTAAAATGAGCCAAAGCTTTTCACAAAAAAATTTCTAAAGCTAAAATTTCTTCAATCAATGTGCATGAATATATTTCTTCAATCAAAGGTGGAAATATTTTTTTTTTTACTTTTCTTGGTGTCATTGAACATTACATAGGAGATGGTTGTTACAATTTTTTTTAGTATATTTATATTGTGACTTTTTAACTTTTCAATAACATGCATAATTTTTTATTTTATTTTATTGATGCAAGAGAACATTACATAAGAGATAGATGTTACAATCTCTTCTATAGTGGGTTGTAAAATGAATTTCTTTTTGGATAAGAGAAAGTCAAATCCTTTTGGGACATATGAAGCTATCCAAATTGAGATGAACTTATTTGAGTGGAACCATATTAACTCCCAATTTATTAAGCATTGAGGAATATTGAATATCTAGCCTCTAGAGTAGAGCTTAAGCAACTTTCTATATTAGTATTTGAAAGTGGAAATGACAAGTCACACTTAAACAATTTTTTATAAATATTACAATGTCAAACCTAACTTCCAATTTAAACTAATATGCATTTATGTTTGCATACATGTATGTGTGATTGTTAGTAAGAAGGATGATTATCTTTAATTGCACAACTTTGAAGAAGAAATCACATTCTATACATTGATAATATAGAAAAATGCAAAAGAAAAGCAACTAACTAACTCTAGTTGTTTATTAATTGAAAACCTTTCACATTCTCTATATAGAGTTATTTAAAGAGCCTTCAATTCATAGGTTATGAAGAAAGAAGGGGTGGAGTCAAACTCATAGGCTACACACATTAAAAAAAAAATGAGCAATTTGGATAACATTTTTCTAGAATCATCTTAACAAGAAGCATCAAATCCTTTTGAGATGTCAGCCATTTTAACAATGCAAAAAACTTGAGGAAATGATTACACTTGAGGGATTAGATTAATCATAGGTTAAAATGGATCTATGCTAGTGGGTGTGTATACTAATCCAATAATGCCTAGTCTTTTGAGATCAATAGTTGTACTCTAGGATAATGAATGAATGGAAACCTCATCAAACCTCAACGTGGTGTCTTAGGAGCTCAATTTGGAATAGATAAGGCAAAGTATTTAATATAAAAGGTACTATTGGCCCAAATTTTCTAGTGATGCACAAAGAAATGGGTGAAAGTTTTCCAAAATTTTCAATATGCAAAGGGAGGAAGCCAAAATAATGAATTTATACACCAGTTTTTTGTACTACATAAACTATGGGAATACTTGAGTATGGATCATAATTTTGTAATGTCAAGAATGGAATGAGATGTTGATTCTAAATTTATGGTTATTTGATTCTCAAAGATGGTGCATGTCATCCTATGTAAGAAAATCAATGATACCACAAACATTGTTTGTTTTTCTTTTCAAGGAAGTCTTTTCTCTCTCTAGTTTTTAAATATGTCATTGCAAGCATTCAATTAGAGTGGTATACTAAACCCTTGAAGCTCAAACAAGTTAAGTTTTTCTAGTACAAAGATTTCCAATATTTGAAGTTTTCAACTTCTTTTTTTCCTTGACGCTTTCAAGTTTTTCCAATGAATAAATCAACAGTTTAATGCCTTCTCCTTGGCATATAATCCAATTCATATGTGTGTGTGTGGAGAAAATGATTAGATGTCATTTTCTTACCCTAAAGTTTTGATTTCTATATTTTTACCTTTTTTTAACTAATTATTTATAAATTATAGATATATTTAATATTATATAAATCTATTAAAAAAATCATAAAACAATATTACTTTTTAAACTAATTATTTATAAATTATAGATGTATTTAGTATTACATGATACTAGTAAAAAAATCATAAAAGAATATATTTTTAGAAGAAAGTAACAACTGCAAATGATACATTTTTAATATATTAACCCTTAAAAATGAAAAATAACAACATTATTATAATAACTAAAGCAAATTAAATTTCTCCTTGTAGATTTAGCGATCCTATTGAAAGCACACTTTCAAAAATTTGTTTACCGAGTTGAAAGTTTCACATTCTACTCAATTTAAAATAGATAGCAAGAGAGAATCATACCCAAACTTTAATTCATGGTTTTGGATTTCCTCAAGGGTGGGGCAGAGCGTTGGAGTGTAAGAAGCATAGTTACCAAAATTGAAAAAGAATACTACTATATAAAATTCAATTTAAAAAGTGTGTTAAATTCAAAATGGAAAAAAATGGAGATTACAAATATTTATAACAAACCTACTTATCAATTTTGAAAAAGAATATCACGTTTTAAAATTCAATATGAAAAGAATTCGAGATTATATACTTTACAAAAAATTATAAATAAGAATCATTATTCTTTGTTATGAGAATTTTTTATTTTTAGCAACTACAAACTTACTATTTTCCACTATATTTTAATATCAAATTTACTATTTTCACCAATGCAATTTTTTTAATATGAAATTTATTGTTTACTAGAAATTTCTGTTTTTTAATTTTTTAAATAATAAATTTCTTACTAGCAAAAAACTTTACTAAATTATATCACAATTGTAATTTTAGTAATATAAAAATTTCTACTTTTTAATATTAATTTTTATATTAACTAAAAAATTTATCAAATTCCATCACATTTGTTTTTAAAATGAAATTTATAATTTATTATAACATTTTTTTTATAAGTTTGGTAGTGCCTCTCAATTCATTCTTTTTGTAAAAACAACACGTTACATCATATAATATTTTTTGTGACCTCAACCTACCCAAAGGAAACCATGTCTATTGGCCACCTCAATGAGTTATGAGTCATCCAAAAATTAAATTGTTTGATTATATCCTTCCAAGTCTTATATATTATAATTCCTATTATCCCATTAAACTTACTACTAGTAAAATAAATGCTAGCCGACCACATCAGAAAACCAGATACAAAATTTAGTCATGCATCCTAGTAGTTAATTCAGATGATTCTACCGAGGTCAGGTATTTTGCACTCGACCTGGGCATGTCCAGTTGGTGCAGATTCTGGAGCTGTCTTTCAATTCAACTAGACACACGTTTTGATGTTGAAGCTGCAGTTGGATAGATTGAATATCTCAGTGGATCTCTGCAAGACTCGGCTATGCCTGCGAGTGTCCCACAACTTCATGTACTCACATAATGGCCTTTTCCATCAAACATTTCATGGAACAATATAAGTGAAATGACTATTTGAATATGGTCATTCGACCTCTAATGTTCCCTGGATCTGAAACTTGGGGTTTCCATTCTTCGTTCGGGAGGTTAGCTTCCATTTTCGTGTTCAGATCCTTCTCCCATAAGGAAATCATTGATTTTACCTGTGTCAGGGTTCTGACCCCATATGCTTACATAAAATTTTTCATATTCTTTTGGTTTGTTTTCCTTTCCCTTCGGCATTGAGGGTTTCTTGTTGAAGCCCTCAGTGCCTTTCCTTTATCTTGCATCGACTTGCCACCTTGTTACCGGATAATACACCCTAGGGTCTAGGTTGAGAACCCCAACAGAGCAAGATGCATACAACAATAAGAATCATACAAATTTACAGTCATAATGCTTAAACTGGTAAAATGGGAAGAAGGAGTAGTACCCGCAGGTCCTACGTTTGAAGGCGATCCCGCAGGGTTCAAACCCTCTACTTCTCCTAGTACTCCAAAACCTACAACTCATTCAATAAAAGCACATATACTAGTGATAATTCAAAGCATGTCCAAGATATAGCGTTAGATCATATAAGCATAAAACATGAAAATATTTATAATAAGATGATAGTCATGCATAAATCATAAAGATCATGAATATCAAGAATGAGACATAGTTTCTTTATTAATGAATGTAAATATGTGTGGAGAAATACCACCTGATTCAACCATAGCTCTAAGCGAAACCGTCCTCTGGATCTGTCCAACCCAAGCCTCAACAATCTCCTTCTAAATGCATACACATGGATGTCATATAAGAAGAATGAACATCTCAGTGAGGGAAACAAGGGTTTCCACAATCTGGGAGTGCAAGAGGCACATGGATAAATCAGACTTGATTAGGGAAAAAATGTCTATAATATCAATATCCTATCTTTTTCTTCCCTTAGGTATTCCCATGAGGTGTATTTATACCACCCCAAAAGAATTGTTTCAGTTGAGATACAGTTAGGCCATAGGCTACTGTAGGTAGGCTTCCGATGTAACCCGTAAACCCCACCCCAAAAATTGGGATTTTTATATTTTTTCATATTTCAAATTATGTACGCGGGTTGGGTATACAGGGATTGGATTTTTTTAAATTAAGTGAATGATTTTACATTTTTGGGTTATAGGTTGAAAATTTTAATAATAAAATTTATATTGTTTGGTCGATTGATTTTTGAAATAAAAGGTTAAAATGTCCCTGAAAATTTCTTTTTGTTAGTGTTTGGTTTAAAATTTTGAAGGATATAGGTTTTATCAATTAGATAAAGCTATATTTAAATTTTTTTTATAGATTTCGAAATTATTTTTTACTTAAATAAGGTTAAAAAAATTCACAAGTTAACTTACTTTTTGTTTTGAGTTGATAAGTGGACAAATTAAACCTTTTAAGTAGGTTTGTTTTTGTAATGGAGACAATGTTCCCCTTTTAAGTACTCAATTTTTCAAAACTATGAGTGGAAATTTGAATTGTCTTAAAATGAGCCCAAACTTTTAGCACAAAATTTCTAAAGCTAAAATTTCTTCAATCAATGTGCATGAATATACATCTTCAATCAAAGGTGGAAATATTTTTGTTTTAACTTTTCTTGGTGTCATTGAACATTACATAGGATATGGTTGTTACAATTTTTTTTAGTATATTTATATTGTGACTTTTTAACTTTTCAATAACAAGCAGAAATATTTTTTATTTTTATTGATGCAAGGGAACATTACATAAGAGATAGATGTTACAATCTCTTCTATAGTGAGTTGTAAAATGAATTTCATTTTGGATAAGAGAAAGTCAAATCCTTTTGGGACATATGAAGTTATCCAAATTGACATGAATGTATTTGAGTAGAGCCATATTAACTCAAGATTTATTAAGCATTGAGAAAGATTGAATATCTAGCCTCTAGAGTAGAGTTTGAGCAACTTTCTATATCAGTATTTGAAAGTGGAAATGACAAGTCACACTTAAGCAATTTTTAATAAAATATTACAATGTCAAACCTAACTTCCAATTAAAACTAATATGCATATATGTTTGCATACATGTATATGTGATTGTTGGTAAGAAGGATGGTTATCTTTAATTGCACAAGTTTGAAGAAGGAATTGCATTCTATACATTAATAATATAGAAAAATGCAAAAGAAAAGCAACTAAATAACTATAGTTGTTTATTAATTCGAATTCTTTTTCATTCTCTATATAGAGTTATTTAAAGAGCCTTCAATTCATAGGTTGAATACATGAAGAAAGAAGGGGTGGAGTCAAACTCATAGGCTACACACATTAAAAAAAAAAGAGCAATTTGGATAACATTTTTCTAGAATCATCTTAACAAGAAGCATCAAATCCTTTTGAGATGCCAACCATTTAACAATGCAAAAAACTTGAGGGATGATTACACTTGAGGGATTAGATTAATCATAGGTTAAAATGGATCTATGCTAGTGGGTGTGTATACTAATCCAATAATGCCTAGTCTTTTGAGATCAATAGTTGTACTCTAGGATGATGATTGAATGGAAACCTCATCAAACCTCAACATGGTGTCTTAGGAGATCAATTTGGAATAGATAAGGCAAAGGATTTAATAGTAAAAGGTGCTATTGGCCTAAAGTTTCTAGTGATGCACATAGAAATGGGCGAAAGTTTTCCAAAATTTTCAACATGCAAAGGGAGGAAGCCAAAATAATGAATTTATACACCAATTTTTTGTACTACATAAACTATGGGAATACTTGAGTATGGATCATAATTTTGTAATGTCAAGAATGGAATGAGACGTTGATTCTAAATTTATGGTTATTTAATTCTCAAAGATGGTGCATATCATCCTATGTAAAAAAATCAATGATACCACAAACATTGTTTGTTTTTACTTTCAAGGAAGTCTTTTCTCTCTCTATTTTTTAAATATGTCATTGGAAGCATTCCATTAGAGTGGTATACTAAACCATTGAAGCTTAAACAAGTTATGTTTTTCTAGTACAAATATTTCCAATATTGGAGGTTTTCAACTTCTTTTTTTCCTTGACACTTTCAAGTTTTTCCAATGAATAAATCAATATTTTAATGCCTTCTCCTTGGCATGTAATCCAATTCATATATGTGTGTGTGTGTGGAGAAAATGATTGGATGTCATTTTCTTACCCTAAAGTTTACTAGTTGGCAATTTTTGTTTACATCTATATTGATTTCCTTTCCAGTGCCATAAAAATAAACATTCAAAATATGTAAAATTAAATGTTATGAGGGAGGTATGTAATTCATTTTCTAATAAACATCAAAATTACTTGTGGTAATTGAAAAAAATCATAAATAATTACAATATCCACCATAATATAAAGATAAAATAGAATCATAATTATACATTTGAGTAAAATACATTTCATCAACCATATAAAAGAAAATAAATACATGTATAAAGTGTGAGCGATGTAAAATAATAATAATAAATAATTGAATCGAGAGTATTTACGGACATCTATATAATACTTATAATAAATAATAATATAATAACATTATACGTGAACTAAATATAGATATAAATGGAAACAAAAAGAATTTTAGAGAGATAAATTTATTATGTAGTTCACACATTATAAAAATGACTATATTGAAAGATATAAAAAGAAATATTATAGATTGAATATTTATATAGAAATTTTAAAATAATATACATATAAATATAAATATCTAATAATAATAATAAAACTACATTTTTACATATTATCTATATAATTGTGAGTTTTGAGTTTTCTCAAAATTGAATGAGATTACAACCAACTTAAATCTAATTTAAATTATAAAAAAAATGTACACTTCAAGATATTTAATCTCTCTATGCTTAAAAAAATTATTTTTAATATAAATCTATATTAAGAGTTGCATGTGCCCTGAATGAAATCAACTTGAAACTTAGAGTTTCATGTATCCTAGATGCTCTCATGCATAGACAACTGACCCAATATAGAAGACATTGTAACATTTTTTTTCTTTGTATCACTTATTTGTATAAAAAAAATAAAAATTAAATAAATAAATAAATAATATTCTCAATTAGCTTTGATAAATGAAATAATAATTAGGGACATTTTGAGATAGTAGTTCAATTTTCATAACAACTATAGAGATTATAATGATGGTTTGGTGACCTATGATTACATAAGTGGATCAAAGTGCACCTCGCAATTGGATTTATAAAGTTTTCTTGCTAGACACACACCCACTAGCATAAATCCATTTTAACCTATGATTAATATAATCCCTCAAGTGCAATCATTTCCTCAATTTTTTTGCATTGTTAAAATGACTTGTATCTCAAAAAGATTTTATCCCTCTTGTTAAGATAAATATGGGAAAATGTTATCTAAATTGCTCATTTTTTTTTAATAATGTGTGTAGCCTAGGAGTTTGACTCCACCTCTCTTTTCTTCATGTATTCAACCTATGAATTGAAAGCTCTCTAAATAACTCTATAGAGAGAATGAAAAATGCTTTGAATTAATAAACTATAGTTGGTTAGTTGTTTTTTTTTTGAATTTATATTGCATTTTTCTATACTATCTTGTAAAGAATGTGATTCCTTCTTCAAAATTTTGCATGGAAGAATAATCATCGTTCTTGCCAATAACAATAAGACATGCATGTATGCAAACATATATGCATATTAGTTTTTAAATGGAAGTTAAGTTTGACATTGTAATAATTTATTAAAAAATGTTTAAGTGTGTCTTGTCATTTCCACTTTCAAACACTAATAAAATTATGCATCTCCCTCATATTGACTTATAAATGGATTTGACTTTCTTTTCTTCAAAGAGAAATTCATTTTACAATCCCTATAGAAAAGATTGTAACGTCTATCACTTATGTAATGTTCCTTTACATCAATAAAAATTAAAATATCTCTACTTGTTATTGAAAAGTTAAAAGGTCACAATATAAGTGTATGAAGAAGAGTTTGTATCATCTATCTCCTATGAAATTTTCAATAATACAAGAAAAAGAAAAAGAAAAAGAAAAATATTTCTTCTTCTCCATATATATATATATATATAACATTGATGAAATTTTAGCTTTAAAATTTTTCTCAAACAAGTTTTGGCTAAGCTAATTTAAATTTTTACTCATGGTTTTGAAAAATTGAGTACAACAAGGGTGAACATTGCCTCCATTGAAAAAAAAAAACCTACCTAAAAGGCTAAATTTGTTCACTTATCAAGTCTAAGAAATAAGTTACCCTTTGAAAAAATTCAATCTCCTTTAAATAAAATTTATCTTCCAAATCTAATAGATTTTTTTTTTAAATATAGTTTTATCTAATTAATAAAAACTTTGTTATTCAAAAATTTGAACCAATCACTAATAAATAAAATTTCCTATTAAACATTTTAACCTATTATCCCATAAATCAATCACTAATCCAAAAAGAAATTAACATGTAAACCAAAAATTTAAAATCATTCACTTCAATCCCTCCGTCAACATTTAAGTTGTTAAAATGAAAATTATTTGCATTTCAAAGAAAATGTGCTTGTCAATATAGACTTGGCCCTGTGTTATAAAAATTGCTCCTCTTTTTCGGAATGTGCACAGACTATGAGTTTGATGGCACTGTCCTTTCTTCAAGTATGCAACCTGTCCGCTAGAAGTACCAGCGGTTGTCTTTTGAGACAAGGAGCACCAGGGCTTGGGAGGAATGACAAGTATCTGGATGCTCTCATCTCGGACCGAGGGCGACTACATGCCGCTGAGAACTATACACACAAAGCAGGTGCCGGCGAAAATTCCCGGGCGAAAAATTGATTGATTGATTGATTGTTAATATAAATTATAGATATATTTAATATTATATAATTTTATTAAAAAAATCATAAAACAATATTACTTTTTAAACTAATTATTTATAAATTATAGATGTATTTAATATTATATAGTTCTATTAAAAAAATCATAAAACAATATATTTTTTAGAAAAATGTAACAACTGCAAATGATACATTTAAATTTGTTTATCGAATTGAAAGTTGCACATTCTACTCAATCTAAAATAGATAGCAAGAGAGAAGCATACCCAAACTTTAATTTATGGTTTTGGATTTTCTCAAGGTTGGGGCAGAGAGTTGGAGTGTAAAAAGCATAGTTACCAAAATTGAAAAAGAATATTATTATATAAAATTCAATTTATATGGAAAAAATTGGAGATTACAAATATTTATAACAAACCTACTTATCAATTTTGAAAAAGAATACCACCTTATAAAATTCAATATTTTATATGAAAAGAATTGGAGATTATATATTTTACAAAAAATTATAAATAAGAATAATTATTCTTTGTTATGGGAATTTATTATTTTTAGCAACTACAAACTTATTATTTTCCGCTATATTTTAAGCCATAGTTTAACTAGACTGCTTTTTTTTTTGAAAATCATGGAAATTCCAGTAAGATTTTAAGAAAATCCGGCAGTGATTTTTGTAAATCCAAGTAATAGCTATCAAACTTCATTATTTTGGGTGCCCTAGAGGTTTTTGATGGTGCTGAATCATTTCCACCATCAAAAACATGATTCAAACACTGCTACTAGAAGATTTCTTAAGTTTTTTTTTGCCCGGATTCCAGCCACTTTTATCCGTCCGGGCAATTCCTCCGCCTCCTTAGACAACTCCATATTTTAATATCAAATTTACTATTTTCACAAGTGCAATTTTTTAATATGAAATTTATTATTTACAACATTTCTTAATATAGAAATTTGTGTTTTTTAATTTTTTAAATATTCAATTTCTTATTAGCAAAAATCTTTACTAAATTATATCACAATTGTAATTTTTGTAATATAAAATTTCTACTTTTTAATATTAATTTTTATATTAAATAAAAAAAATAATCAAATTCCATCACATTTGTTTTTAAAATGGAATTTGTAATTTACCATAACATTTTTTTATATTAGTTTGGTAGTGCCTCTCAATTCATTCCTTTTGTAAAAACAACATGTTAAATCATATAATTATTTTTTGTGACCTCAACCTACCCGAAGGAAACCATGTCTATTGACCACCTCAATTAGTTATGAGTCATCCAAAACTTAAAATATTTGATTATATCTTTCCAAGCCTTATATATTATAATGCCTATTATCCCATTAAACTTACTACTAGTAAAATAAATTCTAACCAACCACATCAGAAAACCAGATACAAAATTTGGTCATGCATCCTAGTAGTTAATCTTCAGATGATTCTACTGAGGTCAGGTCTTTTGCACTCGACCTGGGCATGTCCACTTGGTGCAAATTCTGGAGCTGTCTTTCAATTCGACTCAGTCACACGTTTTGATGCTGAAGCTGCAGTGGGATAGCTTGAATATCTCGGGGAATCTCTGCAAGACTCGGCTATGCCTGCGGGTGTCCCCTAACTTCATGTACTCACATAATGGCCTTTTCCATCAAACATTTCATGGACCAATATAAGTGAATTGACTATTTGAACATGGTCAGCCAACCTCTAGTGTTCCCTGGATCTGAAACTAGAGGTTTCCATTCTTCGTTCGGGAGATCAGCTTCCACTTTCATGTTCAGATCCTTCTCCCATAAGGAAATCATTTATTTTACCTGTGTTGGGGTTCTGACCCCATATTATTGCAGCATATTTTGCATATTCTCTTGGTTTGTTTTCCTTCCCCTTCGGCGTTGAGGGTTTCTTGTTGAAGCCCTCAGTGCCTTTCCTTTATCTCGCACCGACTTCCCGCCTCTGTTACAGGATAATACACCCTGGGGTCTGGGTTGAGAACCCCAACATAGCAAGAGACATACAATAACAAGAATCATACAAAGTTACAGTCATAATGCTTAAACTAGTAAAATGGGAAGAAGGAGTAGTACTCGTAGGTCCTACGTTTGAAGACGATCTTGCAGGGTTCAGACCCTCTACTTCTCCTAGTGCTCCAAAACCTGCAACTCATTCAATAAAAGCACATATACTAGTGATAATTCAAAGCATGTCCAAGATATTAGTGTTAGATCATATAAGCATATAATCACAAAACATGAAAACATTTAAAATAAGATCATAGTCATGTATAAAGCATAAAGATCATGAATATCAAGAATGATACATAGTTTCTTTATTGATGAATGTAAAGATGTGGGGAGAAATACCATGATTCAACAACAGCTCTAAGCGAAACCGTCCTCTGGATCTATCCAACCCAAGCCTCAACAATCTCCTTCTAAATGCATACACATAGATGTCATATAAGAGGAATGAACATCTCTGTGAGGGAAACAAGGGTTTCCACAATCTAGGAGTGCAAGAAGCATAGGGATAAATCAGACTTGATCAGGGAAAAAATGACTATAATATCAATATCCTATCTTTTTTTTCCCTTAGGTCTTCCCATGAGGTGTATTTATACCACCCCAAAAAAATTGTTTCAATTGGGATACAGTGAGGCCACGGGCTACTATAGGTAGGATTCCGATGTAACTTGTAAATCTCGCCTAGAAATTTGGGATTTTTAATTTTTTTCATATTTCAAATTATATACGCAGGTTGGGTATAAAGGAACCCGCGTGTGCACGCGCTTTTGAGAGGGCAAATTCACGTATGGAATTCAAAATAATGTTTTTTAAATAAAGGACCAAGTCTGAAGGGAAAGGGATGCCCAAGGCTATAATTCAGAGCATCAAGTATACATAGGTGGAAAATGATGCTATAACAACCTCGTCTACTGTTACCCTTTCCTGGAGTTGCCTTAACCATTTTTATTTTTCCTAGACCACCTAGCAACTATAAATCCACTCGAACCCATACAGGAGTTATTACCCTCTGTGCAGAAGTGATAGAGGTAGACAATCTAAGCAGACCTTTAATAAAAAATAAAACAGGGTTGTTAATCCCTCTTGTCCAGATCAAAACCTTTCTCATGAATTTCCTTCGGTTGGGCTCGTATTTAGCCTCCACCTCGATGCATAATTTTCTCAGATTACAAAGAGTACCAGGTTGTTCGGACACTTCCTTTGGGGTGGTAGTAACCCCTTAATACCTCCAAGCCCATATGTGGGTCCTTTCCAGCCCTGGGTTGGCATTACTATTCTCTATTCATCGACACAACAATAACCATGGATTTAAAAATTTGCAGACTACATTAATAAACTTAAGAATAATAACAAACCCTAAATACCAACACATGCCCATTTAGGCCAACAATTTTTCATACAACAGAGAGATTGAATCGACGTGGTCCAACACAAACATACGAATCATTGATTCAACACTATGGTGGCTCAATTTTGTTAAACCCTTCATCTCATTCACCCTACCTCGAAACAAAACATCCATTATAATTACCAAAGAAACCTAAGATACATACCCGAAACCTTACAGCTGGGTTGCTCTGTGGTGGTCTCCTTCTATGCCTTGCCCACACACCAATGCTCCGGTCCAGGGATAAATGTTCTCCACAATCCAAAAAAACCAAGAATAAGCCTTCACGACTTTTTGCATGCAATGTTTAGCTCTTACCACTTGTCTCTTCGCATAACTCGCTCTCCCATCATTCACTGACAAGATTTTATGAGCGTATTTTAAAATATTTATAGCCAATACTGATCCAGGTGGATATTGGTGGTCACTTGCCTATTCCACTTGGACCCCCACCATTTTTTCTAGCAGTTTTTCGGGTCCTGGACTTCTGAAGCCGTTTTGAGGCCCTAAATGACATTTTTTGGGAAAACCGAGAGTTACATGGGTGTTTCATTAATGTTTCTCACTCAAAAGTTGTAGTCCTTAGATATATCTTTCTAACGAGGTATTATGCGCATCAAACAGAGATCATATGCCAAAGTAACGCCCCCGGGAAGTTGATGTACCAATTTACCCAAAGGGGGCCCATAGTTTTGGCGGTTCCTCTCCTAGGGTTAGGTTTTTTAGATGTTTAGGGTTTTCCATTTTTTCTCAATAATAAATAGGCCTTCGAGCCTCATTGTAACACAGTTGAGAGGTCTATACCCACCACATATCTTCTAAGAGATAAGCTACCATCGTCGTAGCTAGTTTATTTCCATTATGTCTGTAAGAGTATTTCAGTTATGTGATATTAATGAAATGAAACATTATTTCTGCTGCAAAATGAGGGAGCATGCGATCATATCAAAATATTGCTCGAGGAGGCCCTTTAGAAACAAAGGAATGCGATTACGGATAACTTTGCCCAGATCCTTCAACGAGTTCCCACCGGCGGCGCATCTGCATCCAACAGCCAATCTGGAGACACAAATCCGTTTAAGGTACAAGTAAACTTTCACATTCCCATATTTGAGGGCCAAATAGATGCAAATGTTGTAGATATATGGTTGAATCTATTAGAAGGGTATTTCTTAGTTCATGATTTTTCCAACCGAGAAAATATTACTTTTGCACTCCTCAAATTCACCCCCCATGTCAAGGACTGGTGGGAAACCTGCTGTTAGAAAAAGGAAGAGAGGGAAACCTCTCTTTTCTTGGCTGCACCCAATTAAATTATTTCCGAGACACCATCAAGGAACAATATTATCCCGTGGGGAGCTATGAGGACAAGTACATATAATGTACTACACTGTGACAACAAACAGATCAAGATGTGCATGAGCTGACGAATATGTTCCATACCTTGTGAAAAAAATTGGGTATCAAAGATTCAGAGAAACATTTAGTGCTAAAGTACCGCATTTGTCTGCGCAATTACATTCAGGAGCAAATATATTTCCTCTACATCTCCTCGCTTGGTGCATCATATCGGTATGCTGCCAAGATTGAGCAGAAGTTCAAAAATAAGAAGCAAGACTTTGGATCTGCGAATCAGAAGCAAGGGAAAGGTGCCCCCAAACTGTAGAACAAAGGAGAAAGCGAAGGCGGAGTGACCCAGGATAGCCCGCAAAATCCAAAAGAAAAGAACAACACTACAAAGCCAAAGAAGGACACGAGAAAGTGGTGTGAGTTCCATAAGAGCTCCACTCACAACATAAGTCAGTGTCGAACCAAGCAACCACTGGAGGTTGAGCTCAAGGCTTTTGAATCAGATGCATGCTGCGACTCTGAATTATAACCCGAAAAGGGGAATGATAAAGGGAAGCAGACTATAGATGTGGATCCCAACACCATTGTTGCCACCATGAAGATCCAGAAGGAGGAACTAGAAGATCCAGAGGACGGGAAGCAGCTCTGCCATTCCCAGATGTGGGTAAAGTGTTCCCCGATGTAGTTCATTATCAATAGCGGGAGGCAAAAGAACCTCATTTCAGTAGAGGTTGTGAAGTATTTGGGCTTGTCGACCACAACACACCCACAATTGTACACCATCGAGTGGCTTCACCAAGGACGGGATCTCCGCGTTAGCCAGTAGTGTTGCCTTCCCTACATTATTAAGCCATTAATGGATGAGGTATTATGTGACATTGCTCCTCTTGATGTTTCTTATTTATTATTAGGCCAACCATACTTGTGGGTGTGACATGCTACATATGAGTCCCGACCTCACACTGTTATTGTTACTTTGGGAAATAAGTTGTACAAGATACTAAAGGTAGCATCGCATGTTGCCATCTCTTTGGTTACTACAAAATAATGCAGTAAGCTCATTTCCAAAACTGGGAAATTTGTTTTCTTGATAATTCGCCCTCGTGGAAGGAAGAATACTGTGGCCACGACCTCTAAATATAGCTCCTCCACACGACAAAAATAGATGGAAAAGGTCATGGAGGAGTACGGGGACATCTTCACCTCACCCACAGGGGTGCCTCTACACTGTCAGGTCAAACACTCCATCGATATGACCCCAGGTGCATCGCTGCCCAATGGACCAATCTATCGATGCTATGTTCTGGAGAACGACGAATTCAAGAGGAAGATTCAGGAGCTGCTGCAAAAAGGTCACATCTAGCCAATTTCATCACCCCGTGGGAGCCCGATCATGTTGATGCAGAAGAAGGATGGGACTTGGAGAGTCTGTATTGAATATCAGGTGCTGAGAAATATCATTTTCCAGAATATGTAACCGATCCCATAGATTGATGACCTTCTTGACCAACTTAAGGGGGAAAAATATTTCAGCAACATAAAATTGAAGTCCATATATCACTAGGTAGCAATTGAACCCTCCGATGTGGAAGATTGCCTTTGAAGCTAAGCATGGCCTTTTCGAATGGTTGGTCATGCCTTTCGGGTCGACGAATTCTACCACAACCTTCATGAGGCTGATGGATGACATCTTGCAGCCATTCATCAATTCATTTATAGTAGTGTACTTGGATGACATCTTGATCTTCAACCAGACTTGGGAAGAGCACCTCCATGACATCCGAAAGGCCTCCAAACACTGCGACAACACAAGTTGTGTGCCAATTTGGAGAAGTGCACTTATGGAATGACCCAGGTTCAGTATCTAGGATAGATTATTGATGATCGGGGGGTGCATGTGGATCCAACCAAGATCTAAGTCATTCGATATTGGCCAGCCCCAACCACTCTAACAAAGCTCCACAACTTTCTGGGTCTTGCCAATTTCTACCGCAATTTCGTTTTGGGATTCTATCATATCACTTGGCTCTTGAGCCAATTCACCAAGGGAGGAGCGAAAGAAAAATTATTTTGGTCTGAATCTCAACATAAGGCGTTCCTAGAGTTGAAACATCACCTCTTCTCTGCCCCAATGCTCACATTACTATACTTGCAACAACCATTTGAGATCGAGAAAAATGCTTAAGACTATCCTATTGGGGAAGTTCTTACTCAACATGTGATCCAGGTGGCTCCAGGGACACATAGAGGACAAAGAGGGCTTATGATATCTCAAAAATCAAAGTGGTCATAATTTTTTTGAACCAGGACCAAAGCGTAGATCTCGTCATCCCGATCGCAGTAGTGTGAACGATTCATCAAACCGAGTTCGTATGTGAAAGTTATAAGAAATCAAATTTATGGGTTGACTTGATGAGGTGACAAGCTTAAGGAGGACACAATTTCACAGAAATCTGACCGGTGGATTCTGAACAGCTCCGGTTGGATTCAGGGTGAAATTGTGGGACACTTAAAATGTCTGCTACGGTCAAAATTCGAATTTTTCAAAAATGACTAATTTGTTTTAAAAAAACAAAAAATATTAAAATAAGGGTGGACCGTGACCCCCACCCTTATCCCCAACTGACATAACAAAAAAAACATTAAAAAAAATATATTATTGGGTCGGCAGGCCATGACCCCCATCGGACCCCATGCCGCACCCACCATAGTCATAACCATATATGTATATACGATGGGGTGGTCGGTGGTCAACCCCGCCACGCGAACCAACACATAACCCATATATGATTTTCCTTTTTTGGTTGGCTGGGCGGGTTGCCCAATGTGGGCCCAACCCACACCAAACTTTAAAAAAATGCGCCCTCATAAAATCTTGTATGCAGATTTTTGGGAGGCGATATTTGATCCACCGACCTCCCTTAAACAATTTCCAATTCTTATCCATTACACCAACGACCCACGTAAACGCTCATTTCTCAAGTGCACCCAGGGCCAGAGGAAACTATGTGTGGGCACACAGTTCAAGGCAGGGACAGAGGCAGGATCTGCATGCAGTTTGAGAGAATATTTTGATTCGAAGGAGGTAAAATTTTCCTATGTCAGAATGTATTAAAATTTATATGCATTTTAACTAGAATTTCGCAGGGATTGCAATGGTGCGCCCAAATTTTCCATTTGAGCAGCGGTTTTTCAGATTCGTTGTGGAGGAGAATCTTTCAAATTCCTTGGAGGTCAAAGTTCGCCAGTGTCAGAGTGAGGTCAAGCTTATACTCATTCTTCTCAGAATTTCACAAGGATCTCAATGGTGAGATCAGATTCCTTTTTTGAGTTGCACATTTCCAGATTCCCTGAGAAGCAACATCTTTGAGGAATTTAGGGGGAATCTAAAAGATTCATTAAGGCTTAGATTTCGATAATGTCAGAATTCAGGAAAATTGACAATCGATCCTACACCTCTCGGGCGACATGAGTTCAAAGGTGCAGTCAAATTTTCCATCTGAGCCTTATGTTTTTCGGCCACTTTTCAAAGTGAAGTTGCAGGTGTCAACATTCAATGTGTGAGCAGTCATTTTCCAGATATTCGATGCCACAAGATTGATGGTACAGCCAGATCCATCAGTTTATCATCCTTTTCTTCAGATAGCTCCAAGATGTGAGGTATACGCAGTGTGATAATGTACTTCTTTGTCTCTTTGCTATGAGATGCATTGTGTTGTATAGATCCATGTTTGATGTTTGATGTGGGATCTTGTTTTGTTCTTGAAGTGAGATGTAATTTCTATCATGGATTTGTCATGTTGTTTGAGATCCATTTGTTTCCATGTTCGACGGGATGCTCTTAGTCACCATTAAGTGATATTGTCATACTAATAGGAGTCCTTTTTGTGAATGAGAGTTCCAGTAGTGGAACATCTCATGGAGAGGTCCAACCTCTCCTAAGTGAGGCCATTTTCCTTTTATGATAGATAAAATACCATCCATGTACATCATCACTCTTTCCAGCAGTTAATGCAACAACCTACACCATCTTGACACCGCCTGGAGATGTAGTCCCTCCTGGACGAACTCCGTTATCAATATCATATGTTGCTAACGCTTTTTATGTTCCTCTTCTTTCCAGCATGTAGATATGTTCATTTATCTTCATTAATTATTTGATGCAATTCTAACACATCAGCCAAAGTAAAAGGTCTTGGTTAAAAGGGTATGAGGAATTTACCCGGATCAAGTGGTATCAGAGCGGTCTTCTTGCTGATTTGGATTGCAGGCGTGAACTATTGAATGTTCTTTAAGTTGTGCAATGGAGGATGTCAAAGACATGTATGAGACCACGCTGAGTTAAAGATGCTTCTTCAAGAGGAGAAGGAGGAAAAACATCTATTGTAGCTTCAATTGCAAGCCATGACAGAGGCATTAGAAGAATTGAAGTGCAACAATGAAAGTCTTCAAGCAGATCATGAGGCATTGAAGACACTCCTACAGGAAGAGAAGGAGGAGAAGAAATGATTGTAGCTTCAACTATAAGTCGCGACAGTGGCCTTGGAGGAAGTGAAGCGCAACGAAGGCTTAGAGAAGCCTTCTTCACCTATTTCAAAATCGACAGTTGAGGTAAAAAATTGTGATCATTCTTCAGTTTCATCTTCACATGCTATTATTTCTATTAGAGATGTGGAGATACCCATTACAGGAACCGGCATGAGACTCCTTACCAAGATGGGGTACAAAGGAGGAGGACTTGGCATTCATGGCCAAGGCATAACTCAACTATTGGAGGCTGTGCAGAGACCTCGCTCGCAGTTTTGGGATACACTGAAGGAGGATGTTCGAAGGAAATCCAAGGAAAACAGACATTGTTGAACTCATCAGGGAAGAGGATTGATGGGAACACTCTAACATCATCCCATGGAAGTACATGTTGCAGTGAAAGAGCTAAGGCAAGCTGCCTTAGCTCTCATCACCATGATCACAATAGAGACCACCAGGGAAGGCATAACAAGTCTCAATATTCTCGAGTTCATTTTGATTATAAGCATGTTTCTAATCAGGAACGTAAATCGTGGCATAAGAAAACTTGTCGTTTTTGTGGTTTACATAACCATGTCATTTCCAAGTGTTGGAAAAGAATGGAAGCACAAAGGAGGATGAGGCGTGAAAAGCCTTCTCTACAATAGAAAAGGAAACTAGTTAAGCAGTTCTAGAGGAAAAAGACCTTTTGCAGCCATTGCAACCAAAGTGGTCATCAAAGATCCACGTGTTCGAGGCTTTATCCGAAGTAGCACCTTAAGGACAAAGCTTTGGTGCATGAACCGGTTAAAACAATTGTTCGACAAGCAAATGTGCCATAGAGAAATGATCCATTCACTTTGATAAGTGAGAGATGGTTTTTCTAGATGTGGTAGTGTGTCATGGCGTGTTTGTAAATCATGTGTTGCATTTTTAACTGTAAAAGTGATGATGTTTTTTTCCATCGCTTGTTAAAAAACAATGATATTTTGGCCTTGTTTATAAATCATATGATGCATTTCTTTCATGTAAAAGTGATGATGTGTTTTCCATCACTTCAGAATGCGACAATGATGTTTTGGGCTTGTAATGATAGCTGGGGTGTGATTTCCATTTGATGTAAACTTATTCACCGAGTATGTGTTATAAAATCGTGGCAAGTATGGAAATGTTTGGGTCATAGTTGGTCATATTTGAGGATGTAATTTACAAGAGAATGTACTACAGGTTTGCAGACGATGTAGGTGTCGGTTCATCGCTTATGGCTCCGAAGGACAAAGGTGAAGGAGAAGGAAGGGTGACCTTTTAGGACACTTGTGGTGTAGAAAACGTACACAACAGTTGCAGAATATCATTGATGATTTTGGAGGACCAAAAGCTCCTCAGTGGGGAGGAATGATCCTGGTGGCTCCAAAGACACACACAGGACAAGGAGAGCTTATGAAAGCTTAAAAATAAAAGTGGTAAAAATGTTTTCGAACTAGGGCCAGAGCATAGATCTCATCATCATAATCGCAGCAGTGCAAACGGTTCGTCAAACTGAGTTCGTATGTGAAAGTTAGAAGCAGTCAAAGTTCTGGGTTGAATTGATGAGGTGGTAGGCTTAAGGAGGACACAATTTTGCAGAAACCCAGCCGCCAAATTCCGGCCAACTTCGGCCAGATTCTGGGCGAAATTGTGGGGCACTTAAAATGTCTCCTACTGTCAAAATTTGAATTTTTCAAAAATGACTTGTTTGTTTTAAAAAACAAAAAAAATATTAAAATAAGGGCGGGCTGTGACCCCCACCCTTATCCCAGACTAACATAAAAATATATATATATATATATATATATATATATATATATATATATATACAATGGACATGTGCTGGAGCCTATTTTGACCTCACCCACGCCGCACCCACCATAGTCATAAATGTATATGTATATACGGTGGGGTGGTTGGCAGTCAACCTCGCCACCCCAACCAACACATAACCCATATATAATATGCCGCCGCTGATTGGTTGGGTGAGCCCAACCCACACCAAACTTTAAAAAAAAATGCACCCTCATAAAATCTTGTATGCGGATTTTTGGGAGGTGGGATTTGATTCCCCGAACTCCCTTAAACAATTTCCAATTTTTAACCATTACACCAATGACCCACGTTGGTTTATTTGCCCCCAAATTTTATTATAAATGCTCATTTCTTAAGTGCACCTAGGGCTAGAGGCAGTCATGTTCGGGCACATAGTTCGAGGCAGAGACAGAGGCAAGATCTGCATGCAGTTTGAGGGAATCTTTTAAATTTACCTGTGTTAGAATGTATTAAGCTTTACATGAATTTTAACCAGAATTTTGTATGGAGCGGGATGGCGCACCCAGATTTTCCATTTGAGCATCAGTTTTGCAGATTCCCTGTGGAGGAGAATCTTCAGGAATCTTGAGGGAATCTTTCAGATTCCTTGGAGGCTGAAGTTCGCCAGTGTCAAAATGAGGTCAACCTTATACTCATTCTTCTCAAAATTTCGTAAGGATCTTAATGGTGAGATCATATTCTTGTTTTGAGTTTCAAATTTCCAGATTCCCTATGGAGTAACATCTTTGAGGAATCTAGGGGGAATCTAAAAGATTCCTTAAGGCCCATACTTCGATAGTGTCAGAATTCAACAAATTGACAGTTGATCCTACACCTCTCGACAACATGAGTTCAATGGTGCAGTAAAATTTTCCATCTGAGCCTTATGTTTTTCGACCACTTTTCAAAGTGAAGTTGCAGGTGTCAGCATTCAATGTGTGAGTAGTCTTTTTCCAGATATTCGATGCCACGAGAATGATGGTACATCCAGATCGAGAAGTTTATCATAATTTTCTTCAGATAGCTCAAGGATGTGAGGTATATGCAGTGTGATCATGTACTTCTTTATCTCTTTGCTATGAGATACATTGTGCTGTGTAGATCCATGTTTGATGTTTGATGTGGGATCTTGTTTTGTTCTTAATGTGAGATGTAGTTTCTATCATGGATTTTTCATGTTGTTTGAGATCCCTTTGTTTCCATGTCCGATGGGATACTCTTAGTCACCATTGAGTGAGATCTTCATACTTATAGGAGTCCTTTTTATGAATGCGAGTTCCTGTAGCGGAACATCTCGTGGAGAGATCCAGCAACTCCTGTGTGAGGGAATTTTCCTTGTATGACAGAGAAAATACCATCCATGTACATCATCACTCTTTCCAGCACTTAATGCAGTGGCCTACATTATCTTGACACCAAGGCCCAAAGACGTAGTCCCTCTTGGGCGAAATCCATTATCAATATCCTATTTTGCTAATGCTTTTTATGTTCTTCTTCTTTGCAACATGTAGATATGTTAATTTATGTTAATTAATGCTTTGATGCAATTCTAACACATCAGCCAAAGTAAAAGGTCTTCGTTAAAAGGGTATCAGAAATTTACCAGGATCAATAGGGGCATCTAGTGGCATATCACAGTGAGACATTGTTCGACACAGTTCGGAAGTATCCCACTTATGACAAAGAGATGCATTCCATTGTGCAGGCTTACCGACAATGGAAGCATTATATTTTGGGGAAGGAAATAGTCATCCACACAGACCACCAACCCTTGCAGTTCATACATACACATGGGAAGCTACAGAACGATCACCATCGGAAGTGGTCCACATATCTGCAAAAGTTTCAATTGAAAATCAAGTACAAGAAGGGAAGCACCAATAATGTTGCAGACTGCCTCAGCCGATTGTCGATCGTGGCGCTAACCACCGTGCTCAACTCTTATGGGCATGATACTTATGATTGGCCACTTCTCTACAAGAGCGGTCCAAAATTCAACTACACATACAAGTCGGTCTTGGAGGGTTCACCTCCAGGATGCACTGCTATGTCACTTGGAACACCTTTGTGTTCCTTTAAGAAAGCATGTCAAGATGATTTGGGAATCACACTATATTCGTGTCGTTGGGCATTTCGGGGTCGAGAAAATAGTGGTTGTATTGCAAACATATTTCTATTCACTGAACCTTCGACTGGATGTTGGGAAGTACATCAGATCCTGCACTGCCTTTGTCATTGCCAAACCAACCATCAAGAAGCAATGCCTCTATACTCTCCTGCCTACCCCTCTCGACCTTGGGAATCCATCTCCATGGATTACATGTCAGGCCTACCTTCTACTAAGAATGGCAATGACTGTGTTTATGTGGTCGTCGCCAGATTATCAAAGATGGCCATTATGGTGGCCTGCAAGAAGAATATCACAATAGAAACCACTGTTGGGTACACTTTGGGATACCACAGTCTATCATCTCAAATCGGGACAACATGTTCCTCAACACATTTTGGTCCAGCCTCTCGTCAATGCTGGACACCAAGCTCACCAAGTCCACAGATTTCCATCTGCAAATTGATGGTCATACAAAGGTCATCAACAGGATGATTGTACACATTCTGCGCATGTACATTTCAAAGAATCCATGCACATGGGATGATGAGAGCCTCCCCTATGTACATCACAAATATAACCAGTCTCTCCATAGCTCAACCAGCCACAACCCCTTTCAGGTGGGCTCGGGATTCCAACCACTATGTCCCATTGACGTAGCAATGCCATTTGCGGCTACTCAGGCCGATTCAGCTCATTTGCAGTCTGAAGCTAACAAGGTGAACAACTTCATTGAGCACATTCAGCACATCCACCAACAAGTTCATGACAATTGGAAAAAACCAATGCCAAGTAGAAGTAATGAAATGATTAATATCGGGTGCCACACAACTTCCGGGTGGGAGACAAAGTGTGGCTACATTTGCAGAAGGAGCACCTCACTGGACCCCACCACAAACTCTGCCCACTCTGATATGAGCCATACACCATCACCAAGGTTGTATGAGACAACGCCTTCGAGCTTAGTATTCCACCATTCCTTGGTCTACACCCAATGTTCAATGTGGACTGCCTTTGGCCCTACTTTCCACCTCTACTAGACATATCCAACATGGAATAACAAATCACACCAACAAAGTTAAACCTAGACTGCATGGAACAAGCCACCACTGATTAGATCATGGATACACAGATCAAGAACACCTGAAAATAAAGGATCCAACTATATCGAGTTGTCAAAGGAGGCCAACTCCTTCAGCAAGGCAAGTGGCTCACCAAAGACCAAGTTCAACAAAAGTTTACTCATCTCATTGAGGAATTCAATGCAATGGGAACCATTGTTTCCTAAGGGGGGAGGAATGATCCAGGTGGATATTGGTTGATTAAAGTCAAAGTTTACATGGAGTATTGAAAATGATTGAGTCATGGTGAGACTTTCCACTAGTCCATAGGTTGTTGCAAAAAAAGGGAAAAAACAAACAAAAGGCTTATATATCACGATACATTACATTACATAGTTAATTCCTTTTCTATATATTTTTGTTAGTGGGAGTTTACATGTTCACTTTAAACATTCAAAATTGATATGATAAACAAACATTTTGTCATTGCATCTCTAATAGTGTTATAGAACTTGCAATCCACATAAAAATAATATTGTTTCGCTATTTCTAATAATTAAGTAAACTTAATGGTTGTAATTAAGTAAACTCAATTGTTGAAACCACAAACTCATTGCAAATTCCATTTGAATATTTATATTTCTCTTGTAAGTCCAGAAAAGTCTTGAAATGAGAGCTCAATGTGGTAATGGATTTTTTTTTACTTAAATCTGGCAAAACCATAGCAAATTCATTTGAAGATTGATACTTCACACTTGTGAGTCAGAAAAGACTTGAAGTGAGTGCTCAACATGGCAATGCAATTCTATCTCCTTTGAAGTATTATTAAAATTCCTTAATATTATGATGGTCCTTTGCTATTTTGTTGTGGCTTCCTGTGTCTAAAAGGTGAACAGTGAGAAAGAGAGCGACTAAACCACTTAACTAACCCCATCTAATCTTAAAACAAAAAACAAAATAATAGAGATAAGCTAAGAAAGAAACGATATTACTCATACTCAGGTGGTGACCATCAAAATCTAAGAGAAAGAGATAATCGAAGTGGATTGTTGATGTGTGTTGCAACCAAAATCGACACTCGTCCCCAGAGACAGAAGGGTTGTGGAAAATTCTTTCACGTGGCCTACAATATCCAACCATGATGCAAATAGAGTCTCCTCCTAATATAGTCGAGGAACTATTTATTTAAGTACGTTACTTCAATATTTTTTAAACACCAGAACCGAAAAAAATTGAGGAAATTCATATATAGAGAAGTTTCACTTGAGTGCACGAAAACTCAAGAGAAAATATGATTAAAAAAGTGAAATTAAATTGCACAATATTAAGAAAATGAAATACATAGCATGAAACAAAATCATATTTAAGACAAGATGAAACTAAAAGGAAACTCATTAAAGAATTTAACAAAATCAGATAAACAATACATTAACGAACTCAACTTAATGTTAACTCAGCCAAGAGCCTTCGCAAACTTTATCGGTTTTCGTTTGTGATATCTGCACTCTATCTCGAACTTGGGTTACAAGATCATCTTGAAAAAGTTGTTGGCAAAAGCATGATGTCGGCGAATACTGTTGAATGCTTGGAGTTAGCAAACTTTAACTAATGGCACCAAGCTTGAAATAAGAGATCTAAAGTTTATTCATTTTTTTAAGTTAAACATTATAATTTTCATTGGTTAATGCTAAATTAATAATAGTCAATAAGGAAAATCAATTGCTAGAGCTTTCCCTAGACAAAGACTAATAATTTACCACTAACCATTAATAATTGTCTTTGTCATCATTAATAGTTAATAATCTTTTTATCTTTGAAAACAAGAGGGAGGTCGTTCATTAATTCTGCCTCTTTCAACATGCTTTCAAAGTTGTACATCATCCTTTCACGACTTCTTTATTTTAATAAGTCTTTATTATTGAACTCCATATATTGTAATTGGAGGATGTTGGACATTATATATTTATGATTAAAAATAAACTAGCACAACCACATTTACCAATGTAATTGATAAACGTCGATAGACCTATATCCACCAACCACCACATTAATAAATGTTACGTGTATTTTGTTATTACTAATAACTATATAAATAATAATAGCCATATTATTTTTTATTTATATAATTATATTCATTATATTAACATTATTTTGTATATTAATATAATATTAGTTATTACATAAAATATTGCTAATATATTAATAATTATAAATAAAACTATAATATAATTCACATATAACATAATAATAATATTTAGTTATTATTAATAATATGTATTTATCTCTCACCATCATGTTATTGTCAATAATTATTATATATTTACTAATATAATTGTCAATATATTTATTTGGAGTATATTAATAATTGTAGCTATATATAAGTTATATAGTAAACTAAAATATATTTTACTATTAACTAGAAATTATATATATATATACCCCTAGGGTTTAATATTATAAATCTTAGGGTTTAAACCCTCATATATTAAACCCCGGGTATATTAATTCCTAAATTTTTTATTAAACTTAAGGATTAATATGATAAATCCTACGAATAATATTAAACTTTAGGAATAAGAACCCTTAGATTAATAAACCCAATAGACTGATATTATAAACCAAAAGGATTAATTATAAAAACCCAAGGGAACAATATTAAACCCAAGGGATAAATACCATAAACCCAAGGTATATAAACCCTAAGATAAATATTATAAACCCTAAAATAAAAATGGTTAACCATAGTTTATCATGCTTGATTATCATATTGAGACAATATTTGTCACAATGTGACGCTGGAACATGGTTGATTTTCATATTGAGACAATCTTTTTCACATTGTGACATTGGACTATGCTTGGTTGTCGTTGACCATGATCATAAAATCAAGGGATTTATATTAAAGCCTAGGATTAATATTACAAACCCCTATGAATAATATTAAACCCTAGGAATATGAACCCTTAGATTAATAAACCAAATGGATTGATATTATAAACCCAAGGAAATAATAAACTTAAGGGATTAATTCGAAAACCCCAACATTTTATAAGCTCAAGGGAATAATATTAAAATTAAGGGATTAATATTATAAACCTAAGGTATATAAACCCTAAAATAAATATACCATGGTTGATTTTCTTATTGAGACAATTTTTGTCAAAATATAAACCCTTAAAAATATTGTCTTTGATTGTATTTTGAATAACATATGGTGAAAATGTAAAGTTGGATTACATTTTTTGCCCCTTTTTGAGAAAAAAATATCATTTTTAGAAGTTCTTCAACTTTCTACAAGCCAAAACAATTTTTCTGTTTAGAATTTAATTTTACGATAAAAACAGAACTTCTCAGAAATTTTATTAGCTTTCTATTACTTATTTTTTGGAATTTTTTTATTCACATTTGATATGTCAACTTAACATTTATTTGAGTGCGTGCTCTTTAACAATCAAATGATTCATTAAAATTCATGTTGAAATGCATTGGTGTATTTTTTGAAAACTTTGTGTTTTTGAGAAAAAAAATGTGTTACAACAATCTAGACAAAGTCTACTTCGGTATCATTATATTTACGAAATCAACTAATGCATATCATAATTAATAGATTTTTTTGAACTGAAGCAATATAAAAAAACTACATATTTTGAATATGTTTCAGCCTGCGTGAAGTTTCTCAACATATTAGTTATAAAGTAAAAATCTAAAAACTACCCATTACAAACGACAGACCAATGTAATGCACCATAATTTTTACAATTTTTTTACAATGTATTTTGGGAGATACATAATTTTGATTTCACTGGATCATAATGACCTTCAAAAATTATTTGCACCGATTTTATTAAAAAAATTATTAAAGTTAGTAAATATTTATGGAATTCCATAAAAGTTATATTTCCTGAAAGTAGATTGAATTTTTCAAATGTTTGTCTTGGTTTCGAAAGTTAATTCATAAATTTTGATGGAGTTTAATCATTCCAAAGTTGAAGAAATGTGTTCAAATCTGAGCTGAAGCGTAGTTGTAGATGTTTTAGTTCAACCAAACTTTTGTAATAGTTCGGCTGCATTATTTTTTTCCACTCCGTCCTGCTGTTCTTAATGACAAAAAAAGTTTGGCCGTACTTTTTATAAAATTTCATCCAAAATTATGCTCGCAAATTATGTCGACCAGAAAATTCAATGAAGCCCCTAAGAAAAAAACAAATTTCGCAACTATATAAATAGCCAAAAGTGACATTTTTTTAGAGGTTTTTTGGGCTTAATTTTCATGGGAATTTTTTGGAGGAATTTTTTAAAGTGACATTTTTTTTTTATAGTTTTTTGGGCTTAATTTTCAAAGGAAATTTTTTGGAGGTTGTTAGGTGTAGGAATTACACTTAAGTAAAAATCCTCAACACTTAATTGTCAACCCGGGGGATTCGTAAACTTAAAGACGAAGCACAGGCAATGCTAGAGATGGTATGAATATTTCCAATTTCAACTCCTACTTTTGGGAAGAAGAATTGCAGAATAAATATTTAGAGAAGAAAGATTAAAAATAAAATCATCAAAACAATCTGAGGCTATAACAAGAAGAAATGTACTTGCAAAAGAGTTTTTAGAATTAAAGAGGAGAAATCACTCTAGCCAAATATTGATTAGCTACTGAGAATGTATTTCTTTCAGCAAAGACACTTTAGCAGTTTCCAACAAATGGGCCCCTTCAATCCTGCATATATAAAGATATTCTTCTTGCGAAAAATCAATCTTGCACTATTGCAGTCTTCCTACACTGGTGCAGGAATCAATGTTTTATGCAGGAAGTGTAAAGTAATGTCTTTACTAAAAAAGGCTTTTCTTCGTGCAAGGGCTTTGAACGTTCTCAAGTCCGCAACACTCAGATCCAATACCAAGAAACTAGTTCTTGTACTCAATCCAGGCTTCTTGCACCTTAACGTATGATCCTTGAAATTAATAATTTATTATTGCAGTGTGATAAAAAAATAAAGGTGAATATTTATAAAGAATAAGAAAATAGTCTTTTAATTTAAATATGACTGAAAGCAAGAAGGTTGTTAGAAGTAAGCTAAAAAGGCTTGCTGCATTATATTATCTAACACTGGTGCAAGAACAGTTCTCCTTCTGGAACCAGGGAGAAACCAAATCAATGTGCAAGAAATAGACAACACACCAACGTGCACTGGTGCAGGAACAGACCAGGCAAAAGAAATAAACTAGATTATTGTGGAGGTAAATCCCCTCTGCGGACAGAGGCGATCCCTACTAGCCCAGATCGGGTCTAGCAACAATCGAACATGCTACAGTGCAGGTTCCTAATTGAAAATAAACCGACTTGCGATGAAAGCTTACGTGGAATCCAACGCTGTTGCTTGTAGAAGAGGTAGCACCCCCGTTCCTTGGCTCTGGCAGATCACAATCCCCACGATCTCAGTGATGGGCACCTGCACACGCAAGAAACAAAACAAACGCAAGCGTAAGATCCAGTAGATGCAACTATATGTCAGTCAGAAAGGACATAACTCATCATCATAAACAATAACAAGAGTGGAACCATAACCAATAGTCACTTATTATTAATCAATCAAAGAAGAATACAACCATAGCTCTGACGCTGAATTCTCCTTCAGAGGGTCGCCAGTGGAACACGTCTCGAAGAAGCTTGTCGGGGATGGGACAAAACTCTCTCTCCGTATGTCTCGAAAATAATCTCCTTGCTTGGATTTGGCCTTAAGGGAATGAATCAAGGCTCTTGCAGCATTAGGCTCTTGGGAACTTGGAGACTTGAAGACTAGCTTGCAATGGAGATGGGCAAGCTTTTATAGATGGAGGGGAGTTGGGATCCCTATAATCATGGGATTGGCCCTATCATCAAGGAAGCTTCCATGAGAGGTGGAAAACCACTTCCTCTCTATGGAAATCCGTAGCCAAACCTCCCAACTCAAGATAGATAGCAGTCTAGAAATTTGTTAGGACGAAACTTCCGCCATTTATTTTTAAAAAACACTGCTTAAATTTGCTGGCATGAGTGCGACTCTGGGACAGAGCGCCAATTGGCACGCCCTCTTTGAAGGATTTCCCCCATTGGCGCGGGTACTGAACTGGCTGCCCGCGCCAATGCAAAAAGAGGTGTTTTTAGGGTTTTTTGCAAGGAGATATCTTCAGGGCAATGAAAGTTCATGTTCAGAGGGATGTCATGAAAATATTTTCAAGTCTTGTTTCTGCTCACAGGTCATGGAATGAGCCCTCCAATGTGCGGGACGGGGATTGAAGGGATGGTGACAAATTACTATGTAACAAATGCCCCCTAAACCATGAGGCCCGAAAGAGAGAGAGGGGTGAAATTCTTTACGAGAACATGTCCAGCTGAAAACTTTGCCGTCGGAAAACCTACATGAAGAAGTACAACTGATGTCTCAAATACATGATATATATGTGGTATGGGCACAACCATCCATGACAGAGTATACAATAATCCAGATCCAAGGCATGGACGCAGCCATATAGTAAGGATCGATAAATAGACTCAGGTATGGTCGCAGCCATCCAATCATTGAGTCATGTAACTAATCATGATAATCCACAAAATCGCAGCCTGGATTATAACAGACAGTAATCCAGGGTCTTGCGCTCCATCTCAACCCGAACAAAGTACAAGTTCAAGCATGCAAATATTTGAGCTGAAGTCGAAAATGCAAGAACATCCTCTGATTACCAGCCAATAATGAAAGCTGTTAACAGACGCGAGAGGTACCACCATTAATGCCAATGGTCCTCAAGGTACTACAGGTACAATCTATGGCATGTGAACAATGAGCTGACGTCGAACACCCGCAGAATCACTCGATCGGAGGCCAATGATGAAAACCTCACGTCGAACGTGAAGAACCTGCCATTGAGGCATGCAGGCTCCAAGGTACCAGAAGGGAGTCTCTAGATCAGCTTCCTGGATAATGAGTTGAAGTCGACAGTAAGTGACCTTGATCGAAGGTGGGCCATAGTGTTTCCCACATCATCGACACGAGATAGAGGAACATAATGTCTTTGTGAATCAGGATCATATGAGAGTCAAAGGAAGGTTGGAATTTGCAGAGGTCAACTTCTCTTGAACATATTGGCAGCACGACAATGGATTTGGAAATATTTGAAATCAATAGATCAAAGGTCATAGTGACGAGACAAAGAGCAGATGAGAGGTCAAAAGGGATCACCCAAACCCATGGAAGCAAGTGGAAAATGAGATGAGATGTCCCCAACCCGACACGAATGCAGACAAGTACCATGTTCAAGAGCGACATACTGCCGACACGACAATGATGTTGGTTCCATTTTCCCCACCATTCCTGGCGAGTACCTCTTTATTTTTACACAAGCTTGAATAGGATACCATATGCTTGTCATATAAGTCCATCCTTCGGACGAATCCATCGTAGTACATTTAACGAGCCCTAGGAAGGAGGAACTCGAATAACGTCATTTCGACTGAATCCAATGTCATCAGGGTTTAACGAGTCTGACAAAGGAAGAACTCGACGTCTTTTCATGTTTAGAGAGTTTGAAAAAATAGCTGAAAAGTAAACTCCAATGGTCCCTTTTCGTAAATAGTTCCTCAGATCCGAAAAGGTAGAAAACTATGTCTGAGAAAACCTCCTAGTCGCGATAGGCTAGGGTATTCCTTTTTCGTAAATAATCTATCGCAGCCCGAAAAAGGGGTAAACGTATACTGGGTAGATGTCATTTCGCAACCATTTTAACGAGATCGAAACGACAAGGGCCTCAACAATATTTTCATGTTTAAAGAGTCAGAAAAAAGCTGACAGATGACTCCTCCTCGAGGAACGAGTGGTATAAAGGGTGGCAACTGGTTCCGGTAATGGTGGAACTGCTCTGAAAAGTTAAAGGTTAAGAGGTTGGCTAACAAGACCACTCATCGCAGCGGTTCCTCAGGGACGGGTAAAACAACCAAGTGAAGGCATATGATCGGCCAAGAAGATAGTGACGATGGAGTGAGAAAACCAAGGCTCATCTGGCAAAAACAGGCTAATAAAATGGCAATCACAAGAGGTAAAATTGTAATGGTTTCATTTTTACACAAGCTTGAAATCAGAAAACTCTGCTTGAAGTTGGTTTCATTTTTACACAAGCTTGAAACAAAGGTAAACTATGCTTGAAACCGGTTTCATTTTTACACAAGCTTGAAACGGAAATAAACTATGCTTGAAAAAGTAAGCATGCCCCCAGCATGGTGACTCAATTCGAGGTACATGCCCCCCAAGCTTCAGTCCATATGAAAGGAAGATGGGGTGAAGGTTCAAATTACGAGATTAAGGAAAAGACTCGACTGGTATTTTACGAGATCTGATCAGAGACTCGAATTTAACAAGAACGTGTTTCATTTTTTAACGAGGTTGACACATTAAAAGAACTATCCTCAGGACTCCTTGTTTCATGGTTTAAGGAGCTTGGCACAAGACAAGGAACTCTGCTCCGACAAGCTTGTTTCATTTTTTAAGGAGCTTGACACAAGAAAATGAACTATGCTCCAGCGACCTTGTTTCATTTTTTAAGGAGCTTGACACAAGAAAACGAACTGTGCTCCGACTAGCTTGTTTCATTTTTTAAGGAGCTTGACACAAGGAAAAGAACTATGCTCCGACCGACCTCATCATAATGAACAAGAAGTCATGGCTTCCAAGAGTTCCACTCCTGATGGAAGGAAAACATCCTGGAAGTCAGGACCCAATGCCCCCAGCACCTGATGCACAATGGCACAATCACTGGGTATAGGCACGGGGTAGGTAGCCACATAGTTGACCTGCGGTGGGGCAGATACAACGGGTGGATAAAAACCAGGAAGGGATGATGGCGGTCTAGTTTCCACATCGGGACCAAAGAACGAAAGCTGATCAATGGTCACGATCCGCCCTTCATGCGGAAAATAGACCACACGAAAAAGGGAGGAGACAAGCGCTCCCATGGCATAGGTGTAATCGCTCCCCAAGAGAAAATTGAAATCCAAGGGGCTTGGAACAACCATGACGTCCATATGAACGGTTTTACCTCCCAAAGTAACAGGTAACCTTGGAAGGATCCCTAAGGGTTGAATCGTTCTTCTGTTAAACGTCAACAGATTCTGCATAACGGGCGCAAGCGGCGGTGAACCGAAAGCGTGCCAAGTAGTTGAGGATAAAATACTAACCAACGCACCTTCGTCTATAATGGTGCTGGGTATGACCAGACCAAAAGCCTGTACTGTGATCTCGAAAGGCACATAAGACGGAAGGCGGTATCCTGCAAATCGACTCCAATCAAAAGAAGCGACCAAAATACTTGGAGGGGATACCATCGACTCAAGATGGTCTTCCCCTGGTGTTACAGAAGAAGGAGCAACCTCCACAACCTCCATTGTGAAGGTGTGAGGAGTATCCTCCGGGACCTCTATTACGGGAGAGGGAGGAGCAGCTTCTTGAGATACGGGGACAGGAGAATCTTTCTCCAAATTCGAGGAATCTGAAGAAAGAAGAAGAACCTGAGGGGTATGCAATCCACCCTCCACGGAAAATACCTGGTGCACCGTAGACGGGACCAGTTCAACCGATCCCACGACCAATGGTTGATCGGGGACGGATTCCTGAATTTGAATTTCCGAGGGAGTGGGATCGACCAAGGATGACTCTTGACCAATCATGGCATCAGCTGGTGAAAGACTCAAAGAAAGTTGTTTGTAACCAGCTGGAAGGCACGGTATAGAAACATTCAAGTTTTCCAAAACTCTCTTGGCTTCATCCATATACGGACAAAGGTGAATGGCATGGTGCCCTTCACACAACTTACAGGGATTGGTGATCTTACCCTGCTTCTTAGGATTTTTACCAGCACTAGCTGAAGACATGCCCCCAACCCGACTCCCGGAAGCCAAAGGCAACAGTGGTCGACTGTTGGACCATACTTCGAGTACCTTGGGAATGCCAGGGCAATCTCGAAGAAGATGGTCTCTCATGCACAACATGCAAGGGAACTTGACTTTTCGTGGAGGGTTGGAAGGTTTATCCACAGAAGGCTTCTTAGGTGCAATAGCCACAGAGCTAGCCTCTCCTTTATCTGACTTCTTCTTCTTTGTCTTTTTCTTCTTCATCTTAGCCACCTGGTTACTCAAATCCAGAATTTCACCAAGTGAAGTAGAAGAGGAGGACACAGAAACAGGCGAAGAAGGGGAGAGGTCCACCTTGGATTCAACATGATGTTGTTCAGGTGGAGGAACTGATTGAATAATATGTAGAAATTTGCTGAATAATGAAGTTTATTCGCTGCGATTAACCTGATCATACATCAATTCGAATTGCATGCATAACACATAATCGCTTCTACCATTAATCGTCACATGCGGAATAAAAAACAAAGCGACAGAACATCAATTCACACACATAGAACGCAACATGTATGGGGAAAGCTTATAGCTGAAAACCCCCAGCTATATGTATCATATAATGGATGAGAAACATTCAGCAATACATAATACAATACTCCTCACAAGTACTCAGTACTATCTCATATGCTGAACACAAAACTAGCTAGATCTGAAACTAGTCACAAGTTCAAATCTTCCCGCTGCTCTGCCTACCTCTACTGCGCAATCCAAAAAGTGAATATAGCTGAATGGAATTTGAATTCACTTATTTGGTACAGCGCAATCATCATTGGCATCATCATCCCACTGATTGTGCAAATCTCATGCACAACTAATGTACAACTGCTGTCAGTCTCACCCTTTCATCTACCTCTTCCACTAGTCTTTCACTGAACTGTCCATGCACTGAGTTAACTGATGTGTTATTTTAGTTTAATAATGAGTTAATATTAATGAATTAATTAATAATTAATTCACCCAACTCATCTCTAGCATAATCACAAGTTAAACTGATCATAACTAGTTAAACTAGTTAACCGGAACACAATCTCCATTAACTCCTCAATCAACTCCACCAAAACTCTGCCACATGAGTCTAACTGAACTCAACCATGCAATAGCTCAACTAACCCATAGGAAATTCGAATTTCCTTATGTCAGCTGCATGCCCCACCTCCGGGGGTCAAACTGAAGTGCTCCAAGAGAGTAAACTGCTGTTTATAGTCTAAATATTATTAAGGGTAAATAATATTTGACTTCCATATTTTTAGGAGAGGCAGTCTAAAAATAGCCCGTGATCTAAAAATATGAGTCTCATCTATTTTTACCAACATGTCGCATACTTCAAGAATCTCCAACTGGAATCCCCGAATCATGCTCCGTATGTCTAAAAATAGACATAGTCTAAAAATAGATTTTTTTCGACAAAAATCACATGTGTGGTCCCCACCTAGTTTAGGTGATCACTTTCCAACTAGGATCAGGAAAGATGTTTCAGGAGGCCTCCTTCACTGTTTCTTGTTGCCATTTTCAACACTCCCTCTCAACAAGAAAGGACTGTCATTGCATGCGACATGCAACTCCATGCATTCGCCCTGCAATCTTCACAAGCGCCATGCAACTCCATGCATGCGACATGCAACTCCATGCATTCACCATGCACCCTTTGCATGCGCCATGCAAACTCATGCATGCACCATGCAAATCCATGCATATGCCATGCACCCTTTGCATGCACCATGCAAACTCATGCATCTGCTCTGCAACTCCTCTGAAACTGAATAGGCTCCAAACAACTCAATCAGTCTTGATGCATCTAGCATCTATCTTCAAAGTCTTCGACTTCTGCTTGGCCAACTGCACATGTCATCAGGAACTACTGCGCTATTGAACTCTTGCACCCATGCACTCTTGCACTTGCTATCAACTCTGATCCGCGCTCCAGTATCCGACACTGTCACTTTGATTTGCCTCCATCACTCCAACTGATCTTGCTACTGCCATGCTGTGGGCACCTCGTAGCCAGGTTCAACTCATGAGATCCACACCATCTCATGAATCTACCCAGAAATCTCCTCTTGGGATTAATCATGCATGTCGCCCCACCTCATACCTGGTGGTATAGCTGCATGCACTCCCTCTGCCCGTCTGGCACAAAATTTCTCTGCATGAGTGGTCTCTTCCACTCCATGATCCTCTTGTGGCTGCTCCTCATCCCGAGGTTCACTTTCACCTGCATGCAAAACCCGCTCCCTCTCAAGCTCCAATTGCATGTCTTTCTCGCCTGCATGCAACACTTGCTCCCTCTCAAGCTTCAGTTGCATGTCTTCCTTGCACTTCCCATCAGCAGGAAGCTCCGTAGACATCCCATCTACTCCAATACCTGCATCCAAAACTTGCTCCCTCTCAAGCATCAGTTGCATGCCTTTCATGCACTTCCCATCAGCAGGAAGCTCCGTAGACATCCCATCTACTCCAAGTCTGTAGAGATTCTTTGCCCGAATCCCAACCTTCTTGACTTGTCCTCACGCTGCATGTTGAGAGGCTCCCTCTCAACCACCAAGTCACTAACCTCTGCTTTTCTCCTCAAAGCTTTTCATGCATCTTGTACCTTAGTGCATGTAGATTCTTGGCTCGCGCACATTGCAATTGTCCCGCCATCGCAAAATTTTCTAACAAAAGAGCTGATTTTAAATCGATGATATCTCCCTCATCCGAGCTCCGATTCGACCGATTTTTTTTTTCAATTTGGGTGTTTTTCCACAAGGAATCCAAATATGCTATTTGTTTCTGAAATATTACACCAAATATTTTCATATATTCCCTACAAACTCGCACACCCAAAAATTCTCGCTCTCATTCCATGTAGAAAATTATATACAATATGCATGTATATTTCCGGCTTTCTCCATCTTTATGTTTCTTGAGTTTATCCTAAAACTCAATCGCTTCCGATCTACACTTGAGAACAAATTATTTCCAAATCAGAGATTGACTGCATGGGCTTTTACCAGACCTTTCACTTTCTAAAGAAAGATGAATCCGGAGGCTATCTGGCCCGTATGCAGGCTCTGTCCGAGGAAATAAGTTTGCAATCACCGTAATAGATCTCGACAATTAATATTGATCTGATACCATGTAGAAATTTGCTGAATAATGAATTTTATTCGCTGCGATTAACCTGATCATACATCAATTCGAATTGCATGCATAACACATAATCGCTTCTACCATTAATCGTCACATGCGGAATAAAAAACAAAGCGACAGAACATCAATTCACACACATAGAACGCAGCATGTATGGGGAAAGCTTATAGCTGAAAACCCCCAGCTATATGTATCATATAATGGATGAGAAAAATTCAGCAATACATAATACAATACTCCTCACAAGTACTCAGTACTATCTCATATGCTGAACACAAAACTAGCTAGATCTGAAACTAGTCACAGGTTCAAATCTTCCCGTTGTTCTGCCTGCCTCTACTGCGCAATCCAAAAAGTGAATATAGCTGAATGGAATTCGAATTCACTTAGTTGGTACAACGCAATCATCATTGGCATCATCATCCCACTGATTGTGCAAATCTCATGCACAACTAATGTACAACTGCTGTCAGTCTCACCCTTTCATCTACCTCTTCCACTAGTCTTTCACTGAACTGTCCATGCACTGAGTTAACTGATGTGTTATTTTATTTTAATAATGAGTTAATATCAGTGAATTAATTAATAATTAATTCACCCAACTCATCTCTAGCATAATCACAAGTTAAACTGATCATAACTAGTTAAACTAGTTAACCGGAACACAATCTCCATTAACTCCTCAATCAAATCCACCAAAACTCTGCCACATGAGTCTAACTGAAGTCAACCATGCAATAGCTCAACTAACCCATAGGAAATTCGAATTTCCTTATGTCAGCTGCATGCCCCACCTCCGGGGGTCAAACTGAAGTTCTCCAAGAGAGTAAACTGTTGTTTATAGTCTAAATATTATTAAGGGTAAATAATATTTGACTTCCATATTTTTAGGAGAGGCAGTCTAAAAATAGCCTGTGACCTAAAAATATGAATCTCATCTATTTTTACCAACATGTCACATACTTCAAGAATCTCCAACTAGAATCCCCGAATCATGCTCCGTATGTCTAAAAATAGACATAGTCTAAAAATAGATTTTTTTGACAAAAATCACATGTGTGGTCCCCACCTAGTTTAGGTGATCACTTTCCAACTAGGATCAGGAAAGATGTTTCAGGAGGCCTCCTTCACTGTTTCTTGTTGCCATTTTCAACATAATATGCAGGACATTCGGAACCACAGAGGTTGAAAACAACCAAATAAGCAACCCAACAGTTAACCCAGGAAGGGACAACGTTGCCATATAAGGAGCACCAACATTCACAAAAGGAGGAAAATGACCAGGATTCCCTTCGGATGGGATTCCTTGGTTGGTGAACTCCGGAAAAGTTGCCATTAGAAACAACTCAACACAACACCCTAAGGAAACTAACTTTAACTAGGAATATTTCGTGGGCAGTTAATTTTTAAAACATTAAAACAAAACTCTACCATTTCATATTTTAAGAGTCAAGAAACAGGAAAAAGGTGACTCTATCACTTTCAGATTGGAAACAAGCATGAAAGGACAAGCACTTGATGATATTTTCAAATTTAGGGAGTCATATAAGATCAAAATGACTGCTCAGGAATTCTAGGCAAAGGGTGTACCAAATAACCGTGAATTGCAATATACACCTTGGTTTCAAAATGAAAAAGAAATCAACCAAGGACTTAACGTACGTGCAGGAAATCTCCCCGAATGCTGTGTCCGGTGTATCACGGATATAGGGCGGTAGACTCAGCTTCCTATGGATAAAGGATAGAAACTTAGTGGGGTCTCCCTTTATATACTCGACGGTACGGGGAGCACAAGTCCGTACTAGTGTTGCTAAAGCCAAGAGGCGAACGACAGCTACTAGGTTTAAAGACGCCGGAACACGTCTCTAGCCTAGACCTCTAAATATTTCGTTAATGTTTCAATGCTTCCTTAGGTAAATTGAGTAAATTTTATGGTTGATATTCAATTATGTTTCAGCTTTTAGGCCCTAGCGAGTGTCATATGAAAATCTCCTATATGCAGCGATATGAGAAAATAAATCTTTCAATTCGATGAATGCTATCTAGTTAAGGGAAGAGATTCAAACAATGATGCAACAAACAACAACACCGTAAATGAAATCCTTCCAAACTAGATGACTTTCACTATCCAAAAGTAATTTCAAACATTCAACGATGCGAATAATGCAATGTAATCTATGAAAAATCTTCTTTTTCGAAAACTATGCAATTGTAATCTATGTACAATTTCCTTTTCCTTTTAAAATGATAAGAATGCACTCAATGCATTTTTCGATGAAATGAGAATCTACTTAATGCATGCTTTTAATAAAAGAGAATGCACTCAATGCGATCTTTAGCCTTCAATCATTAAACAATGTGATCTAAGTTCAATGATAAATCTCAAAAATACTTTTCAATGCAATGTGATCTAATGCATTTTAACGAAAAGAAAACTTTGAGACGAAAACTAAAATAACGCAAATCCTCTTAATGAAGGATGAATGCAAAAGAGATGTAAACAAACACTAAGAATGCAATCGTTGTTTCAAACACTTTGTAACGGAATCCCTCAAAAGGCGACAAGACATATGAGGTCAAACACAAAGAGGACTTCCAAAGCAAGAGATAAAAACAAGGCATTCATTCCCTTTTACATCAAGCAATCATGGAAAGAAGACATTTCAAACAATGAGTAATGTAATATATGCTCATATAGAGAAAAGACCGAAAGGGAAAGACACACTGGTGAAGGATTCGGGGAAAAAGTATCAATTTTCACACACCCTGAAATTGGCCTGACTTTGTCATTGACAACTAGCGCCAACTGGCATGACTTGCTCACTGACAACTAGCGCCAATGGGAAATTGGCACGGGTTGCTCACTGACAACAAGCGCCAACGCCTGAAAATGAAAAAACAAAGAATTTCTCCCAACCAAGACCAGACTCACCACTTCAAGCAGGATCTAAAACAAACCAAGAAGCAAAGTACTGACCAAAAGAAAATTCCGAACAAGGGTAAACCCTAGTACCTACAGGAGATGGCACTACTGTCTGGATGTAATCCGCACCAGACAGAGAATGGCGCGAGTGATGAATTGGCAACCTGCACCAACTGGCGCGACTGTCAGGGCTAAACTCGCGCCAATCAAGCCAACTATGAAAAGGTGAAAATTTAGAAAAGCAGAGGTCAGATATGATCCTCTGAGGCTGAACCAAAAGCCAAACACAAAAAGAGCCAGCCAAAAGAGCCGATCAAGCAAGCAAAATCGAGAAACAACTGAAAAGACAAGACAATACTCCAAGTGTTCAGTTCATAAAATAAACTGGAGATTGACTGAAGCAACTTTGATCTACTTCGCTAATGCAGAGAAATAGCGTTTCGAAGGCTATCTGGCTAACTTCAGGCTCCATCTGTAGCTTATAAAACAGAACACCAACAAGCTAGACGATCCCTAGTGGAGTCACCAAATTGTTGTGGAGGTAAATCCCCTCTGCGGACAGAGGCGATCCCTACTAGCCCAGATCAAGTCTAGCAACAATCGAACATGCTACAGTGCAGGTTCCTAATTGCAAATAAACCAACTTGCGATGAAGGCTTACCTGGAATCCAACGCTGTTGCTTATAGAAGAGGTAGCGCCCCCGTTCCTTAGCTCTGGCAGATCATGATCCCCACGATCTCCGTGATGGACACCTGCACACGAAAGAAACAAAACAAACACAAGCGTAAAATCCAGTAGATGCAACTATATGTCAGTCAGAAAGGACATAACTCATCATCATAAAAAATAACAAGAGTGGAACCATAACCAATAGTCGCTTATTATTAATCAATCAAAGAAGAATACAGCCATAGCTCTGATGCTGAATTCTCCTTCGGAGGGTCGCCAGCGGAACACGTCTCGAAGAAGCTTGTCGGGGATGGGACAAACCTCTCTCTCCGGATGTCTCGACAATAATCTCCTTGCTTGGATTTGGCCTTAAGGGAATGAATCAAGGCTCTTGGGAACTTGGAGACTTGAAGACTAGCATGCAATGGAGATGGGCAAGCTTTTATAGATGGAGGAAGGGGAGTTGGGATCCCTATAACCATGGGATTGGCCCTATCATCAAGGAAGCTTCCATGAGAGGTGGAAAACCACTTCCTCTCTATGGAAATCCATAGCGAAAACTCCCAACTCAAGATAGATAGCAGTCCAGGAATTTGTTAGGACGAAACTTCCGCCATTTATTTAAAAAAAAAACTGCTTAAATTGGCTGGCGCGAGTGCGACTCTGGGAAAGAGCGCCAATTGGCGCGCCCTCTTTGAATGATTTCCCCCATTGGCACGGGTACTGAACTGGCTGCCCGCGCCAATGCAAAAAGAGGTGTTTTTAGGGTTTTTTGCAAAGAGATATCTTCAGGGCAATGAAAGCTCATGTTCAGAGGGATGTCATGAAAGTATTTTCAAGTCTTGTTTCTACTCACAGGTCATGGAATGAGCCCTCCAATGTGCAGGATGGGGATTGCAGGGATGGTGACAAATTACTGTGTAACACAGATCGTGTAGAAAATAAATAGCACACCAACATGCATTGGTGCAGGTAACCCCTCCTGCTCGAACCAGGCAAAGGAAAGGAATCAACTGTGCAAAAAAAACTTAACTACTTCACACAGCAGATATGCTTTCCACTCAGACATAAATTCAAATACTTCAAATTAAATCACACTAAAAAATTTAATCATAAATCGCAAGAACAACAAGGAGGGAGAACATGCTGGTTTGGTTGGGAAATTGACCAACCAGCGCGTTTCCCTTTCAACTGAAAACACTACTCAGAATTAATTCATCAAATATTTAAGCCAAATATAACATGTACAGAACATGAGGTAGAGCTCTTCGTATTATACTCTCAAAGCAATTACATACATGATCGCATATCCAGCCCAGATTTGGGCGATAACACAAAATAGTCTTGTTACTGCCTCTTGGTTCTATTCGATTCTCCAAAACATTGAATTGTTTGTCCTATTTAAATTTCTGCTTATATAGATCCTTTTGGCCATAGGCCAAAAGGATCGTTTACCATTACATAGTCAATTACAGAAATCGTTACAACAAATTGCATAACCGATTTGCAGAATAAGCTTTTGGCTGTCAAAATTAAATCGCTTTTACAAAATAGGCCGCGGCTATCTCTAGCTGTCCGTTTCTCTTAAGTCCGATCTCAGCTACTCTCGATTTGCCTGTTGTCATAGCTGGGACTTGGCTGCCTTCAGATATATCCTCATCAATCATATCCAAACCAGGCAGTCAACCCAAGTGATCCTGATTTGCTGCCAAGATCCACGGCGCTGGTGCTGGTGTGGGATCGGTTCTACGCTAAAAATTAGCAATCAAGATAAGTGATCATCTATTAAATAGCATAGGAGGCAACGATAAGTTACGAAAGTAATTCTAAGCAATCAATCACGTAATAGACAGTTAATAAATGCTAAGATAAGTTAAAAAATGTAAAATATGAAGTTCATGCAAAATGTGTCATCGTTCTCACACTAGTGCAGGATGAGGGTGCATAAGATAAGTGAAACAGCGTAATGATTACGATATGGAAAGGGAAGAATGGTAAAAAAGAATGCAATTTAGGGAACTAACATCCTCCCATCCCTAAAATGTTGTGTGTCCTCACACAACTTTTTTACCTCTACAAAAAACAAAATTTTTGAATTCTCCAACTCAGTCCTATTCCGGCATGTTGTCTTTAGGCTGCACTCTTTTGGCCTTCTTCCTCTTGATATGCCTTAACTTTTTCGAAACCTTTTTTAACCGCCTAAAATAGCATCCAGCCCAATATTTCCAAGCTCTGACCTCACTTTTATTTTTCTTGAGCTCTGCCATCAATTATCCTCTGCTTTGTTCCTTATTTTCTTGTGCCTTGGTCACAAGCTACTCAAAGTTTTGTACTTGGAGTTCTAATTCTGCTATGCGAGCAACAGGAGTCACTTCCTCTGCCTCAGCAGGGGCTGTCACTAGCTCCAGAACCTCTATACCTCCCATGGTCGCATCAAGGAACTCTTCCTCTTGTAGTGCTTCTTTTTCCGGTTCCTTTCTCTCAGGTTCTTCTTCTGGTTCATCTTCATCTTCCGGGTTTTCTTCCTCCGTCTCTTCTTCTTCTTCCAGGTCTCCTTCCTCAGGTTCTTCTTCCTCTTCCGGGTCTTCTTCCTCGGGTTCTTCTTCTGGTTCATCTTCATCTGGTTCCTCGCCTATTTTTTCTTCGTCTTCTTCTGGGTCTTCCTCACGGGCCGCGGCTTCTTCTTGTACCGGTGCAGGATGGGGTTCCATACCCTGTGGGGTTTGTGCTTTTTATTCTACATCCGAAAATTTTATTTTATTTTGGGGCTTTCTCATAAGATTTACCAGTGGAACATCGTCCCTAGTTTGTGCAATATTTGTCGCATCTGCAAGAACTGACATCCTGTCGTGCTCCGAGGCCTGTGCCTGTGCACCGGCTGTTTCCTTAGTGGAAGACGATGCCTTCCCTTATGTTGATTTCTCTGTCCACCTCCTTTTCGAACTACTATGAGAAGGACTTTACTTTCTATTTCTTTTCAGGCCCTTGCTTGTACTAGGGGCCTGTGTCTTTTCTTCCTCCGCTGAATTCTCATGCAACTATTTTAAAAACTCTTCCCATGTCACACCTTTGCTTTCTAAATGCTTTAAGACCAGGATTTTTATCAGGCCATGGTGATATAATCGTGGATCGGCCTGGTCCTCTCTTTCATCCTGTACACTCCTTGCCATTTTCTCCAAACTTCTGAGCAAAAATTAAGGGAATTTTATCCTCCAACGAATGTGTCGGCCTCCTTCAAAATGCTGTAACAGTCTAAAATGATACACCAATGTAGTGGTGTATCTCCCTTCGCAGGTCACAAATGTTTTAAAAAAAACAGGAGATCCTGCCATTGACCTAGCAGGGCTTTGCGCGGAACTCCACGTTTCCAATTGACCTCCATCTTCTTATCCACGACAAAAAGCTGCCAGCGTTTACCTTCCAGCTTCTGGTTTTTGAACCATTCCACTCCCGTATTCTCCAGACCTGTTGCTGCAGCTACAAATTTCTTTGTGACTTTGAATTTAAGTGGCCCAATTCTTACTTGGCCGTTTTTAAAATTTATTGAATATTGTAAGGCGACGTCCCTGTCATACCCATCGAACTTCTGCAGGAACTATAAAAATCCCAACTCCCGCAACAATGGAAGACAACTGCGAAATTCGGCAGTTTGCTCAATCTTATTGAGGGACAGGGGTTCATTTCGGACAGGCGGCATTGCTACTATGGACTGTGAACGATGAGTTCTGAGGTTTGCATGCAACACCGGGGGATCAACTCTCATAAATAGGAATTTAACCGTTCATCCATCGTGTCTCCGATTTACCTGCCGTGGGTACTCATCATTTCTGGTCAAGCTCGATTGGTACGCGTGACGGCGGTCTAACGGTTAGGCACAACGATGACAAGATGTTTGGAATGAGGGTAGGAACAGGGGAGTTATTAGTGAAGGACGTTTCACATTATGGTGGAATGGGGTGGATTATATGAAAATAACGATTACACAATTTCACATCCCTTCATGATTACAAAAACTAACTTAGCATTCATTTAAAAATATCATGATTCTTACTTTAAAAAACTTTGTACTTTCTACTAATTTCCTCCTAAGTACTATAATATCATAACCGCTTATCAATGATATAAAAAGCATCATATAACTTTTCATCATAAACACTTTCTTATGCCCTATGATAATCTGTACTGTTGCTGATGAGGTGTATGCCTATTTTCATCTTTGCATTGCGTAAATCATTATGTTGGTACTTTTCTGCTCATATCATATAGGACAATATGCTTGCACTAGTACAAGCATAATGTTAAAACAGAGAATTAAAATATAGGCTGGATTTCACATGATTTCTTTAACTTATTTTGAATTTTGCTTCGCGTTTTGATGCTTCAGAGCACAACCTTCTGCTCTTTATATATATAGGATCCTGCAATAAAATTCATGGGGGAATAAAGGATCGGGAAAAGGAAATCTTAGAATGGGAAGGAATTCTGTCACAGGGATTCCAGGAAAGTACCAAAAGAGGGAAAATAGAAGTGGGAAAGGGGAAAATTTTTTTAGGGTTAAAGTGGGATTTCTTCGAAGTGGATAGGGTGAATTTAGAAGAATATGGGAAGGTTAATTATACTAGGATTTTGAGAAGAAATATGAGGGAAAATTACGAAATGGGATATGAATAAAGGCAGAAAATGTTCTGGAAGGTCTGCCTGCACTGGTGCAAGAAAAATAACTGCAGCGAGAATTAAGCGTTACTTGGAAAAAAAAATCCATGCTAATTACCCCAATTGTACAAAGGTTGGTTCTTGTTGAACCTGCTTTTACCTCGATGGTTACTAGTATATCTAAAGATCAAGTAACATTCTCTTTTTATTAGAAATTTTTGATCTTCCTGCCAGTAGGCTGGTTTTCAAGTTGATCCTTTTGCAATCATATCACCGGACTGATTTTTATAATTACAGGAAATTATTTTTTCTTACTTTTTATTTTTATTTTTGTTAATTTTTTCGAAGAAGAGGGATTCAAATTTTCAAGAGGTTGGTATTACCATTTACCACTACCATCCCAAATTGCTGCTGAACTTGTTGTGTAAAATCTTTCTTGGCAAGTGGTTGAAAATATTTCTTTAATCTATGTCCATTTACCAAGAATATTGTATCCTTCCCATCAATAGTTTTGACTTCTACAGCTCCATTCTCAAATACTCAAATTACTTCATATGGTCCCATCCAACGTGTATGAAATTTCCCTTTAAAAATTTTAAACCTAGAATCATAAAGGAGTACCCAATCACCTAGTTGGAACTGCTTTTTCTGAATGGATTTGTCATGCCACCTTTTCTGTTGCTGTTGGATTAATATGTTTTTCTGAACAACATCTATACGAAATTCATCTAACTCATTTAACTGAATAAGACGTTGTTTTTGTGCCTCAGAGAGATCGAGTCCCAGCTGAACTGCAGTTCTGAAAGTTTTGATTTGGAACTCAATCGGTAATAGAACCTGTTTTCCGTATACCAGCACATATGGTGTGTGCCCCGTACTATTTCTCCAAGTGGTTTTGTATGCCCAAAAAGCTTCTGGTAATCCTTCAGCCCAATCTTTTTTATGCATGTTCACCGTCTTTGTGAGAATGGACTCAATCACCTTATTTGTAGATTCCACCTGGCCATTTTCTTGTGGATGGTATGGAGTAGACTTTCGGTGTCGGATCTTGTATTGCTCCTTCACTCCCTGTACTAGATTAGAAATAAACTATGGACCATTGTTAGAAACAATTTCTCTAGGAACACCAAATCTAGTAAAGATTTCAGAAAAGAGAAAATCAACAACAACTTTTTATGTAGCAAAAGAAACAACTTTAGCTTCCACCCATTTTGTAACAAAATCTGTACAAACCAAAATATGCTTTTTACCTAATGATGTTGGATTTATTGGCCCTACAAAATCAATAGCCCATTTTTCAAAAGGTTCAATCATAACTTGAGGGTACAAAGGCATTTCATTGGTTTGATTAGGTTGGCCCATTCATTGAAAACTATCACATCGCCTGACATACTGCTTGGCATCCTTAAACAAGGAAGGCCAAAAGTAGCCATAACGTAATATTTTATATGCAGTTCGCTTGTCAGTGAAGTGGCCTCCAAAAGGTTCATCATGAGCAGATTTCAATATGTCAAACACTTTCTCCTCTCTTACACATCTACGGATAATCAAATCTGGACCAGTGTAAAATAGGTCTCCTTGAATCCAGGAGTGTGCAACACTTTTCTAAATAATATTCCGCTTTTCACGTGCGAGCAAGTGAGGTGGTGTTTTTCCAGTAACCAAATAATTGGCGATGTCAACAAACCACGGAGAATCTATAGACACAGCAAAAATAGGTTCATCCAGAAAATCATCATTAACAGGAGTTACGTCACCAGGATTATCTAGTCTAGAAAGAAAATCTACTACAACATTCGATTTTCCTGGTTTATCAACAATAGTAATATTGAATTCCTGCAACAATAGCAACCACCTAGTCACTCTATTGCTAGTCAATGGTTTGTTCATCAAGTATTTAATTACGGAATGATCAGTATGAACAAATACTTCATATCCTGTGATATAGTGTCTGAACTTATTGATTGTGAAAATTACGGCTAAAAACTCTTTCTCGGTAACTGTATAATTTAATTTAGTGGAAGACAAATTCTTACTAATGTAATAAATAGCATAGGATTGCTTGTATTCCTCTTGTCCCAAAGCTGCACCAACAGCCAGGTCTGAAGCATCGAAAGAAATATGAAAGGGCAGGGACCAGTTTAGACCTCTTAAGACTAGTGCCTGCACCAAATTTTCCTTCAATGCTTCAAAAGATTGTTGGTAAGCCGTGGACCAAGAAAACTCACTATCCTTAGCTAGAAGTCAAAAAAGAGGAGCAGCTATCTTAGAAAAAATTTCAATGAATCTTCTATAGTAACCAGCATGTCCTAAAAAACCTCTTACTTCCCTTTGAGTTTTGGGTGCGGGAAGATGCATAATGATTTCGATCTTTGCCGGGTCAACCTGGATACATTTGTCAGAAATATGGCCAAGTACCACTCTTGCTTTGCACATTAATCTACATTTCTTATCACTCAAAGAAAGGTGGGCTTCTTGGCAACGAAGAATTACTTTCTCCAAATTTTCAAGAGCTTCCTGAAAAGAATTACCAAATACAGAAAAATCATCCATATAACTTTCTACAAAATCAAGATCAGAAAAAATAGCCAAGACTGCCCTTTGAAAGGTAGCCGGAGCATTAAATAATCCAAAGGGAAGAACTTTATAAGCAAAGGCACCCCATGGGCATGTAAAAGTAGTTTTATCCTGATCTTTGGGTGCAATCTGTATCTGGTTATAGCCACTGAAACCATCCAAAAAGGAGAAATATTTCTTTCCTACAAGGGTATCAAGCACCTGGTCAAAAAAGGGAGAGGGAAGTAATATTTGAGAGTGGCTTTTTTCAATTCACGATATTCAATGCAAATATGCCACCTTCCATCTTTCTTAGGCACTAGCACTAATGGGGAGACCCATTGACTATCAAAAATAGGATAGATAAAACCATCATCTAAAATATTTTGTATTTCTTCTTTCACGACATCACTTAGGATTGGATTCATTCATCTTTGGGGTTGCCGGACAGGTTGGGTTCCTTCCTGAATATAGATATGATGTTTACAAGTTTCAGGAGGGATACCCTTCATGTCTTCATAGCCCCAAGCAAATGCACTAAGATGGTTTTGCAATAAATTCATAAGTTGTTCTTGCTGAGATGGGTCTAAATCTGAACTAATATTCAAAGAATTACTAGGACTAATCTCATCAAGAGTAGTGTCAGGCTCCGAAGTACTCAAAGGAGTGGTCAAAGACAACGGTATAGAAGAATGAGAATCATGGTTTTCTTGAAAATCTAGGCTAAAAATTTGGATCAAAGGCTTGAAGTTAGGCATGGTGTCTAGATTGTTCAGGAAATCTTGAATTTCATCTTCTTGTGAAGACCTAGTATAATGATGAATAAGAGAAATAGACTGAGTCTCCTCATCACTGCTTTGGTCCAACCATAAAGTGTCTCAGAGGTCCTGAATGGATCTGGCGGGGGAATATAAGGTAATTTTCTTCCTAGAATCTCCATGTGAAATATACATATCTCCAGAACGACATCCAATATATGCATCGGATGTAGCAAGCCATGGTCGACCCAAGATCAAGGGATGTCCTCTTACCAGGTTCTTTGGCTGAAGCACAATGAAATTAGCAGGATATTCCCAAGAATCCAATGAGATGATCACATCGTCCAATACTCCTTCAGGCTTGATTTTGGATCTATCTACTAATTCAAGCACAATGGGAGTAGGGCGAAGATGAGATAACCGAATTTGATCCATGGTTTACTTATTCATTACATTAATGGTTGCCCCCAGGTCTATAAGAACATTAGAGACAAGGATATCACCATTCTGAATTGTGACAACAGGGTTTCTGGGATCAGTATATTTTTCCACAGACACACATCCCGTCATTAACTCTGCTTCCCTACCAACAAATTGAATAGTTTGGGGTTCCAATCTCTTCCTCCCGGGTTTCTTGAGACAGAGTTCCCTAATAATATTGGTACAAATGGAGATCTCTTTAATGGCTTGGAGCAAAGGTATCTTAATAAAAAGATTTCGTAGTTCCGATGCCAAATAAGTCTCAGAAACAGGCTCTCTTATTTCCGTTACTAGCCTCTCTGGGAAGGGAGGCTGGTCGGAAGAAGATGGCAAGGACTCAGAGGGTAAGGGCTACTTAGTGACAATTTTCGAAGAATGGTTAAGAGTTTCTTCTTCCCCTTTCTCTTCAACAATCACCATAGGTTGTTTCTGATTTTCTGGTGTTATGGTCCTTCCTGATCTTAATTGAATATCATGAACTCCAACTGGAATAGACTGGTATTCGAATGGAAAAGGCGAGATTGTTACATGAATCATTTGTACTACCTTATTATTATTATTATTATTATTAGGATTGGGTGTGGGTTGAGCAGGCAATTGAGGAGGTCGGAAGGGTGGAGGTAGAGGTAATGGGGTAGTCTGACTCGGAAGTTGAGCCATTGGATAAGGTACATGCATAGATGGGTATGGTTTTATAGGTGGCTGGTAGGAATATGAAGAATGATTTGGGCCTTTCCAACCTTATTGCCATGGTTGGGAAGGTTGCCCATGCTGATACTGATTTCCATACTGCCACTGCTGATGAGAGTTAGGATATGAATATGCATGTGGATTATAACAAAAATAGTGTGGATGAAATTCAGGAGCCATACCTGCACCTACCTGAGGCCAATGCCTTCTTTCCCATAGCATACAATTGTTCAGCTTCAGGCTGCCCTCCTGTAAATATCGCTTTAAGTCCAAGTATAGAGGGACATTTTTCTGTGGTATGGTCTTCTGCACAAATAGCACACTTATTAGTTTCTTTCAAGTTAAGAGGGAATTATTTAGGGGGATGCTTGTCTCTACATTTAGGACAGAAAATAGATAATGACTCTTGTTCCCTCATAAGTTTTTGTTGAAATTTTAAAGAGTCTAACTGTTTAGTGACAATGTTCATTATATCAATTTTCATGTTTTCCATTTTATTTTCCAGTCCAATAATCATAGCATCAGTAGATTCAGTTTTCCTATTTTTATTTCGAGTTCCTCTACCAGATCTATACTGATTCCTTGAAAATTTCTGGCATAATTCACAAATTTGATCAAAATTTTGCTGCGAAATATCACCTTGTCCTAACAGATTCAAATTATTTCTAGCACTATCATTAAGTCCTCTTAAGAACAAGGTTCTAATAATGTTGGGATCAAGCCCAAGTTTTGACCTTTGTAAAATATACAGAAATCTTTCCAAATAATCTTCAAGCATTTCATCATCATCTTGTATGATTGTAAAAATTTCATCCTGCATGTCCCGAGTTTTACAATATTCTTGATATTTAGACAAAAATACCCTCCTCATCTGGTCCCAAGAAGTTATGGTGTTTCCTCCTAACCCCATAAACCGGCACAAAGTTGAGTCCTTGAGGGTAACAGGAAATAGTCTTAACTTCTGAGCCTCAGTTGCATAATCATAACTTCTACACAAAATATTGAACTCAAATAGAAAAGAGTCAGGGTCTTCACGAAATGTACCATGGAAATGAGGGAGAGCTGATGGTGGAATGTTCTTCATCTGTGACACAGTGTCAGGATCCACAATTGGAAACACAAAAGTAGATTTCCCTTCACTTACCTGGTTATCACCAGTCCCTTCCAAATGATCTCCTTGGTTTGCCATTGTTTCCTTTTTACTTGTACCGCTTTCCACAGGCTGATCCACGCCTGAGGTGTTAGTACCAAAATCCAGGTGGATTGTTCCTGCGTGATGGGTTTGAATTGAATTGGGCTTCCTACTTGTAGAAGGAGACCCAATGTTAGAAAAATTATTTTGGCCCTTAGCGGGCTTCGAACCCTTACCTTTCCTAGGCATTCATCTCAAAAAAGAAAGAAAAATATCAAAATAATTTCTAATAAAGAATCCTGTCAGAAATCAATCAACACCAGTAAAAACTCCTTCAAAAGTTCTTGCAAAAATAAAGGAAACTTACCTCTATTATACAGTCAGAAAATTCTTACCAAATCAAATCGCCTCCCCGGCAACGGTGCCAAAATGTTGGGTGCAGGAATTACACTTAAGTAAAAATCCTCAACACTTAATTGTCAACCTGGGGGATTCGTAAAATTAGAGACGAAGCACAGGCAATGCCAGAGATGGTATGAATATTTCCAATTTCAACTCCTACTTTTGGGAAGAAGAATTGCAGAATCAATCTTTAGAGAAGAAAGATTAAAACTCAAATCATCAAAACAATCTGAGGCTAGAACAAGAAGAAATGTACTTGAAAAAGAGTATTCAGAATTAAAGAGGAGTAATCACTCTAGCCAAATATTGATTAGCTACTGAGAATGTATTTCTTTCAGCAAAGACACTTTAGCAGTTTCGAACAAATGGGCCCCTTCAATCCTGCATATATAAAGATATTCTTCTTGCGAAAAATCAATCTTGCACTAGTGCAGTCTTCCTGCACTGGTGCAGGAATCAACGTTTTATGTAGGAAGTGTAAATTAATGTCTTTACTAAAAAAGGCTTTTCTTCGTGCAAGGGCTTTGAACTTTCTCAAGTCCGCAGCACTCAGATCCAATACCAAGAAACTAGTTCTTGTATTCAATCCAGGCTTCTTGCACCTTAACGTATGATCCTTGAAATTAATAATTCATTACTGTAGTGTGATAAAACAATAAAGATGAATATCTATAAAGAATAAGAAAACAATCTTTTAATTGAAATATGAATGAAAGCAAGAAGGTTGTTAGAAGTAAGCTAAAAATTCTTGCTACATTATATTATCTAACGCTGGTGCAAGAATAGTTCTCCTTCTTGCACCAGGGAGAAACCAAACCAATGTGCAGGAAATAGACAACACACCAACGTGCACTGGTGCAGGAACGGACCAGGCAAAAGAAATAAACTAGATCGTGCAGAAAATAAATAGCACACCAATATGCATTGGTGCAAGTAACTCCTCCTGCTTGAACCAGGCAAAGGAAAGGAATCAATTGTGAAAAAAAAGCTTAACTACTTCACACAGAGGATCTGCTTTCCACTCAGATAGAAATTCAAAGACTTCAAATTAAATCACACTCAACAGTTTAATCATAAATCGCAAGAACAACAAGGAGGGAGAACGTGCTGGTTTGGTTGGGCCCTTGACCAACCAGTGCGTTTCCCTTTCAACTGAAAATGCTACTCAGAATTAATTCATCAAATATTTAAGCCAAAGATAACATGTACAGAACATGAGGCAGAGCTCTTTGTATTATACTCTCAAAGCAATTACATACATGATCGCATATCCAGCCCATATTTTGGCGATAACACAAAATAGTCTTGTTACCACCTCCTGGTTCTATTCAATTCTCCAAAACATTGAACTGTTTGTCCTATTTAAATCTCTGCTTATATAGATCCTTTTGGCCATAGGCCAAAAGGATCATTTACCATTACATAGTCAATTACAGAAATTGTTACAACAAATTGCATAACCGATTTGCAGAATAAGCTTTCGGCCTTCAAAATTAAATCTCTTTTACAAAATAGGCCACGACTATCTCCAGCTGTCTGTTTCTCTTAAGTTCGATCTCAGCTACTCTCGATTTGCCTGCTATCATAGCTGGGACTTGGCTACCTTCAGATATATCCTCATTGATTGTATCCAAAACAGGCATCCAACCCAAGTGATCCGGATTTGCTGCCAAGATCCACAGCGCTAGTGCTAGTGCGGGATCTATTCTGCGCTGAAAATTAGCAATCAAGATAAGTGATCATCTATTAAATAGCATAGGAGGTAACAATAAGTTATGAAAGTAATTATAAGCAAGAAATCACATAATAAATAGTTAATAAATGCTAAGATAAGTTAAAAAATGTAAAATATGAAGTTCATGCAAAATGTGTCATCGTTCTCGCACTAGTGCAAGATGAGGGCGCATAAGATAAGTGAAACAGGGTAATGATTATGATTTGGAAAGGGAAGAATGGTAAAAAAGAATGCAATTTAGGGAACTAACAGAGGTATTTTTTAAAGTGACATTTTTTTAGAGTAAGTGTTTTGGGTTGAAGTAAATCTTTTATAATGATTTTTTAAAGTGAGTTTTGTTTAATTTTTTAAGTGAATTTTTTTTGTAGGACTTGGAAGGAAATATTCTGAGCTTCATTTTTAAAACACATTTTTTTGGTTGAATTTTTAAAGTAAGTGTTTTGGGTTGAAGTATGTCTTTTGTGCAAAGTTTTTAAAGTGAATTTTTTTGAAATTAAATCTTTTGTGATGCTTTTTTGAATTGAGTTTTTTTTTTTCTAAATTTTGATAGTGAGTTTTTTTTTTAATAGGATTTTGAAGGAATTTTTTTGAGCTTCATACTAAATTATCATGGAAAATCAAAGAAATTGCAAGAGAAAATATGATTGAACATGAGACCCTGAGGCTCGTAGAGACCAGGGAAGAGAATATCACAAAAAAAAGAGAGAAGAATGCTCAAATATTGAAAGGGAAAATCAACCTCAACTAGAAGTTGAAACAGGTGTGTAAATGTAAATATTATAAATGATATTTAAAATTTAACTAGTGTATTGTGAAACTTAATTTTTATTTCATGAACTAATTTGAAAAATATTTTGCAATGTAAATAGAGAGAGCTATTCCTCAAAACATTGATGATGAGAGAGAAAATTTTGAAAGAGAAAGTGAAAGAGATATTGAACCAATGATTGAAGATCTTGAAAACGTTGAAAGAAATTCAAGTGAAGAAATTCAATCACCATGCATTTATATATATGTTGAATGTGTATTATTGAAATTATACATATTTATTAATTTAATTATTATTGAATATGTACACTCATTTTGTACAATTAATTCTAATATGTACATATGAAATCAATATCGGTGATGAGATGTTAGAAATGTTGACACTGACACATATGGAGATAAAAAGTTGACCATGTAGTGTTAAGTGCATTATTGATATGTTATTCAAAGATGAAAATGTGGCAGTTCAAGCCCAAATTTTGAAAAGTCTCTTAACATCAAAGAAATTAAAGGAAGCTACGACTTTATTGGTATTCGAAAATCAACAAAAGTTAAAAAAAATGAAGGAAAATGTGATACAAAATATAAATAATGCTCTAAATTCAATTGGAAGATCTAGAAAGAAAAGTGATTTAGATGCATGTATAGCAATACAGATGGCAGTGGTTTCATCAAGTACTAAAGATAATCATTTGGTAAAATCTATAGCACAAGAATAAGGGACCTCACGAAAAAATTTGTACAAACATCAGAAATTTATATTGTAAATAGATATAAATGATTAACTCGCTTTTTGGATAGTATTTGTAGGAAACTATACAAAGATAGACTTGGATAATATGTTAAAAAAATAATATATGAATATTGGATGAAAAATTCACGTGTTTCACCAAAAGCAAGGGATGCGATGTGACGAATAATAACATGAAATCAGTTCGAAGAACATGCAAAACATATCTTGGACACCACTCAGATAGAGTTTTTCAATAAGTTCATAGAAGAGAATCGTGGAATTTATGTCTCAATCAATTCTTTTGTGTAACAAAAACCATGGAATGTTAAACCTATCATTGTATGCGACACTTCTTGTTGTCATTATCATGTGGAATTTCAGTTATATTATGACACATTCGTTAATTTTGGTAAAACATTTTGGAAAGAATCACCTCCTCCTTCCACTATCCATGATTTCATATCTCCAATTCTATGTGCAAGAGGAAGCCATGAATTATTTTACCAAAAGAAATGTGTTGGTGGTACAAAATGCGATGATTGTGAAAATTTGAATTTATTTCAAAAAAAATATCGTACTGATATAAATGATGAATCATTGTCCAACATAAAAGTGAAATGGAAGAGATATGAATATATTCATACATGTATTGGTTCAAGTAGTACTAAAAGTGCTAAAAGAATTGATTTACAACAAGAAGAAGTTTTTGTGATAGAGTTTTTGAGAAATTTTGAGACTGAAATTTATAAATACACCAAGAATTCCCATAGAGATCAATGGCAAGACTTGCAATTCAAAAAATCCTGTGAAGTTTTTACACCAGGGACCATTTTGTCAATAATTGATTTTGCAAAGAATTACACATTTGTTCCACAAAAAGAAATACATATTGAATACTATCATTTTGACCAAGCCTCCATGCTTGTCCATATTCTATATAGACACGCCGAACAGAATGTTGATCATATAGAAAGAACCAGTGAAAATCAACATGTTATTAAATAATATCACTTTTATATCAGTGACGATCGTACACATGATACACATTTTGTACAATATTGTTTTGAAAAGATTTATGACTCATTGAAAAGTCATGAAATAAAATTCAATGAACATTGGATATGGTCAGATGGATGCACAGGTCAATTCAAATCATTTTTTTGGTTATGTCGTCTCCATATGAAAACCCGCATTAAACATTGTTGGAATTTCTTTGAGACTGATCATGGAAAAGAAGAACATGATGGTGTAGGGGCATGTATAAAATGAGCACTTTGAAGATATCAAATGGACCACTCTGCAAACTGACTTGTCTGAGCTAAACAAGTTGTTCAATGGAGCATCGCTGCACTAAGCCATGAGACTAACCGATCAAGGGATATATATATATATATATATATATATATATATATATATATATATATATATATATATATATATATATATATATATATATATATATATATATATATATATATATATCTAACTTTAATATACATGATCTAATTTTTATTAGATTTCTAATTTTAAACATTATTGATCACAATGATTATCTTTGATTGTATTTTGAATAACATATTTATATTCTTGTTTGAATTTTCCATATAGGTTTTTTTTTTGCATATTGGGGTCCAAGATGTAGATAGATCGATTGGAAATGACGTTGAAACAATAAAATGGACTCGAAAATTGCATTAAATTAAAACAAAGCAGTACCAAAATGTGTTTGCATTTGATAAAAGAAAATATTCTTGTTTTTTTCATGTTTGAATAGACAAGACAGAATCCAATGATGTTTGTGAAAAAAAATGTATGTAAAAGATAGGCAACATACAAAACTAAATAAAAAGGGGAAAGTGTTCGTTGCAAACTTTAAAGAAATGCAATCAGAGGAGACTATAATATCATCTGAAGGTGAGCGAGTTTCTGATCTTGTTAGAGAAGGTAACATTTCAATTGATTTCAAATGATAGAGATCTAGAAATAGATAATAAAATTAAGTACACATGTTAATTTTAAAGTTAATTTTTCATGTTAATTATGATCTAACTTTATGTAAGTTTTTTTTATTGTGCAGGAGTTGTTTTTGTCGTAGTTGCACCTACTACCAACACAAGAAATGTAAAGTATTATTTGATGTGTTGCACTAAATGAAAGATGAAATTATTGGAAAACTATGATGATAAAGATTTTATATATGACAGAGGGTATATTATACTGAAATGTTATTTTTCCAGCAAACTCATCAAAGTCAGGATTTTGTTTACTTTCAAGACTATGAACCTAATGTCATAAGTTGTCAATATAGTCACTTGGTGTGTGTTGCACACATAAAGTTGAGAGAAGTTAAATCAAAGAAAAAATTGAAAATTAAGAAATGGAAAATGTCAAAAGCCGATCATGAACGGATAATTGAAGATGGCATTCCATTAGAATTTTTTTGATTGAATTTCCCAACAATTTCTTCTCCTTGGATTCATCTTTTAGAACTTACATAACTCAACTAGAAATTGTTAGCCTTTTTTGTGCATTCTTAACTTTTACATTATTATAATATGTATATTTTATGTTATGTACAAGTGTTTTCACATGTACATTGTTTTGGCACATGCACACAAGTAATTTATACACATGTACACATACATGTAGATTATCTGGTCTTAAAAAATTTCATACATTCTCCGGTACAATTTATGTCATTATGTAATTATTGAAAAATGTACATGTGTATGTAATAGTTGATATAATTCAAATTTTAAGTTATGATTTTGTTTTAGACATATATGTTAAACACACACATGGTGGAGGAGAAGCTAAACACACACAAAGGGAAAGATAAATATTGATTGACTTTCCATTAACCATAGATGTCTATTTATAGTACAATGGGGTGACTCTTGGATTCCACATTCCAAGGTCACTTGGACTCCTTTTGTGACGGTTCAGCTTCCACACCTACTCATAGAGGATTAGGTGTCCAACATTACCCCCCCACTTAATCTGAAGGGATATGTGTGAGTCCAAGAAGAGAGTTGTAATACATATCTGCAAAGTATGCATGGCAGCACTTAGGCTGAATCAACTCTCTAAAATGTTGGCATAAAGAGGTGGTTTAAGGATGACCACCAACACTGGAACACAACGCTTATTGCAGTTCCCAGAACTCTTCCAAATCTGGCAAGAAGTTGAGGGCTTATGTTAGAGGAAGTGTCCCTCATATTTAAGGAGGGAGACCTTCAACCTAGAAGAAGGGAGGTCTACAACCTATGATGGTTTAAGGATGACCACCAACACTGGAATGCTTGATGCATTTCCTGGAACTCTTCCAAAGTTGGAAAGAATTTGAAGTCTTCTACTAGAGGAAGTGTTCTAAAAGAGGAAGAATATCAACCTCAAATCGATGGTTTAAGGGCTTTCCACCAACCAAAGGCATGCTCATGGGAAATTGTGTCTCTAGCTACAACTCTGAATCTGGAATGACGAATTTTGGCTTAGGTTCGCTTGAACTGCTTTGTCTCTGGCTAAAACTCCGAATATGGAATGAGAGATTGTGGCTCAAGCTCGCTTAATGTGGCTTCGAAGCTTGTAGATGACCATCATTTCCCCCCTATCAAGTACAAGGTGAGATGATGGCGAAAACTAAACTACAAGTTTGCTCAATATTTTAGAACAAGTTCTGAAATGTGACTTAAACGTCTTATTGGTTGTTGATGCCCATTGCCAAGAAGCAATCCATCCAAGATGAATCTTTGTTCTTACAGGAGGCTTGTTTCTGAAGCATCTGTGTGAAGAATGGGTGTGCCGACCACAGTGCTTGCATGGGTGAAGATCAAAACAAGGATATTTCATATGGCCAAATCTATCACAGTGTTATCATTTTAAAATTTGTTGTTGCTACTTTGGAAGAGGAGCAGGATCTGGAGCAGCTGCAAGTGAACTGTCATAAAGAAATCTGGAACTTTGAATTTGATGGGCTTGGAGTAGTCTGGAATATGAAAGGACAACTCCTTGTCATATCCAAGACCAGTTATGTGCTTGTTGTGGACAATCTCTTCCCAAGGTCTGATGATGGGCTTGGGAAGTGCAGACTGAATTGCTGCATCTGCATGTAAATCTGCTCTCGTACAAGGAACTGAATGTGAATCAACTGCGACTTTATATTCTTGCTGCTGATGGGAGTCCCTCTCAATTTTCTGAACAGAAATAGGTTCAGAATGATGACTCTTTTGCTGAAGTTCATCTTGCTGGAGCTGAGACTCCAACTGCAAAAACTCAATTTTTTCTTGTGCATCTTGCAAGCATTTTTGAATATCAGCAATAGTGGATTTACTGATATTGATTGTGTTGTCAGCAGTGGTTACAACTAGAGTTCTCAATAACTCTAATATTATTTCAAGCTTAGCCATTTTTCTTAACAACTCACAGATAAGGAGTGTTAGCTTCAATTATATCACTATATACAAAAATTTTCTCTAGAAATTATGTAATATCTTCTTCTACAAACTTGATGGTAGGCTTTGGAGCAACCATTAGGATGAACTTTCAACATATACTCTACATGTGCTCATTTGATCATTAAAAACACTGATTTCATGAACCTTATTGTCCATGATAAGAAATGGACTGATGGAAGTGTTCCATGGGATTCTCTTCTAGCAAATATAGTCAATTTTGGAAAGGATGTCGTGAAAAAGAAAAGAATGCAGCACAACTAGTTAGAATTGCATTAACCACAGACTTGACATCAATTTCTATTCTTGGTAACTATATCCATAAGAGTTCAAACTCAAAAGAAGCTACGAAGTTCAAAGAAATTAACAAAAATCCAAATACTACATTAGATGATTCCTCAGATATACAGAATCCCAAGACTCGACCCTCTTCTCTATCTTCTAGAAAGTCCGGTCATGTTACTTTTGATAAGAAAATTCCAGGGAAATATACATCTGCATTTGTCTCTGAGTCGACAAGTGATAAGAAGCCAACTAAACACCATTCTCTTAGCACTGCTTTTGGTTTTAGAAATGAAAAATTTTCATGTAAAGTTTCTCCAGAACCATCATCAAAAGAGCCATTCAGCCTTTGAGAAACTATTTGAGGTAGCTTACAACTTTCCAGATTTCAACGACCTCCCTTTTTATCAATTTCACTTCGCACTAGTCTCCCTCTTTGCCCAACCTGCATACACCTCAAAATTTACTACTGTCTTTGATTTCTTTGAGAAAAACGGAGTAGAAGTTATGGTTGTCTGCGAGCTTTTTGATTTTATGGTTGATCCATCAATTATGGATGAATTTATCGTGGTTATCTTGAAAATATGCAACAGAAAATCTGGACTAGGGGTATGCAATCCTCTGCGGAGGATGAAATAGCTGAAGTTATTTTTGTTTAGTCATTCATCCCGAGAACATTAGATCAGGTGCACGATTTTGAAAAGGACATATATTTGATTACCAGTGGCAATAATACTAAAGGAATATACTATCAAACAATTAATGGTTTGAAATAGGACCTTTCTGGGGTGCGACTTATTTCTGCCATCTTGGAATGTAACAATGCGCGTAGTGGGAAGAGGAGTGGTAACAATCAACATGGAGGTTCATGGCATATAGTTTTTCTGGACTTCTCATGTTGCTCAAAAGCTGAGGATCCCATACATTGTCCTCTCCGTCATCGGCACGACCGTCCTGAGTTACTGCTTCTATCCGGCACGAGCCGTCCATCAAACACTAGAAGTTGAGGATCGTGGAATGACACTGTGCAACGGGAAAGACAACGGAAATGGTGGATTGGTATGGCGGAGGAGTGGTATGGTGGAGAGAAGTATTACAGTAACTTATGAGTAGGTAGTCCAAGATCGTTTTTATATCACAAGAGTGGGCACCGTGAATGTGAAATGTCTCCTCTACGTAGCAAGTGAAAGTTCAAGCCACGTCTAGAAGTGATAAAATGCCCTATCCACAGTTCAAATGGTACCGCGAGGGGAGGCCAAAAGGGAGGTGAGCGAAGTGTATGGAGGCTTGGCATGGAGGAGACAACGTGCAATGGTGAAATACAGGTGTTGGTAGAATGGTATGGTGGGCGATGGCTGAGAGGACTACGCATTGAGTATGGAGGGCCGATTGTAGGATATGAGCCAAGTTTGGAGGGTCTCTTTTAGAAGCCTTTCAAATTGGTCTTCAATCCCACCGAATTCTTAGATATGCGTGTATAGATGCGACGACGAGAAGGGAGCTGCCAAGGAAAACATAGGTTGTGTAACGAACTATCTGGTAGGGTGTCCAACTTAGATAGAGCTGAGGGGAGGAGCGTTTCTATGTCTGAATTCGGGGCAGCGTGGACAATGTCTTAGGTAGACGAATTGTCAGGAAAGAAAGGCCACAACAAGTGGCTCAAAATGGGTAGGGCAGGGGTATGCCCGCTCTAATACCATGTTAAACACACACATGGTGGAGGAGAAGGTAAACACACACAAAGGGAAAGATGAACATTGATTTCCTTTCCATTAACCATAGATGTCTATTTATAGTACAATGGGGTGACTCTTGGATTCCACATTCCAAGGTCACTTGGACTCCTTTTGTGACGGTTCAGCTTCCACACCTACCCATAAAGGATTAGGTGTCCAACAATATATTAATAAAATCATAATATTCATTCTTGAATGCAAAATGTGTGGTACGTGTCTTGTAATTTCCATTTTACTATCAAGTGACATCCATAGTATGTTTTCTATGTACATTAATGAAAAATGTTGTGTACTGGATATGTTTTAATGCAATTGTAAAATTTTATGATTGTTTGACACATCTATGAACACCTATAAATTTATGATTGTTTTTAGATATATACATTGATATGTATTGTATATGAAAATATTATAAAAATGATTTCAAATGAAAAATGTATGAATTAAATGCAAATTTTCTTTCATTGCTACATATTCATGAATCTTGTTTTAAGTGACACATGATCATGTGCAAAATGTACACCTAAATATCACCTTTAATAGATGTATGTCCTAATTTTATAACATTCATACATGTTCAAATGCATTTAACATGTACCACATGTGTTTTGTAATTTGAAATTTCAATCTAGATTCATTTTAAATAAAAACTGACAAAAAAAAGTGAGCTTTAAAATCAAAACATTTAATGTAAGATCATCTAAGTTAGTTCATTATAACAACATGTGATCATGTATGGAAATGTAACAACTATTAAATGCATTTATGTACTTCTATCATTGTTACATATTCATGAACTTAAATATGTATTTAACCATCTATAATTGTTTTAAATGACACATGATCATGTCCAAAATGTACACCTAAATATCACTTTTAATAGATGTATGTCCTAATTATATAACTTTCATAAATGTTCAAATGCATTTAACACATGTACCACATGTGTTTTGTAATTTTCAATTTCAATCTAGATTCATTTTAAATAAAAAATGACAAAACAACTTGAGATTTAAAAACAAAACATTTAATCTAAGATTGAATCTAAGTTAATATTATAACAACATGTCATCATGTACATGCAAAATGTAAAAACTAAATGGAAACAAACTTCATTCATTGTTACATATATTCATGAACTTAAATATGTAAAACCATAGATACATGATGGTTTTAAATGACACATGCTCATGCAAAATGTACCTAAATATCACCTTTAATAGACATATACACCTAATTATATATCATTCACACATATTCAAATGCATAACATGTACCACATTTGTTTTGTAATTTGAAATTTCAATCCAGATTCATTTTAAATAACAAGTGACAAAACAACATGAGTTTTAAAAACAAAACATAATCTAAGATCGTCTAAGCTAAAATTATAGCAACATGCGATCATGTATGCAAAATTTAACAAATAAATGCAAATGTACTTCAATAATTTTTACATATATTCATGAACTTAAATATGTAAAACCATCTATGATTGTTTTAAATGACACACGATCATGCAAAATGTACCTAAATATCACCTTTAATAGACATCCTAATTATATAACATTCACACATGTTCAAATGCATAACATGTACGACATGTGTTGACCTATTTTAGATGTGATAGATGACAATCGCTGAGAGCTGGCTGTGCACGCGTTCCTGCCATCGCTCGAGCTAGGGCTCCGTTGCAACTATGGAGGTTCTGGGTGCAGCCTAGGTTCCTCCCCCTCCGCCTCCTACGTCTGATGCAGAAGCCTTTCTCAAGCTTCTGGATTCCCTGCCGAAGAAGAGAGCACCCAAGGTAGCTAAGTTCGTCAAAATATTGGAAGATATCCCTGAGATTTCTCTCCCTCCTCAGGGTCCGATCCAGTCGCCCTCTCATTAGCTGAACATGCTCTGGTGGGCCAGTTCACAGGCCTCTGGCCCTCCCCCAAATCCACGGAGAACTGGGTTGCAACGAACTGGGCGCTGCTGATCAAAAACAGAGTTACTTCGTATTTTCTAGGGAGGGGCTTCTTTCTGTTTGAATTCTCTGATAAGGAGGATAAGGATCTGATTTTCCAGAACAGTCCCTATTTCATGGGCCCTCAGGGGCTGTATCTCAACAACTGGACGCCTGATTTCGATCCAGCAGTTGATGTCCCTACAGCCGTTCCTGTGTGGGTAAGGCTGCCCAATCTGCCAGTGCATTGTTGGAATTGGGAGTCGCTTAATCATATCGGGAACACATTGGGCAAATTTATCAATCGAGCAAACAACAAAGACCAATATTACTGTGCTAGAATTTGTGTAGAAGTAGATCTGGAGGTTGGTCTGCCGGAGGCAATAAAAATCAGGGTATGCTCCTGTTAGCGCAGGGGAGAAAAAGAGTTGCTGGGACTCCATTAGAAGTCTGGCAGACTCTAAAAAATTGTAAACTACCATCATTGTAAGGGACTTTAATCTCATCCTATCGTTGACTGAAAAGTGAGGAGGAAGCATACTAAGGGATTCGGCGTGGGAATGGGTGGAGGATCTGTTGCAAGACTGGGATATGATTGACATCAAGCCTTCCTCGGGTAAGTACACTTGGTCCAACAAAAGAGTCGGTCCGGGACATATTGCTGCAACGTTAGATAGATTTCTTGTTCAAAGCTCTTTTATACTTCTTGGACTAGAGTCTCGAATGAATATTCTCCCTTGCAACGTTTCCGACCATAGACCTATCAAACTTGAGCTTCTAGCCCATTTGGACCAAGGCCCTATCCCTTTTAAATTCAGCCCTCAATGGGTCAAGGAACAGACTTTCATGCATATGGTAAAGGAAAGCTAGAATCAACAAGTCAAGGGCTCTGCCTTCTTCGTATGGGAGGAAAAACTCAGGAGAGTGAAAGCTGCACTCAAAAATTGGGTAAAATCCCTTCCGAATCCAGCAGTGGAAAGGAAAAAGATCCAATAAAGTCTCGAGATTCATCATCTGAAGTCGGAAAATGTAGAGATCACAAAAGAAGTCCTAGATAGGGAGGCTGACCTTCAACAAAATCTACACAAGGCAAGCTTGGCAGAGGAAGAGTATTGGAGAATTAAATCTCGTATTCTTTGGCTTGAGGTGGGAGATAGGAACTCCTTATTCTTCCACAAACAAGCCCAAGCCCGGAAATGCTTCAACACCATCTCTGAAATCAAGGAAGAGACCATCAAGCATAGAGATATCAAAAGCATAAAAAGAGCTACTTTTCTTCACTTCAAAAACCTGTATAGTGAAGAGGAGGGTCTGGGGTATAGTCCAACTCTAGTGGATGAGGTGCCCTCTATGATTTCCCCCAGAAAGAATCAGTACTTGGAAGCAGAAGTCTCTAATACTGAAATAAAAAATGCCCTCTTTGCAATGGAGCCAGATAAGGCCCCAGGCCCTGATGGCTTTACTGCTAGATTCCTTCAGTCCTGTTGGCAGATTGTGGAAAAATATTTATGCAGAATGGTACGGAAATCACAAGACTGTCAGAAAATTGGGGGAAGCACCAATTCGGCGTTCCTTGCCCTCATCCCCAAAGAGAAAGGTGCCAACACCTTCAATAGATTTCGACCTATATCCCTTTGAAATATAGTATACACGCTGATAACAAAAGTGATTGCAAACAGATTGAAAACCATCCTTCCAACCATCGTTCCGGAGAATCAGGGAGGTTTTATTCAGGGAAGACAGATTGTAGACAAATTTATTCTGGTCCAAGAGGCGATCCATTCAAGCCTACTTCGAAAAGAGAAAGGAATGGTTGTCAAATTAGATCTAGAAAATGCCTTCGACAGGGTGAGACATAGATTCCTGATGGATGTTTTGCATAAATTTGGCTTTGGCTCCAAATTTATTAACTGGATTTAGGCTTGTATCAGTGAGCCTTGGATAGCTTCATTGGTGAATGGGAGGGCTGTTGATTTCTTCAAAGCTTCTCGTGGACTGAGGCAAGGGTGCCCCCTTTCTCCCCTGCTCTTTTTCCTCCAAGCTTCTGTTCTCAGCTTCCTCTTGAATAAGAAGCAGTAGGATCAACAGATAATGGGCCTGAATATTGCAAGAGGTGTCAAAAATATAAATCACGCGTTATTCGCTGATGATTCCCTCTTGCTGGGTGCAGCCACTGTGCTCTCGGCTAAAAACTTTAAAGGTGTGGTGGATGGTTATTGTGAAGTCTCAGGAAGCAATCTCAACAATGGAAAATGTCATACCTACTGCTAGAACACTACAGCCAGCACTCTTCAAGCCATCTCTAGTTGTTTTGGCTTTGCTGCCTCCTCTACATGGACATCCTTAAAGTATTTGGGGCTCCCCATCTTCCAAAAATGTTCCCTCAGCAGAGATTGGCTACCTTTGCTGGAAAAATTTAAATCCAAGATCCAATCCTGGGGATACAATTGGCTCAATTTGGTAGGAAAGACAGTACTCATAAAAGCTGTATTAAACAGTCTACCTATCTATCAGTTTGCAGTTATGCTGGCTCCAATTGGAATTATGAGGAAAATGGGGGATCACATCAGAAAATTCTTCTGGAAAGGTGGAAAATCGAATGAGAAGAAAATCCCTTTAATTAGCTGGGATAAAATATCCTTGCCCAGAATGGAAGGCGGCTTTAATTTCAAGAGTATAAGTACACAAAATGTGGCGTTGGGTGCAAAGCTGTTATGGAGGATAATTTCCCCAAATCTGGGATGGGCACAGTTAGCGTTGTGGAAAAAATACTTTCGAGGGCAGAGAAAACGCTGCCTTGACAATCCCATGGAAAACTCTGGCTCGATGATCCACAAACTCTGTGCAAAATCAATTCCTTTAATCAATCTCCATGCGCACTAGATTCCAGGAAATGGTAAACGCATCAGAATTTGGGAGGATCGTATCATGGACAGTGAACCCCTGGCTGAAGACCATTCTCTATTTGTGCTGTGTGATTGGATGACCAGAGTTGGCTACGCAACTCTGTGGGACATTTCTCAATGGTAGGATGGCGTCTGGCAGAGTTGGGTAAAGTTAGAGGTACCACAGAACCTGTCTCATGAGTGCGCAACTTTCTTAGCCCACTTGAAAGGCAAGGCCCCTATAAACAGCAGGAAACCTGACTCTCGTGGCTGGGGATCGACCCCAGGGCGCTATACTGTCTCGCAGGGCTACAGGCAGCTGTTATTGCACCCTCACATCCCTCCTGATCCGGAGCCTTGGAAGGGGATATGGTCACAGACTTCCATCCCTAAAATTGACTCTTTCTGCTGGCTCCTATTTCATAAGAGAATTTTGACCAATGATAGACTCCAGAAAAGAGGTTATCTTGGGCCTTCTAGATGCTCAATGTGTGGAGAAAACGAAGAAAGTGCCACCCATCTGATGCTAAATTGCAACTTTGCTGCTGAGATATGGCATGCACTCTTAGGCCCTTGGAGTATTGATTTCGACTTCCCCATTCATATCTTAGACATGTTCTCAAAATGGATGCTCAAGTATCCTGGACTCACTCCTAAGAACAACCATATCAAGGTTTCCTGGCTCGCTCTCCCTAAAATAATCTGCTGGCAAATATGGCTCGAAAGAAACCAGAGGATTTTCAGAGACAAAAGGAATGATTTCAAGATAGTTTTGGTTAAAATTAAAATTCAGTTAAAAGATAGCTTGGGAGACCAACTAGATGGGGCAGATCTAAGTGAGCATGATTCTGAATGGAGTGCTATCCTCGACCTTCATTTCAAAGACATAGTAAGGTCTCCCACTCCACTAAAAGACTGGAAAATTCAAGTCAATACAACATAATTCTCTGAGTTTTGCACAAAGCAGGCAAGAACTGCCCTCTTCTTCGACGGGGCAGCAAAAGGAAATCCAGGAATTTCAGGAGCAGGTGGAGTTTTAAAAAATGCTGAAGGAAGAACTGAGCTCAGATACGCCTGGGGTGTGGGTCACAACACCAGTATTCAAGTCGAAGCGCTGGCTCTTCTCCAAGGTCTCAAGCAACTTAAATTTCTTGGTATCAAATATGCAAATGTTTTTGGTGACTCCTAGTCCATAATTAAATCCATTGTGGACAGCTCTTCACCTTCAGATTTAAGATTATCAAGACTGATGTCCAGAATCAGAATACTGTCGAATTCCTTTCAGAACTTGAATTTCTTCCATGTAAAGAGATACAATAACAAAGATGCTGATGTTGAAGCCAACAAAGTTGTTCTCCTCTCCCTCGGAGTCCTCCTAAGAGATGGAGACGAAGGCTGGGATCCCATCCCTTAATTTTCTGGTTAATATGTTTTACTGTCTAATATTGAAGTAGTTTGTTTGTATCTATAAATTTGGAAAGACTGTGGAGATCGGTCGTATTATTGCTTGTAAAAAATGCTGGCTTATAAGTGAAAGGGCCATTTTGTTCCTGGCCGGAGAGAAAATTTGGGCATTGCCCTTGCATCTTGTAATCTGAATTGAGGCATTCATGCCAGGAAATCAATATATCATACTAACCGTTTCTGTCAAAAAAAAAAACATGTACGACATGTGTTTGGTAATTTGAAATTTCAATATATATTCATTTTAAATAACAAATAAATAAAAAAATTGAGTTTTAAAAACAAAATGTATAATCTAAGATCATCTAAGATCATCTAACTTAGTTCATTATAACAACATGTGATCATGTATGGAAAATGTAACAACAATTAAATGAGTTTATGTACTTCAATCATTGTTACATATTCATGAACTTAAATATGTATTTAACCATTTATAATTGTTTTAAATGACACATGATCATGTGCAAAATGTACACCTAAATATCACTTTTAATAGATCTATGTCCTAATTATATAACATTCATACATGTTCAAATGCATTTAACATGTACCACATGTGTTTTGTAATTTGTTATTTAAATCTAGATTCATTTTAAATAACAAATGAAAAAACAACTTGATTTTTAAAAACAAAACATATAATCTAAGGTCATCTAAGTTAGTTCATTATAACAAAACGTGATCATGTATGGAAAATGTAACAACTAAATGAAAATGTACTTCAATCATTGTTACATATTCATGAACTTAAATATGTAAAACCATCTATGATTGTTTTAAATGAAAAATGATCATGAAAAATGTACCTAAACATCACTTTTAATAGAAATCCTAATTATATAACATTCACACATGTTCAAATGTGTAACATGTACCACATGTGTTTTGTAATTTGCAATTTCAATGTAGATTCATTTTAAATAAAACAACAGGTTTTGAAAACAAAACATAATATAAGATAATCTAAGTTAACATTATATAAAAACATGTGAACAACTATCCAAAATTTAAAATCATTCAATAAAAGTAAATGTAGTTCAACTATCCAAAATGTAAAATATGTCCTAAATTTATATCATGAACAATAAAAGTAAATATAACAATGTATAGTGTTACAAGTATCAAGTTATATAGAAAATAAAATACGATTGCATAAATAAGACTATCTATATAGAAAATTGAATTTAATACTATCTATCAAATAAAATGTTGAACACGTGCATCATCAATCAAATAGAGAATTTGACTCTGGCAGTTGGTATTTTTCCAAAGAAATTTTCCTTGAACCTCCTTCTTCTTCTTGTGCTATCATCTGAAGAAAGGGGAACCTAAACAATGTGTAAACATTAAAATTTAATGTTTTAAAATTGAATGAGAATGTAGAACTTTATAAATAAAAAAATGAAAAAAAAAATCATGCAATACCTCATGTAGTTCCCTCTCCATTGTCCCGTGTTGGTTTTCCATCAATGCATCCTCCACGATAAACTGTACAATATACATGTACAAGTGTATATATATATATTTCAAATGAAAATGCACAAACTAATGCAATAATATTTAAAAAAAAGTTAGACAACTTCTTGTTCAAATTATTTGGATGTTCCCATCTCCATCATACACTCCATTGGTAAAGTCCTTGGAGAATGAAAATCATCTCCAAAAACCTAAAATTCAAAAATTTTAAAACTGTAAAATAACTTAAGATCTAGATCTCATTTTTTAATGAAAATTTCACTTCAATTTATAACTTAAACATAAGTGAAAAATTGAATACTTGTGATAGTGAATTTGGCACATATCCTAATAGGGAAGAAGAGGGTGGCTCTGAATGAAAATCATCTCCACAAACCTACAATTCAAAAATTTTAAAACTGCAAAATAACTCAAGATCTAGATCTCATTTTTTAATGAAACTTTGACTTCAATTCATAACTTAAACATAAGTGAAAAATTGAATACTTGTGATAGTGGATTTGGCACATCTCCTAATAGGGAATAAGAGGGTGGCTCCACTGTGAAAATAGTCCTTGGAGAATGGAAATCATCTCCACAAACCTAAAATTCAAAATTTTTAAAATTGTAAAATAACTCAAGATCTAGATTTCACTTTTTAATGAAACTTTCACTTCAATTTATAACTTAAACATACGTGAAAAATTGAATACTTGTGACAGTGGATTTGGCACATATCTTAATAGGGAATAAGAGGATGGCTCCATTGCGAAAATAGTCCTTGGAGAACGGAAATCATCTCCACAAACCTAAAATTCAAAAATTTTAAAACTGTAAAATAACTCAAGATCTAGATCTCATTCTTTAATGAAAATTTCACTTCAATTTGTAACTTAAACATAAGTGAAAATTTGAATAACGTGACGGTGTATTTGACACATATCCTAACAGGGAAGAAGAGGGTGGATCCATTGCGAAAACATCGGACGAAATCAGAATCTGTTAACATTTTATTATATACATACATGTGTACACAATTATTTATTTTAAAAATATGTCATCATGATACTGATATAAAAATAGAATAATAATTGTACATCAACATCATGAACACTTAAAAAACACTAACATTTCCGAACGTATCATCTTGATTGTGAGAACCTGAACCTTCAAACGTGATATTATCAAATTTTTCGTTCATCAAGCGTGTTAACTTAAAATGGTGAACATATGATACACTTTTGTTAGATTAACATATACAAATAAAAATGTACATTTAAATTACAAATTACATTAAAATATTCACTCTAACCATTAACACATACCGATCCCATGCCATCTTCCTCATGAATAATTAAGTCTTTCCAACCATTACGACGATGCTTTGCATATGTTCTAAGTTCTTCAATACTCATGTTGTCTATCTTATCATCTGTACTATACACAAAATTAGCACGTGCATTCTCAAGTGCTCTTTGTCAATTCAGACCAATATCAATTCCACCAAGTCCATTCTGAATATTTTCTATGATGGCATCCCTTGCTTCTTGACTAATTTGAGAAGTGACATCCATCTCTGACCACAAAGTTTCCACACGAAGAGGTCGACTTACCAATGGTGGCTTGGGTCGAGGCAACTCATCATCATGCTTAACGCCCCTATGGTCACATAATCGACCTTTCCCAGGACCAAAAATTTCAGAGGGAAGGTCATTATAATTGGGTTTGATTCTAAAAAAAAAAATTTGCATAAAATAATTTTGAAAAATAAAGAGGAACCTCGTCATTCCATGGTAGGCTGCCATAGGCAGAAAGGTGCCTATCATACAAATGGCAAGCTATATTAGGGTGCTTGAAATATTACACCTTTAACATCTTTCTTTTTTACCCTTCTTTGAAATTAAACATAGATTTTTCCATTTCTTTTGTAACTCTATTTTTAACATCATCTAATGTATCAGGATCCATCACTGTTTCCTTTCTTTTCCTCGTCACTTCTACAAAAATTTCAGTGGTTGGCCCAAGATTTTTGTAAACATCTACAACTGTTCTTAAAGAGTGTGTAACTATTTATAAGCTTTCTTGAATCTCGGCAGGGAGTTTCAAAGATAGAAGATCTTTCTTCAATTTTGAATAAAGATGTTTATACCTTTGTAATGTGCATTATTGGATGTTTGTTTCCCAAGGTATATCAGAAATTTCAGAAGGATAAGTCATAGTTGGTGTACAAACTTATTCTTGAATAACGCAGTTCGGCCTACGTCTTTTTCGAGCAAAATTTTCTCCCTCTGCATCAATATATAAAATTATGTATAAATAAAAAACATGTAAACAAATTTGTAAAGAAGTTCCTTTTAACCATAAAAAAATTATATAATTTTTTTTAAAAATATGATTGAATGAAAATAATATTCAGATTGATGGCCACCTCGAGATGGCTGGGAAGCATCATGCCCACCCTGAGATGGTTGAGAACCAACATGACCACCCATTGATTGGCCATCGAGGGAATGCGTACCACCACCCTCACATGATTGGACACCAGGGGAATGTGTACCACCACCACCCTCATGCGACGAGAGGGAAGCTTCATAAAATATGAATTTATAATCAATTCAAAAATACATACATACATATAAATACATACATATGATTGATTAGATTGCATGAACCATAACACAATTGCGTGAACCATGGCTAGGCTCCATTGATGGAGTAGATACTCTTTTCCTCTGAACTCCTAAAAATGAAATTTATTAAAAATTAATTTAACTCACAAAATTGATAAAAAATCAATTCTATATGTATACATGTATGTACATGGGGATAAAATTATATATATTCAATAAAAAATCAACTGCACATGTATACGTGTTTGTATGGGGATAAGATTATATATTCAAATATCATTTAAAAAAGTGCACATTTAATATAAATACAATGAACATCCCCCGATCCATGATCTCCCTCTCTCGTAGAGGCATGGGATTCTATTGATGTTCACCTCGAAGAATCACGTGCCAAATTATCATCCTCCATGATATATATATATATATATATATATATATATATATGGATATCTACAGTGGACATTTACAATTATTTTTAAAATTACTATATAAAATAAATTCAAAATAATTCAAAAAATTGATGTAATTTAGTACAAAAATGTTGAGCACAAACACAAATTATGTAAAACACAAAAATTTCAAAGCACAAATTGATGTGCAAAACTCACTTTAAACACGAATTTGTTGAAGTCCTGCACATTTTAATTTTATAAAACATGAAGTTCACCAAGGTGTGCTTACATGATGGGATCACACTTAGTATATAATTGAAAAAAACACATGGTCATTAAAAATGACGCATTTATAAGTAAAAACGCACACATATCAAAGATACATTACAATGCCCATCAATAAAATTTTAAGGAGAGCGTCTCAACACCAATTCATCTTTAAGAGATGATTCATCAATAAATTTTGAAGGAGAGCGTCTTAACACTAATTCATCTTTGAGATATGAATCTTGAATTGGCATTGCCCCATACAATACTAATTCATCTTTGACAGATGAATTTTGAATCGACATTTCCCCATACAATAGATCACCGGACATATTATTAACATTTGCACAATGTCTTATACTAAATGATTGAAATTGTCTAACAATATTGTTTTATTTTCCATGTAGTTGTTTTAGCCTCTCCTTTTTAACTTGGTACACGTCTTTCATATAGTTGCACACAAGTTCAGAATTGGTGTTAAATACAATTCCATTTGATCCATACTCCCTAGTAGTTCCCAAGCCTTCTATCAATGCAATGTAATATGCTTCATTTTTTGTTGTTCTTCTAGGTATATTCATTTTCATTTGGAGGAATTTGTTAGTCGAAATATTGCATAGCACATACGTAATCACTGCTTTCCCTGGATTGGGATAACAAGAAACATATATGCATAGTGCCCATTTTTCAACCATGTTAGTGGGCTTTTTGATCCCTAAAAAAAAACAAATTCAATAAAATATATTAAATGAGCATTTATTGCAAATGCCTTAATTTTTATTGGAGAAATGACATGTACGGTTTCCAAAAACTCTAGGACCACAATAAAATATTAAATGAACATTTATTGAAAATGCCTTAGTTTATGGGAGAAATGACACGTACATGATTTCCAAAAACACTAGCAAATTCCTTAAAGTTTATGGGAGAAATGACAAATACATGGTTTCCAAAAGCACTAGAAAATTCTTTAAATTTTATGGGAGAAATGACACGTACATGGTTTCCGAAAACACTAGCAAATGCCTTAAAGTTTATGGGAGAAATCACATGTACATGGTTAAGTTTATGGGAGAGATGACATGTACATGGTTTCCAAAAACACTAGGACTGTCCGTGAATTTAGCTATATAAGTTTTATAAAGGTGATAGACATGTGATTTTGAAAGCATACTTGTTGTTAAAAAGGGCAGGGGCTAAATGAGTAACAACACATCCTATCCATTATGGTTGGTTAGGTGATAGTGGAACCCTATGAGATGATAGACACATTTAGCTAAAATTTTTATAATTGGCCCAAAGATATACTACATCTATAACAAATTTAACTGCTAGTAAATTCAGAGTTCAAACCTACTAACAACTTGTAGTTGGTATAATTGTTAGGTGGATATGTTTAGTCTCCACAGGTCTCAAATTTGAGAAGCACACCGTCGAATTATCATTAGAGTCCTATGGAATGTGTCATATGTTTCATATATTGAAACATAACTTTGTCAAGTTTGACAAGTAATTTCATATATTGAACATAACTTTGTTGAGTTTGAGCAGTAATGCTAATTTCAAATGGATTTTGAAAAGGAATGGTAATTTAGGCAATAATTTCGGATGGATGGTGATTTTTTTGTTTGGTTTTTTATATTCTCCAGTGTTATTTCAAATGGTGTTAAAATTTAGAGGTGCATGAGTGAGCATGAAAAATGAGATCAAGCGGATAACATATTCAACTCTACAAAATAAAAAAAATATATCATTTCTTTCCTTGGCCGAGTATTAGCTCTGTTATGCATAGTACACTCGTCTTGTCACTTATGAAACATATATGGTCTAATTTGGTGTCAATATCAGGATCATGTAGCCTCTCAAATGTTTTTTTAGTTGGTACTTGGAATCATATTCTCGGGTTTACTTTCAGAGATGGTTAAAATTTAGAGGTCCAAGAGTGAGAATGAAAATTTAGATTAAGCAGAGAGCACATTCAACTTTGCAAAATAAAAAAATATATTGCTAATTTCAAATGGATTTTGATAAGGAATGGTAATTTAGGCAATAATTTCGGATGGATGGTGATTTGGTTGTTTTTTATATTCTCTAGTTTTCTTTCACATGGTGTTAAAATTTAGAGGTGCATGAGTGAGAATGAAAAATGAGATTAAGCGGATAACATATTCAAAATTTTCAAATATAAAAAGATATCATTTCTTGGTATTAGCTCTGTTATGTATAGTACACTCTTCTTTTCACTTATAAAACATATCTGGTCTAATTTGGTGTCAATATCAAGATCATGTAGCCTCTCAAATGTGTTTTTAGTTGGTACTTGGAATCATATTCTTTGGTTTACTTTCAAAGATGGTTAAAATTTAGAGGTCCATGAGTGAGCATGAAAAATTATATTAAGAAGAGAGCACATTCAATTCTGCAAAATATAAAAGGATATCACTAATTTCAAATGGATTTTGATAAGGAATGGTAAATTAGGCAATAATTTTGGATGGATGGTGATTTTGAAGTTTGGTTTTTTATATTCTCTAGTGTTCTTTCACATGGTGTTAAGATTTAGAGGTGCATGAGTGAGCATGGAAAATGAGATTAAGTGGATAGCATATTCAACTCTGCAAAATATAGAAAGATATCATTTCTTTCCTTGGTAAGGTATTAGCTCTATTATGTATAGTACACTCTTCTTGTCACTTATGAAACATATCTGGCCTAATTTGGTGTCAATATCGAGATCATGTAGCCTCTCAAACATTTTTTTAGTTGGTACTTGGAATCATATTCTCTGGTTTACTTTCAGAGATGGTTAAAATTTAGAGGTCCATGAGTGAGCATGAAAAATTAGATTAAGCAGAGAGCACACTCAACTCTGCAAAATATAAAAAGATATCGCTAATTTCAAATGGATTTTGAAAAGAAATGGTAATTTAGGAAATAATTTCTGATGGATAGTGATTTTTTTATTTGGTTTTTTATGTTCTTGAGTGTTCTTTCACATGGTGTTAAAATTTAGAGGTGCATGAGTGAGCATGAAAAATGAGATTAAGTGAATAACATATTCAACTCTGCAAAATGCACTCTTATTAGCTCTATTATGTATAATACACTCTTCTTTCTTTCCTTGGCCAGTTATTATCTCTATTATGTATAATACACTCTTCTTTTCACTTATGAAACATATTTGGGTTAATTTGGTGTCAATATCAAGATCATGTAGCCTCTCAAATGTTTCCTTAGTTGGTACTTGGAATCATATTCTCTGGTTTACTTTTAGAGATGGTTAAAATTTAGAGGTCCATGAGTGAGCATGAAAAAATAGATGAAGCAAAGAGCACATTCAACTCTGAAAAATATAAAAAGATATCATTTAATTTCTTGACCAAGTATTAGCTCTATTATGTATATTACACTCTGGCTCAATCCGAAAAATTATATAGACTTGAGAGCTACTCCAAATCCATTTATTTAATTGTAAAAAAAATCATTGTTTTCTGATACAAAATTATGTAAATACATACAAACAGAAAGAGCCACATTTCACAAATATTAAATAACAAGACTATGCACCAAGAGATTAATAGAGCTTCAATAGATTGACAAAGAACCACATTTCACAGAGAGATTAATCAACAAGACCATGCACCAAGATGATTTGTTGTAAACGACCAAGCAGGTTCCATGGTATATTACACTCTGGCTCAATCTGAAACATTATATAGATTTGAGAACTACTCCAAATTCATTTCTTTGATTGAAAAAATAATAATTGTTTTCTAATACAAAATTATGTAAATACAGATAGACAGACAAAGCCACATTTCATGGAGATTAAATAACATGACTATGCACCAAGAGATTAATAGAGCTTCAACAGACAGAAAGAGAGCCACATTTCACAAATATTAATCATCAGGACTATGCACCAAGCTGATTTGTTGTACAAGACTAAGCAGGTTCCATGGTATATTACACTTAGGCTCAATTTGAAAAATTATATAGACTTGAGAGCTACTCCAAATGCATTTCTTTAATTGAAAAAAAAAATCATTGTTTTCTAATAAAAAATTATGTAAATATAGACACCCAAAGCCACATTTCACAGAGATTAAATAAGAGTACTATGCACCAAGATATTAAAAAAGCTTCAACAGACAGACAAAGAGCCACATTTCACATAGATTAATCAATAGGACTATGCACCAATCTAGATTAGTTCTTATCCATAGGTTCGAGGGACGGAATCGGTGACCACGTCTCCATCCCCCTACCTCCTATGGTAATCATCATCAGATTGGTGGTCCCTATATAGTTCTTATATACAGGTAAAAGGAAGGAAAGGCAAAGTCAATTCAAAAGTGAGTTAACCTGTAAAGATTCAGTGAATGATCCCACAAAGTCAGAGCCAACAACAAAGGAAATTGAAGCTATTAATCCATAATAAGTAACAGAAGTATCCTTAGCAGCAACTTGAATAGAACATCAGCAATGGAATCACCCCCCACCTATAGGATAGGGAATACAATCATCAAAGCAAGCATATGGGACAATGCATCGATTATAAATATAGAGGTAAAAGGAAGCCAAGGCAGAGCCAATTCGAAAGTGAGTTAACCTGTAAAGAGTCAGTGAATGATCCCACAAAATCAGAGCTAGCAACAGAGGCATTTGAAGATATTCATTCATAATAAGTAGTAGAAGTATCCTTAGCACCTGATCCATATTTATGGTGGAATGCAACAAAATACGCATATAACCATAAGCACAGAGATGCAGCGGAAATAATGCTTCCTTTTATTAAAATCAAATTATTGAAATATGGTTATAGACAGGGCGCTGGTAGTGTATCTCTGAGAAGAAATGTGGCGGCTACAGGACTTTGAGTTGTGTTACAATACAACCATAATATAAATAAATAGCTAGGGATAGTAGGCTTATCTTTGAGAAGAGATGTGGAGGCTATAGGCCTCTAAACTGCGTTACAATGAGACATAATGGAAATGAGAGGACGAGGGCACTGGTAGCGTATCTCTGAGAAGAGATGTTACGGCTACATGCCCCTCCACTGTGTTACAATAAGGCTTGAAGGTCTATTTATTGCTAAGAAATAATGTAGAATCCTAAACGTCCAAAACCCTAACCGTAGGAGATGAAGCACCAAAACTATGGGTCCTGTTTAGGTAAATTGATGTTTCAACTTCCTGGGGATGTAACTTTGGCATCCGATCTCTATTTGACGCGCTCAATAGCTCGTTAGAAATATCTATCCAAGGAATACAACTTTTGAGTGAGAAACATTGATCTATAGACCCAGGTTGCTCCCGATTTCCCCAAAAAGTCTCGTTTAGGGCCTCAAAACGCCTCCAGAAGTTCAGGACCCGAAAAACTGCTAAATATAGTAAGTTATGCTGAAACTTACAAACTTAAAGAACTGATGGTAGGCGTTAAAATGGTATCGGTGGGTGGCCACCAATATCCACCTAGATCAATAAGTTCCCAAAATGGCTCCTGTTACACAACATTTTGTTACCGTCCCTGCAATTTGATCCGGATTTATGCAGGAACGCAACAAAATAAACATATAACCATAATTACAGAGATGCAGCAGAAATAACACTTCATTTCATTAATATCAAAGAACTGAAATTTGCTTACGGACAGAATGGAAATAAAACTAGCTAGGGCGTTGGTAGCTATCTCTGAGAAGAGATGTGGTGGCTACAGGCCTCTGAACTGAGTTACAATGAGGCTCGAGGGCCTATTTATTATTTAGAAACAATGGGAAATCCTAAACAGCCAAAACCCTAACCCTAGGAGATGAAGCGCCAAAACTATGGGCCCCGGTTGGGTAAATTGGTGTTTCAACTTCCCAGGGGCGTAACTTTGGCATACGATCTCCGTTTGACGCGTACCATACCTCGTTAGAAAGATCTATCTGAGGACTACAAATTTAAAAAGAACAAACTCTCTGTTTTCCCAAAAAATGTCATTTAGGGCCTCAAAACGGCTTCGGAAGTTCAGGACCCAAAAAACTGCTAAAAATAGTAAGTTGTGCCGAAACTGAAAAACTGAAAGAGACAATGGTGGGGCCCCAAGTGGAATAGGCGGGTGACCACCAACACCCACCTGGATCATTCCTCCCCCCTTAGGAAGCAATGGTCCCCATTGCATTAATTTCCTCCATGAGATGAGAAAAATTCTGCTGAACTTGGTCCCTGGTGAACCACTTTCCTTGGTGCAGGAGTTGGCCAGCTTTGACAACCCGATACAGTTGGATCTTCTGTTTGCAAGTGTTCTTGATTTGCATGTCCATGATACAATCTGTGGTGGCATGTTCCATGCAGTCTGGGTTGAACTCTGTTGGTGTGAGTTGTTCTGCAATGTCAGAGGTGTCTAGTAGAGGTGGGAAGTAAGGACGAAGGTGATCCACATTGAAGACTGGGTGTAGACCAAGGACTGGTGGAATACTGAGATCGAAGGCATTTTTCCCTATAGCCTTGGTGATGGTGTACGGCCCGTATCGGAGTGGGCGAAGCTTGCGGTGGGGTCCAGTGAGGCGCTCCTTCTGTAAATGTATCCATACTTTGTCGCCCACCTAGAAGTTGTGTGGCACCCGGTGTTGATCATGGCGTTGCTTGTACTTGGCATTGGCTCTGTCCAATATATCATGAACCTGTTGGCAGATGTGTTGAATGTGCTCAATGAAGCTATTGGCTTTTTCAACTTCAGATTGGACATGAGCCGAATCGGCCTGAGTAGCCGCAAATGGCATGGCTATGTCAATGGGACATAGTCGCTGGAATCCCAAGCCCACCTGAAAGGGGCTATGGCCGATTGAAATGTGGAGAGCCCGGTTATAACTATGTTGTACATAGGGGAGGCTCTCATCCCATGTGTGTGGATGCTTTGAATTGTACATGCGCAGAATGTGTAAAATCATTCTATTGACGACCTCTGTTTGGAAATCTGTTTGGGGATGGAAAGTTGTGGACTTGGTGAGCTTGGTGTCCAACATTGACCAAAATGTGCTGAGGAACCTGCTATCCCGATCTGATATGATAGACTGTGGGATCCCAAATTGCACCCACACTCGTTCAAAGAAGAGTTTAGCAGTGGCTTCTGCAGTGATATTCTTCTTGCAGGCCGCCATAATGGCCATCTTCGAGAATCTGTTGACGACCACAAAAACACAGTCATTTCCATGATTAGTAGAAGGCAGGCCTGACATGTAATCCATGAAGATGGATTCCCAAGGTCGACTAGGGGTAGGTAGCGGAGTATATAGGCCTTGCTTCTTGATGGTCGGTTTGGGAATGGCACAAGCAGTGCAGGATCTGATGTGCTTCTCGACATCCTTCCGAAGGTTCGGCCAATAGAAATACTTCTGCAGTACTGCTACTATTTTCTCGACCCCGAAATGCCTAGCGACTCGACTGTAGTGTGCTTCCCATATCATCTTAGCACACTCGCTTGAAGGAACACAAAGGTGTCCCAGGTGACATAAAAGTGCATCTTGGAGGTGAAAATTTGGAACTTGCGTACCCCCAAGAGTACCTTGTAAGTGTGGCCGAATTCTGGGTCACTCTCGTAGAGAAGCAGCCAATTAGAAGTCTCATGCCCACAAGATTTGAGAACAGTGGTGAGCGCCACAATTGGTGGTCGGCTGAGGCAGTCTGCAACATTATTGGTGCTACCCTTCTTGTACTTGATGTTCAAATGAAACTGTTGCAGATATGTGGACCACTTCTGATGGCGATCATTCTACAGCTTCTCTTGTGTCTATATGAACTGCAGGGGTCGGTGGTCTATGTGGATGATTGTTTCCCTCCCAAAAATGTAATGCTTCCATTTTCGATAGGCTTGCACAATGGAATACATTTCTTTGTCATAAGTGGGATACTTGCGAACTGTGTCAGACAATGTCTCACTGTGATATGCCACTGGATGTCCTCGATGAGTAAGAACTACCCCAATAGCATAGTCAGAGGCATCTGTCTCGATCTCAAATGTTTGTTAAAATGCAGTAATGCAAGCCTTAGGGCGAAACAGACGATTTTCAATTACGTGAGCATATGCAATGAGGTTCCGACCAAGAATAATTTCTCTACGCTCCTCCACCAGTAACAGCTCAAAGGCCAAGTGATATGAAGAATCCCAACATGAACCTCTGCAGAAATTAGCAAGACCAGAAGATACGAACTTGTTATAGTGGTTGAGGTGGCCAATCCCAATGGCATGGATCTTGTTGGATCCCCTTGCACCCCAACTGCATCAATAATGTATCCCAGATATTGAACCTGGGTCATGCCAAAAGTGCACTTCTCCAAATTGGCACACAACTTGTGTTGTCGCAGTGTTTGGAGGACTTGTCGGACATGGTGAAGGTGATCTTCCCATGTCTTGCTGAAGATCAGAATGTCATCCAAGTACACCACTACAAATGAGTTGGTGAATGGCCGCAAGATGTCATCCATCATCCTCATGAAGGTTGCGGGAGCATTCGTCAACCCAAAAGGCATGACCAGCCATTCGAAAAGACCTTCCTTGGCTTTGAAGGCAATCTTCCACACATCATAGGGTTCAATTGGTACCTGGTGATACCCAGACTTCAAGTCGATCTTGCTGAAATATTTTTCACCTTTGAGTTGGTCCAGAAGGTCATCAATCCATGGGATAGGGTACCTATTCGAGACAGTGATCTTGTTCAGCAGCCAATAGTCAATACAGAGTCTCCACGTCCCATCCTTCTTCTATACCAACACGATCGGGCTCCCACAGGGTGATGAACTTGGTCGGATGTGACCTTTCTGCAGCAGCTCCTGAATCTGCCTCTTGATTTCATCATTCTCCAGAACAAATTGTCAATAGATCGGTCCATTGGGTAGCGGCGCACCTAGGGTCAGATCAATCAGGTGCTTGACTTGACAGTGCAGAGGAACCCCTGTGGGTGAGGTGAGGATGTCCCCATACTCCTCCAAAACCTTATCCATTTGTTGTTGTCGTGTAGAGGAGCCCTGTCTGGAGGTCGTGGCCACAGTATTCTTCTTGCCCTGGGGGTGGATCATCAGGAAAATGAATTTCCTGGTTTGGGAAATGAGCTTACTGCATTTTTTTGCAGTAACCAAAGAGATAGCGGCAGGAGGTGGTACCTCTCGTATCCTGTACAACTTATTTCCCAAGGTAACAATAACAGCACAAGGTCGAGACTCATACACAACATGACGCTTCCACAAGTATGGTTGTCCTAATAATACATTAGAAACATCAATAGGAGCAACGTCACATAATACCTCATTTGTGAAGGGCTTGATGCTATAGCGAAGGCGACACTGCTGGCTGACTCGGAGATCTTGTCCTTGGTGAAGCCACCCGTTGGTGTATGGATGTGGGTGAGCTATGGTCAGCAAGCCAAACCGCTTCATGACGTCTGCTGAAATGAGGTTCTTTTGGCTCCCATTGTCGACAATGCACTGTATCGGGGAGCCCTTTACCCACATCTGGGAGTGGAAGAGACGTTCCTCCTCCTCTGGATCTTCTGGTTCCTCCTTCTGGATCTTCGTAGTGGCAACATTGGCATTAGGCTCCGCATCAATAATATTTTTCCCTTTTTCATTCCCCTTGTCAGGTTTTGATTTAGATTCGGAGCATGCATCTGAATCAGAAGCCCTCATCTCGGCCACCAGCGACTGCTTGGCCTGACACTCACTTGTGTTGTGAGTGGAGCTGTTATGGAACTCACACAACTTTCCCGTGTCCTTCTTTGGCTTTGCGGTGTTGTTCTTTGCTTGTGGCTTCGACAGGTTATCTTGAGTTGCCATGCCTTGGCTTTGTCCTTTGTTTTGTGGTTTGGGAGCACCTTTCCCTTGCTTTTGATTCGCATATCCAAAGTCTCGCTTCTTCTGTTTGAATTTATGCTCAATATTGGCAGCATACCGATATGCTGTACCAAGCAAGGAGATGTCGAGAAAATCCATTTCCTCTTGAATGTATCTGTGCAGACAACTACAATACTTTAGCACCAGATATTTTTCTGAATCTTTGATACCCAAATTGGTGTGCAGGGTATGGAATAGATTTGTCAACTCATGCACATCCTGATCCCTTTGTTGTCACAGCGTGGTCCATTGTATGTACTTGTCGTCATAGCTCCCCACGGGATAGTATTATTCCTTGATGGCGACTTGGAAATAATTCCAAGTGGGTACGACTGAGAATAGAGAGGGTTATTTCTCATCCTTTTTCTCACAGTGGGTTTCCCACTAGTCCTTGACATGGGGGGCAGCTTTGAGGAGTGAAAAAAAATCTTTTCCCTGCCGGAAAAGTCATGAACCGAGAAATATCCTTCTAATAGATTCAACCATCTATCTACAACATCTGCATCTATTTGACCCTCAAATATGGGAATGTCAAAATTTACTTGTACCTTAAAAGGACTCGCACCTCCAGAGTGGCTGCTGGATGCAGATGTGCCACCAGTGGGCAGTCGTTGAAGGATCTGGGAAAAGTTATCCATCATCGCGTTCCTTTGTTTTTCGAGGGCCTCCTTGAGCAATATTTTGATAGGATCTCCTGCTCCCTCATCTTTATTTTCGTCCCCCATGGGCATCTGTCGGGGTTTGCGAGGCTGATCTTACAAAGGTTCCACCAGATCGAGCCCTAACTACTTATACCCTGACCTCGTTGGGGACATGCAAATAAGGATTGAGAAAAAGCAGACCGCTCTGATACCACTTATCCGGATTTATGTAGGAACACAACAGAATAAACATATAACCATAATTATGTAGAAATTTGCTGAATAATGATTAATTATCCACCGAGACTATCCTGGTCACATACTATTTGAACTTCATACACAACACATAATCTCTTCCACTCAACTCAACTCAGATCATCACACATGCGGAAATAAAATCAAGCGATAACACATCAAATCAGCATACACATTAACACAGTATGTATGGGGAAAGCTTATAGCTGAAAACCCCGCAGCTATTGTGTATATTATAATGGAGAAATCAAGTAACAAACTCAGTACAATACTCCTCACAAGTACTCATTACTTTCTCATACAGTTACCCACAATCTAGCTCAGTTTTGAACAGGTTACTGGTTCAAAACTCACCGCCAATTGCCTTGCCTCTATTGCATGTTTCAATGCTATGGGATGGACTCTTTATATAGATAAACCACCAGCCTGAACTGCGCAATCCTCATGGGCTTACTCCACCTATCTGTGTGTTGCAAATAGCAACAGTATAGTCACAACTGATAGCTAACTCCACCCTTTCATCTACCTCTTTCACTGGTCTCTACTGAACTGATCATACACTGTAGTGAACTAATGTGTTCTTGAGTTGAATAATGAGTTACTAATTAATGAATTAAATAATATTTAATTCACTCCACTCATAACTAATTGATTAGCTAGTTAAACTAATCTCAACTAGTTCAACTAAAATAAACAAAACACAACTCCACTATCTGTCTCATTAACTCCTCCAAAATTCTGCCACTGAAGTCCAACTGAAGTCAACCATGCATGATGCCATCAAACCCTTGGGAACCACATGATTCCTCTGTCAGATGCATGAGCCACTTCTGTAGCTCGAACTGAAGTGCTCCAAGAGAGTAAACTGCTATTTAGAGTCCAAATATTATTAAGGGTAAATAATATTTGACTTCCCTATTTTTAGGAGAGGCAGTCTAAAAATAGCCTTCAACCTCTTCGACCTAAAAAATAGAGTCTCATCTATTTTTACCAACATGACCAATGCTCCAAGAATCTCAAATTGGAATCCCCGAACCATGCTCCATATGTCTAAAAATAGACATAGTCTAAAAATAGATTTTGCGCCAGAATTTGCCTGCGGGCCCACTTAGTGAAGGCGACTTCATTTCACTAAGCTCCATCATCTTGCTGCATTCTCAACACTCCCTCTTAGCAAGATATGGATTATCTTCAATCCCTATCCTGCCTCTGTGGAATTCGAACTTGCTCCTGGTGAGCGCCTTCGTCAGGATGTCGGCATCCTGATCCTCAGTGGGAACATATGAAAGCATCATGATTCTCCGCTGAACACAATCTCTGATGTGATGGTACCTGATGTCGATATGTTTGGACCTATCATGAAATACTGGATTAGCCGAGAGCTTGATGCAGCTCTGGTTATCACAGTAGATCACTGTAGGCTCCAAATGCAACCTGAACAAAACTGCGAGGATCTTCCTCATCCAAATAGCCTCGCATGCAGCCAAACTTGCTGCCATGTACTCGGCCTCTGCTGAACTGAGTGCCATGGATCTCTGCTTCCTGCTGTACCAGGAAACTGCTGTCGACCCAATGCTGAAAACTCCTCCAGAAGTGCTCTTCCGGTCCGTTGGGCTCCCTGCCCAATCTGCATCGGTGAAACCAGAAAGTTTCACTCCATCCTCCTGTCTGTACCATAGACCATATCCCGATGTGCCTCTGATATAGCGCAATACATGCTTGCCCGCCTTCCAAAAGAGCTTGGTAGGCTTAACCATAACTTGCGAAAGCTGGTTAACTGCATAGCATATATCGGGTCGTGTATTGACCAGATACATAAGCGACCCCACCAACTGTCGATAGACAGTGGCATCCACTACCTCCGCTGAAGTAGCATCCTCCTTCCTCCAACCACCAGGAAGAGGAGTGTCAACAGGCTTGCAGCCTTGCATGTTGAACCTCTCGAGAATCTCCCGGGCATACTTGCCCTGAGAAACAAACAGTCCTCCGCTGCGCTGCCAAATCTCCAATCCCAGGAAATAATGAAGGATGCCCAAGTCCTTCATCTCAGACTCTCGTGCAAGATCCTCCTTGCATGAAAGTATCAACTGCTCATCGCCAGTCAAAATCAGATCATCTACATACAGTACGATGATCAACAGCTTCCCCTCCACCACAATCTGGTACAGGTTTGGATCCCCCTCACTCTTGGAGAATCCAAGCCCGGTGAAGTAGCTGTCTATCCGAGTGTACCAAGCACGAGGTGCTTGCTTCAGCCCGTACAGTGCTCTCTTGAGTCGGCACACATGCGACTCACTGCTGAAGATCTCGAAACCTTCAGGCTGCTCTATGTACACCTCCTCAATAACTCCATTGAGGAACGCAGTCTTCACATCCATCTGATGAATGTGCCACCCCATCTGCGCTGAGAGAGCAAGGATCGTCCGTATGGAAGAGTACCTTACGACAGGTGCAAAGGTCTCCTCATAGTCAATCCCCTCGATCTGTGAAAAGCCACGGGCGACAAATCTCGCCTTGTACTTCTCCACACTCCCGTCAGCTGCCTGCTTCACTTTGTAGATCCATCGCGAACCCACCACTGATTTCCCCACCGGTCTTGGGACAATCTCCAATGCACTGTTCCTGACGATCGAATCATATTCTTCGATCATGGCATCAACCCATGCGGGTTCCTCCACAGCTTCCTCAAAAGAGGATGGCTCCGTCACGACACATTGATTCACAAGAGCCATGTATCCAGTGTACCGATCCGGTGACTGTCTCTGTCTGCGCTGTGCTGTAGGTGGTCCTACAACCTTCTCTGCATCCCGAGCCAGTCGCTCAGCTTCTGTAGTGCGCATGCGCCCTCTGATGGTTGGCGCTGCCTGGGTGGTTTCTTCCACCTCCTGAACCTCCTCTTGTGGCTGATCCACATGCGGAAGCTCCTCCTTAGGAACTAACAGCTCCTCATCTGCATGCAAGTGTAGCTCCCTCTCAAGCGAACACTGCATGGCTTTCTCCTCTTGAAATTTTATATCCCGTCGCACAACAGTCTTGCGACTGTCTGACAAATACACCCGATAGTTGTGAGGTGTATCAGTGTACCCCACAAATATTCCAACCTCAGTAGTTGGATCCAGCTTCCTTCTCGCATCCTTTGTCACATGCATGTAGATAGGAGAACCAAAAATCCGCAAATGGGAAATATCAGGCCTCTTGCCAGAATAAGCCTCCTCCGGTGTACTCATGCCAAGAACCTTGTGAGGACAACGGTTCTGCACATACACTGTTGTATTGCATGCCTCAGCCCACAAGTGAAGGGGTAGGCCCTGATCATGCAACATCGCCCGTGCAGCACCCACGATCGTTCTGTTCTTCCGCTCGGCCACCCCGTTCTGCTGTGGGTTATGGGGTGCGATGAGCTCTCTCTGAATCCCTTCTGCCCTGCAGAACTCCTTGAATTCAGCCGAGATGAATTCACCACCGTTATCACTCCTTAGAGCAATCACCTTCTTCCCCAACTCCTTCTCGACCAATGCTTTAAACTCACAGAACCTCGCGAATGTATCGCTCTTCTTCTGCATGAAGAAGATCCAGCACTTTCGAGAAAAATCATCAACAAAGATCACATAATACTTGTGCTTTGCTGTCGAAGCAACTGAGAAAGGACCACACACGTCTGTGTGAACTCTCTCAAGGATCGTCGTGGCGCGACTATCCTTCTCGTGAAAGGTGGCTTTCACATACTTCCCTAAAGTACACCCCCTGCACTGATCTGACTGCGCAAGAGTGCCCTTAGGAAGCCCAGTAGAAATCTGCTGCAGGATCTTCAAAGCTCCATGGTGAAGGTGGCCCAATCTCTTGTGCCACGGTTCGCCCTCATCATCCCGACTCACCACTTCTCCCGCCTTGCATGCCATAGCTGCGCAGCCATCTACCTGTAACTGATAAAGGTTCTTGGTTCGAACCCATATCTTCTGGGTCTCTCCAGTAGTCTTACTGCGCAGGAAGGCTTTTCCTTCGCTGAAGACCACATCATACCCCTTATCCTCCAACATCGCTACTGAAATCAGGTTCTTCTTCAATCCAGGTACATGCATGACATCCTTGAGTACAAAGGGTTTACCAGACTCCCTCTGAAAGGATATGGTACCGATACCAGTCGCACTGTATCTACCATCATCGCCCATCTCGATGTGCACACCCAAATCTTTGTCCTCAAGATCTGAGAACAAATCCCGATCTCCCGTCATATGAAATGACGCACCGCTGTCCAAGAACCATACCGATCCCAGCACACTTGAAACCAAGCATGCGATCGGTCTTGAAATCTTGGGAGTATTTGCTTAATCATCGCCTTTTCTCCATCATGATATTTCTGACTTATCTTTGGCGCCGAAACTTCCTTTTATTAAATGCTTACTCTGGAATAGATCCATCAAAGCTTTCCACATAAGAAATGGAGAAGCCTTTCCATGCAGGCTGGATACAATATGATCCTTGACGCCCTCCAACAGGATCCTTCGACACTTCGCCATCTTCTTTTGCCATGCATCGACTTCAGCAGGATCAGTGGGCTTTTGGACATCTGTATCTACGAACTCCTTGAGACCATTATCTTCTAATACTGCTTCCATGCGATCCTTCCATGCAACATAATTCGAACTGCCTTCAAGAGCATATTCGAGTCGCAAACCGTTGAAAGACATTTTCAACACTAGCACCAAGAAAACAAAACTGCTGCAAAATTTTGAATTCCACCTCAAAGCTCAACCGCTCTAGATCTGTGAGAACAAATTATTTCTAGCACAGAGATTGACTGCAAGGGGCATTTACCAGAACTTTCACTTTCCAAAGAAAGATGAATCCAGAGGCTACCTGGCCCACATGCAGACTCTGTCTACCGAAATAAGTTTGTAATCACTGTGATGATCAATCTCTGCTTCAATAGCTCCGATACCATGTAGAAATTTGCTGAATAATGATTAATTATCCACCGAGACTATCCTAGTCACATACTATTTGAACTTCATACACAACACATAATCTCTTCCACTCAACCAACTCAGATCATCACACATGCGGAAATAAAATCAAGCGATAACACATCAAATCATCATACACATTAACACCGTATGTATGGGGAAAGCTTATAGCTGAAAACCCCGCAGCTATTGTGTATATTATAATGGAGAAATCAAGTAACAAACTCAGTACAATACTCCTCACAAGTACTCAGTACTTTCTCATGAAGTTACACACAATCTAGCTCAGTTTTGAACAGGTTACTGGTTCAAAACTCACCACTAATTGCCTTGCCTCTATTGCGTGTTTCAATGCTATGGGATTGCCTCTTTATATAGATAAACCACCAGCCTGAACTGCGCAATCCTCATGGGCTTACTCCACCTATCTGTGTGTTGCAAATAGCAACAGTATAGTCACAACCGATAGCTAACTCCACCCTTTCATCTACCTCTTTCACTGGTCTCCACTGAACTGATCATGCACTGTAGTGAACTGATGTGTTCTTGAGTTGAATAATGAGTTACTAATTAATGAATTAAATATTATTTAATTCACTCCACTCATAACTAATTGATTAGCTAATTAAACTAATCTCAACTAGTTCAACTAAAATAAACAGAACACAACTCCACTATCTGTCTCATTAACTCCTCCAAAATTCTGCTACTGAAGTCCAACTGAAGTCAACCATGCATGATGCCATCAAACCCTTGGCAACCACGTGATTCCTCTGTCAGATGCATGAGCCACTTCTATAGCTCGAACTGAAGTGCTCCAAGAGAGTAAACTGTTGTTTAGAGTCCAAATATTATTAAGGGTAAATAATATTTGACTTCCCTATTTTTAGGAGAGGCAGTCTAAAAATAGCCTTCGACCTCTTCGACCTAAAAATTAGAGTCTCATCTATTTTTACCAACATGACCAATGCTCCAAGAATCTCAAACTGGAATCCCCGAACCATGCTCCATATGTCTAAAAATAGACATAGTCTTAAAATAGACTTTGCGCCAGAATTTGCCTGCGGGCCCACTTAGTGAAGGCGACTTCATTTCACCAAGCTCCATCATCTTGCTGCATTCTCAACAAATTACAGAGATGCAGCGGAAATAACACTTCATTTCATTAATATCAAAGAACTTAAATTTTCTTACAGACAGAATGGAAATAAAACTAGCCAGGGCGCTGGTAGCTATCTTTGAGAAGAGGTGTGGTGGCTACAGGCCTCTAAACTGAGTTACAATGAGGCTTGAGGGCCTATTTATTATTTAGAAACAATAGGAAATCCTAAACAGCCAAAACCCTAACCCTAGGAGATGAAGAGCCAAAACTATGGGCCCCGTTTGGGTAAATTGGTGTTTCAACTTCCCAGGGGCGTAACTTTGGCATACGATATCCGTTTGACGCGTACCATACCTCGTTAGAAATATCTATCCGAGGACTAAAAATTTTGAATGAGAAAAATTTTTCCATGGACCAATGGACCAATGTTGCTCTTCGTTTTCCCAAAAAACGTCGTTTAGGGCCTCAAAACGGCTCCGGAAGTTCAGGACCCAAAAAACTGCTAAAAATAGTAAGTTGTGCCGAAACTGAAAAACTGAAAGAGACAATGGTGGGACCCCAAGTGGAATAGGCGGGTAACCACCAATATCCACCTGGATCATAATCCCTCACCCCGCATATTGGAGGGTCTTTCCCATGACCTGTGAGTAGTGTCATACTCTGCAAACACCTTCTTTGCATCCTTCTACATAAGGGCATCATTTCTCCTACTGAACATTTCCTCAAAAAGCACACAAAAACCAATGTTTTGGCCTTGGCGTGGGTAGCCAGTTCACCCCTCTTGCCAATATGGAGGATTTACACTAGAGCCCGCACCACCTGGTGCTCTGTGTCTGTGTTGTGCTCACACCAGCCTTTTTAGGAATGTTTTTTAACAAATAGAGGTGGAAGTTTCCTTTTAACCACCTCAGGGATGAGTCACAAGAAGTGGTTAAGTTGATGAGCCACGGACTGCTTAAGGTTGAGGCTATTGTTAATCTCCCCTCTCCATCCTCATTACACCAGCTTCAGAGTCTCCAAGGGAAAGCAAATTTCTTGCGTCGTTTTATCCAGAACTACGCCGAAGTAGCAAAAGGATTCACACGAATTTTAAAGTAGGACGTCCTTTTCTGTTGGGATGAGACTGCTCAACAATCTTTTGATATGCTTAAGACGTTGCTTGTTAACGCTCCTCTATTACGTCCTCTGAATTACCATCATGATTTCACCCTCTATTTAGCTGCCGACTTCAGTACAATCGCCATGGTTTTGGTTCAAGATGATGATGTCGGTAACGAGCATGTCGTTTACTACTTGTCTCAGAACCTTCTCGACCCTTAAACACATTATGCACACGTCGAGAAGTTATCATTGGCTGCAGTCCAGGCTGTCCAGCGTTTTCGTCATTATATCCTGTTACGCACGGTGACTGTGATTTCTGATTGTAACCCCATGACCTATATTCTGTCTCGTCATTTGCTGGGGGGCAAATACTCAAAGTGGATCGTTATCCTCCAAGAGTTTGATTTGGTGTTTAATACCGCCAAATCAAAGAAATCACTTGTTTTCGCTGATTTGATTTGTTCTCTCCCCACTGACTCTGCTCCTTCTCATTCCGAGGATCATATCTCAGACGAAAATATTTTCTTGATTAGCACCCTCTATCCATGGTACAGTGATATCATCGTGTATCTCCAGACTTCGAATTTTAGATCTAAGTTGACGAAATATGCTCGACGCCGCATTCGGCATCAGTTGCAACCTTATCGTATTATCGGAGATACCCTTTATCATGTTGGAGTCGATTCTGTACTCCGCCAATGTCTGACCCTCGAGGAAGATGATAAAGTTTTAAATGATTGCCACAATGGTGTCTGTGGTCGTCACATGTCTGGTTATGCCACCGCACAGAAGATCCTTCGTGCCGGCTATTTCTGGCCATCCATTTTTAAAGACTGCATTGTAACCCTCGTTCGGCCGAGGGGCATGCCTATATTATCGTCACCGTCGATTATTTTACAAAATGGGACGAAGCAATGCCTACACTGGCTATGGATAGTAATATAGCGGCACAATTCATATTCAATCATGTTATTACTCGGTTTGGTGTCCCTCAAGCCATCGTTACCGATCATGGTTCTCATTTTTGGGATTATATGATGGCGGAGCTGACATCTAAGTTAGGTCTGTGTCACGGCAGCTCAATGCCTTATTACCCTCAAGCTAATGGCCAAGTTGAACCCGTAAAAAAATTTCTTGTTACTATGCTTCAACGAACGATTGGGATCCATAAATCAAACTGGCATCTCATGTTGTTTTTAGCTCTATGGGCTTACCGAATGTCGATTAAGAGTGTGACCGGATTTACCCTATTTCAGTTGGTATACGGTCTGGAAGCCACTCTTCTGATTGAATGTGAAATCCCTTCACTCAAACTAGTTGTGGAATTACTGCCTAATACTTCACCTCAGGAAGAATGTCTTCTCTACTTAGAGAGATTGGATGAAACTCGTCGCTTAGCTGCCTTGGTCATCGAAGCACAAAAGAAGCGAGTCAAAGCTCATTTTGACCAAATGGTTTCCCCTCGTTATTTTATCGAAGGCGACCTCGTTCTCCTATACGACCAAGGTCATGACAAGCTAGGGGCAGGAAAATTCCAACCCAGGTGGCATGGGCCCTAGATCGTCAAATGTGTGTTGCAAAATGGGGCTTATGAGCTGATTGATTATGAAGGTTATCCCTTAGCACAACCCAGAAATGGGTTGTACCTGAAAAAGTATTATGCTTAAGTCATTCATGCATGATATGTGTACATAGGTGATTTTTTAATTTTTGTGCATGCTTTGGTTTGATGTTCTTTGTAAGTTGTTTCTGCTTATTGGGTCTTGTTTGTTGTGCAGATGTCTATTTCCCCTTATGCTAGTTTCGCGGATGGTACTTCCCGCAGTACCAGGCGCTTGTCTTCGGCAGCCTGGGTAATTTATAATCCTGTTGGTGAGTTGATTAACTTACAAGGTATTTTTCTAGGACCTACTACGAAAAATGTTGCTGAATATAGTGTTGTTTTGGAACTATTAACCGAGGCAGTTAACCTCGGAATACATGCATTGCTTGTGAATCTGGATTCACAGCTTGTTGTTCTTCAACTTAACGATCATTATTCGGTTCGAAACAAATGCATTTTGAGATTTTATTTGCGTATTCGTTTACTTGAAAGAAATTTTGATTTCATTACATATCAACATATACCAAGACAAATGAATACATTAACTGATGCAATAGCTAACATTGTGCTAGATAGACATTTGCGCAATTTATAAAACATCATCACATGTAAATAGACCCATGTATAAAATAGATGTATATGTATATATATATATATATCGATTGTTTGAAACGTGTGCATCATAAAACCCAAAAAATATATATGTCTATTTTAGTTACATCGTGAGACAACATGTCTCTCAAAAATGTGCGGAAATAAAGCGCATGGTGCTCATGATAGCACGTCACTGCCCGTACCAACTGCCTCAATAAGCGGTGGATACAACTCGGCACCCGTACAATGTGCCTCTGATAAGCTCGAGGAACATCATCAAAACGAGCATAGTCTGGAATCCCACGGGTGATCGCCTCCAGGTTCTGTACTATCTCCTCGTCACTGCCCTCACCATGAGGATCGAAATCACGAGGAGTTTGCCTCGCTATCGGCGACATACCTGCAGGACGCTCTCAGCCAACATCTGCATACATATAAGAGTAACTGTCAGAACGTGCATATATACCAAAAAATCATAAACTCATGAAAATAAAAAATGAGTCTCACCTAGCTCTTCATCCCAATCCTCTCCCTCCAGGAGCGGGACGTCTGGATCGCCGATGAAGTCTGTGCCAGCGTAGGGCCAATCCTCCACGACAATCAATTTTTGGTGGAGCCAATCAAAAAACTCTGGCCTCCAGGACATCTGTTGGCCACCCCCTGCTCTAGGCATCAGTGCAGCCCATCGGGCCATCTGTGGCTTTGTGGGTGGTGGCGTCTATTAGAAAATTATATATTATGGAGCAATGAAACACATAAAACATGCGGAAAATACAAGCACACAAAATACATAAAACTAGAGAGACACAGATATACATGGTTCACCCAGTTTGGGCTACGTCCACCCCGAACAGCCAATCCTTCCTTTCTATTATCCAACAAAAATTTAAGAGACAAAACCTACAGCAGATCCGCTATAATATCCTTTGTTCTCTCTCACAGTCTCCCTATCTGTTTCTCGCTCTAAGAATACACACATAATACACAGCCGCAATACAATACCCTCATATATACAAGGGGGTTGCCTTCTAGGGAAAAAAACCCTAAACTAAACATAACTTCTACCGTCAGATCATCTGCCTATGAACAACCCAGATTGACTAGAAATTACTATACTTTTACAAGGAAATTTTACATATGTTTTTAGCTTTGGGGGTGCTACCCCCGAAACTCCCTGCTAGGGGGGGGCTCCAAAAAGTGTTGCCGCCCCCCCTAGACCCCCCAAGGCAGCGATTAATTACGGGTGGGCCCCTTTTAAGGTACAGGGGGCCAATGTTGTGATACAAAGTAAACAAGATAATCAGGCTCCACACCCAACAATCTCCCACTTGGAGACTAATTGTAGCAACTCCACCGCTACTTCATTTGCTGGACAATGACTCCTCTTTGGACCTGGCTATTCCTCAACTTCATCGTCATCCTTGAAGACCAATTGAAACTAAGCACATTCTCAGTTTCTCCCTGGTTACAACTTTTGTTAGCATATCTGTAGGATTCTGGCTAGTTAGTATCTTTTCCAGCTTCAACTCTCCATCTTCCAATACTGATCGTATGAAATGGTACTTGAGATGTATGTGTTTAGTCCTGGAATGAAATGCTGAGTTCTTTGCAAGATGAATGGCACTTTGGCTATCACTGTATAACGTGCCCATATCATGCTTCTTACCCAACTCATCCATAAACATTTGTAACCAAATTATTTCTTTACTAGCCTCTGTAGCAGCAACATACTCTGCTTCTGTTGTTGAAAGTGCAACAATACTTTGGATTTTCGAAACCCAATTGACAGTTGTTCCACCTACAGTAAACACATATCCTGTAGTGCTCCTCCTGTTATCTCTGTCACCTGCCATATCTGCATCAACATATCCCTGTAGAGTAATGTTTGAACCACCAAAGCATAATGCTTGATTTTTGGTACCTCTCAAATATCTAAGAATCCATTTTACTGCCATCCAATGTTCTTTTCCTGGATTATTCATGTACCTGCTTACAACTCCCACTGCATGTGCAATATCAGGCCTTGTGCAGACCATTGCATACATTAAGCTTCCAACTGCAGATGCATATGGAACTTTGGACATATAATCCATGTCTTCTTGGGTCTTTGGGCACATCTCCTTACTAAGTTTGAAATGGCTAGCAAAAGGTGTACTAACTGGTTTTGCATTCTGCATATTAAATCTTTTCAACACCTTCTCTATGTACTCATTCTGAAACAGTGTTAATTTGCGATTTTTCCTGTCTCTAGTTATCCTCATACCAAGGATTTGTTTTGCAGCTCCAAAATCCTTCATTGCAAATGAATTTGCCAATTTTCTTTTGAGCACATTTATTTCCTGCATGTTAGATCCTGCAACAAGCATGTCATCTACATACAATAACAATATAATATAACTGCCATCATTTTTCCTTTTTAGATAAACACAATGATCAGAGTGACATCTAGTATAACCTTGTTCGGACATAAACTTGTCAAATTTTAGATACCACTGCCTTGGAGCCTGTTTTAAGCCATACAAGCTCTTCTTTAACCTGCACACCAATTTTTCTTTCCCTTTGACCTCATATCCTTCTGGTTGCTGCATGTATATCTCTTCCTCCAAATCTCCATGGAGAAATACTGTCTTTACATCTAACTGTTCAAGATGTAAATCTTCCGCTGCGACAAGACTTAAGATAGTTTTGATTGAAGTCATCTTAACAACAGGAGAAAATATTTCATCAAAATCAATACCTTTCTTCTGTGCAAACCCCTTCACCACAAGTCTAGCTTTGTACCTATGTTTTCCTCCATCTTCTTCCTTCAGCCTGTAAACCCATTTATTCTGCAATGTAGTTTTACCTGCAGGCAACCTGACTAAGTCCCAAGTCTGGTTATGCATTAATGAGTCCATCTCTTCTTCCATGGCTAGCTCCCACTTCTTCCTTCTTTCAACCTGCATTGCTTCTTCATAACATTCAGGTTCACTAGACTCAGTCAACAATAAATAATATAATAAAGGAGAGTATCGTTCAGGGGATCTACTTATCTTGGTAGATCTTCTAACACCACTTTCAGGTGTTTGAGGTGCCTGTTGCTATTGTGGTAGTTGTTGCTGCTGTGGTTGTTGATTATTATTATTTTCAGGCACCTTTACTTTTTCAGTTATCTCATCAAGAACCATGTATTCCTTGCTTTCTTTTTCCTGTTTCTTTTCCTGCAACTGATTCTTGTACAAGACTTTTTCATTGAATATTACATCTCTACGCCTAATGATTTTGTGATTTTTCATAATCATATAAGCGATAACCAAAATCATTAACACCATATCCAATACATTTCTTTGATTTTGCCTCAAGCTTTGTTCTATTTTCTTTATTAATATGGACAAAGGCCTCACAGCCAAAAGGCTTTAAAAAAGAGTAGTTTACCTTTTTACCTGTCCATGCTTCCTCTGGAATACCACCATCCAAAGAACTTGAAGGCCCTCTGTTTATTAGATAAACAGCAGTATCTACAGCATCTGCCCAAAATTGTAAAGGCAATCCTGCATGCAATCTCATGCCCCTTGCACGCTCCATGATTGTTCTGTTCATCCTTTCTGACACACCATTTTCTTGTAGTGTTCTTGGAACTGTCTTCTCTCTACGAATTCCATGCTCTAAACAGTACCTATCAAACTCTTTGCTGCAATATTCACCTCCATTGTCTGATCTGAGACACTTTAACTTCTTTCCTGTCTCAATCTCAACCAAAGATTTCCATTTCTTGAAAGTATCAAATACATCAGATTTATTTTGAATACAATAAATCCAAGTTTTTCTAGTTGCATCATCAATAAACGTAACATAATAGCGAGAACCACCGAGAGATGATACCTGACAAGGTCCCCATACATCTGTATGCACAAGTTCCAATTTTTCTCTCTTCTTTTCTTTCCCAACTTTGAGAAATCTAACTCTCTTTTGTTTTCCATAAATACAATTTTCACAGAAATCCAAATCAACATTCTTCAAACCTGGCAACAAATTTCTTGAGTGAAGAATCTTCATCCCCTTCTCACTCATGTGTCCGAGCCTATGATGCCATGATGTTGCATCTGCTCCTTTGGAAGTTAAAGCAATAACAGAGTTAGAAATACCATTGCATAAATACAATGTACCAACCTTTTCGCCTTTTTCTATTACCAGGGCTCCTTTGGTGACCTTCCAAGTTTTATCCGTGAAATTTGTCACACAACCTTCACCGCCTAACTGCCCTGTTGAAATCATATTTTTATTCAGATCTGGAACATTCCTTACCTCCTTCAGTAGCCATTGGTTTCCATTCTGTTGTTTTACAAGAACTTTACCCATTCCAACAATTTTACAGGGTTTATCATCACCCAAATGAACTTGTCCAAAATCTCCTAGAACATAGTCATGAAAATATTTCTTATCAGGTGTGGCATGGAATGAAGCCCCTGAATCTACAACCCAAGAATCAGTAACATTTTCGAAAGAAAGAATCAAAGCATCTTGTAACACATCACCTGTCACATTTGCTTCATGATTGTTTTCTTGCTGTGTGTCTCCTTCTTTTCCCTTCCGAGATCTACAGTCTTTCTTTAGGTGTCCTTTATTTCCGCATTTCCAGCACACTATCCCCGATCTGGACTTGGATCTGCCTTTCCTTGATTTATTGTGATATCCCAAGCTCTTTCCTCTTTCCATTCTCCTTCCCCTAGACTCTGCACTCAAAGCATTACCCGATGTCTCGCCGGAGCTTTTCCGTCGCATTTCCTCGCTAAGGATAGCACCAACAACATCATCAAACTTTAAAGTACTAGATCCAGAGACAGAGTTACTAATGGCCATTACTAAACCATTCCAACTCTCTAGCAATGAGCACAAGAATAACAGAGCTCTAACTTCATCATCAAAGTTTACCCCTACAGAACTTAACTGACTGGTAACTGTATTAAAATCATTTAAATGGTCTGCAACAGATCCACCTTCTGACATCATCATATTAAATAGTCGTTTCATAAGAAATACCTTGTTTGAGGCTGAGGGTTTTTCATAGAGTTTCGCCAACGTCTATATCAAACCCTTTGTTTTTGTTTCCTTTGAAATATTGAAGGCGACTGACGCTGCAAGGCACAACCGTACTGTTCCGAGTGCCTTTCTATCGAGAATGTTCCATTTCACGTCTATCAGGGCCGTCGGCTTCTTTGTTTTTCCGCTCAATGGTAGGTATAGATATTTCTGATACAGATAATCTTCCATTTGCATCTTTCATAACGGGAATTTTTGGCCATTAAATTTCTCGACCCTAAACTTACCATCTTCCGCTATTTGTCCCACTCGAACTAGGAACCCTTCTTTCCTGTGAGTTTATTAGACAAATATAGCTTTGGCTCTGATACCAGTTGTTAGAAAATTATATATTATGGAGAAATGCAACACATAAAACATGCGGAAAATACAAGCACACAAAACACATAAAACCAGAGAGACACAGATATACGTGGTTCACCTAGTTTGGGCTACGTCCACCTCGAACAGCCAATCCTTCCTTTCTATTATCCAGCAAAAATTGAAGAGATAAAACCTACAACAGATCCGTTGTAATATCCTATGTTCTCTCTCATAGTCTCCCTATCTGTTTCTCGCTCTAAGAATACACACATAATACACAGCCACAATACAATACCCTCATATATACAAGGGGGTTGCCTTCTAGGGCAAAAAACCCTAAACTAAACATAACTTCTACCGTCAAATCATCTGCCTATGAATGGCCCAGATTGACTAGAAATTACTATACTTTTACAAGGCAATTTTACATCTATTTTTAGCTTCGGGGGTGCTGCCTGGTAGGGGGGGGCTCTGAAAAGCGCTGCCGCCCCCCCTGGACCCCCCAAGGCAGCGATTAATTACGGGTGGCGTTGCCGCCCATTTTAAGGTAAAAGGGTCCAATGTTATGATACAAAGTAAATAAGATAATCAGGCTCCACACCCAACAGCATCGGGAGAATAACCTCCTGACACTGGAATATGGGTAATCGTTCCAAGAAGAACGATACCAAGATCGATCTGTACCCAAACTGCTTTAGTTTTCCCTTCTTGCACTTAGTGAGCTGTCGTTTGATGTTGATAGCTACAACCTTGGCCCAATTGAAGATGTTCGGGTTCATGCACTTTGAGGCAAGAAGGAGTTGTGTCTTTGTGGCCTCATGCGGTGCTTGCGATCTTGCAACCCACATGATAGTGTGCAACACTACTCTTAGTGCCAGATCAGGGACAGTTTGGATGTCCACTTTTCCGCTCCCTATTCCTTTTCATGCCCATCGGCACACCCTGTCAATTACCATTTCCATGCTTTCCCCGGAAGGATGGGTACCGTTTAAGATAGGGACTGCACCTCTACGCGATAATCCAGTGATAAAATACACATCAGAGACTTCGAGTTCAAGCTCCTGATCCCGAAGTACAAAATTTTCTTGATCCTTGTCCCAAATGCTTATCAAATATTGAAGCAATTATGGTTGATCCCGGAGGCATGGTGTCAGAAATAACTTCTTTAGCCCACAGTTTATGAAGGCTTTCATGCATTGTTCATTCTCCATGGCTTGTTCATCCTCCTCACTGTGTTCTCTCTCTCTCCACTCAATTACCATCTTTTCTGCTTGGTACCTGTACACATTGTTCATATGAGCATTGTAAGTCTCCTTAGGCATCAAAATTTGTAATCAAATGGTTGCATTTTCTTTAAATTTAGGCGGATTTTGAGTTGTGTAGTTGGCGCGAATGTTTTGCTAACATTCGCACCATTGGGCATGACCACTGTGTAAAATAGGGTCGGTTGGCGTGGGTCCGTGCCCGAAACCCGCGGCAACCGCGATGCCCAAGTTTTGACAAATCCTCCCCTAAAGGATTCAAAATGACATTTAAAGGTAATAAAATTTAGCTCAAAAGATGGCAAATGGTGTCGGATCTTACCTGAAACTGATGGAATCAAGATTGGTTCACTGGATTACTCGCAATCGTCACCACAAGATCGCAAGGAAAATGGGCCACTGTTGCTCTACAAAGAGGTAAAAGTGAAAAGTAAATAATTTTTACCACTTATGGCATTTTATAACTTTTCAAAATCATAAATTGGGTTTTAAATCATATTTGTCGATCATTTTATCATATTATTTTCGAGGAATACGTTTTACACACGTCTTTTTGTGCAGCGACAGGTTTTCACATGGTTATGACGAAGGAACGAGTTGTATTTTATACTTTTTTGGACTCGGTAAAAACATGAAAAAGTCACTATTGGAGTCACCTTTCAGCTCTTTTCTGACTCTCTAAAACTGAAAAGATTGCCGAGTTACTTATCGTTTTGAACTCGTTAAATTGGTTGCAAAATGATATCTACCCAGTATACGTTTACCCTTTTTCGAGCTGGGATAGATTACTTACGAAAAAGGAATACCTTAGCCTATCGCGACTAAGAGGTTCTCTCAGACACAGTTTTCTACCTTTTCGGATTTGTGAGACTATCTATGAAAAGGGACTACTAGAGTTTTCTTTTCCTCTTTTTTTTCAAACTCTCTAAACATGAAAATATGTCGAGTTCTTTCTTTGTCAGACTCATTAAAAAATAATGACATTGGACTCCGTCGTTATGACGTTACTCGAGTTCCTCCTTCCTAGGGCTCGTAAAATGTACTAGGTTAGATTTGTTTGAAGGAAAAAATTACTCCGCAAGCATATGCTATCCCCTTCAAGCTTGTTTTTAAAAATAATTGGGGTACTCGCCGGAAATGGTGGGGAAAATGGAACCAGATTGTAGTCGTGTTGGAAGTATGTCGCTCTTGAACATGGCACTTGTCTACATTCATGTTGGGTTGGGGACATCTCACTTCGTCATTCGTTTGCCTCCATGGGTTTGGGTAGTCTCTTTTGACCACTCATCTGCGCTTTGCCACATCACCATGACCTTAGATCCCTTGATGTCAAATATTTCCAAATCCAGTGTCCTGCCACCGATATGTTCAAGAGAAGTTTGCCTTTGAAGTTTTCAACCTCCCTGCGATTCTCTGTTGGTCTTGATTCACAAACATCATATTCCTCTATCTCATGTCGATGATGTGGGAAACATTATGTCCCACCTTTGATCAAGGTCACTTCCTGTCGGCTCTAGATCATTATCCAGGAAGTTGACCTAGAGACTCTCTTCAGGTACCTTGGAGCCTGCATGCCTCAATGGCAGGTTCTTCGCATTTGACGAAAGGTCCACATAATTGGCCTTTGATCGAATAATTCTGTGGGTGTTTGACGTCAGATCATTGTTCACATTCTGTGGATTGTACCTTTCGTACCTTGAGATCCATTGTTATTATTGGTGGTTTCTCTCGCATCTATTAACAACTTTCATCATTGGTTGGTAATCAGACGATTTTCTTGCATGTTCGACTTCACCTCACATATTCACATGCTCGAATTTGTACTTTGTTCGGGTCGAGATGGAGCGCAAGACCCTGGGTTTTGTTTGTTGAAATCCAGGCTGCGTGTTCTTTGTGGATTACTATGACTTATTATATGACTCTTCTGATTGGATGGTTACGACCATACCTGAGTCTGTTTGTTGATCCCTACTGTTGGATGGCTGTATCCATACCTTGGATCTCATTGTTTATGTACTCTATTATGGATGGTTGCACCCGTGCCACATGTCATATATCAGATGTATCAGTTGTATTTGTACTTGCAGGTTTTCCGACATCAGTGTTTTGGTCGAACGCATTCTCATAAAGCATTTCACCCCTCCCTCTCTCTCAGACCTCATGCTTTAGGGGGCATCTGTTACACAACATTTTGTCACCATCCCTACAATACCTCGCCCCGCATATTGGAGGGTCTTTCCCATGACCTGTGAGTAGTGTCACACTCTGCAAACACCTTCTTTTCATCCTTCTACATAAGGGCATCATTTATCCTGTTGAACATTTCCTCAAAAAGCACACAAAAACCAATGTTTTGGCCTTGGCACAAGTAGCCAGTTCACCCCTCGCGCCAATATGGAGGATTTACACTAGAGGCTGCGCCACCTGGTGCTCTGTCTTTGTGTTGAGTCGCGCCAGCCTCTTTAGGAATTTTTTTTAACAAATAAAGGCGGAATTTTCCTTTTAACCACCTCAGGGATGAGTCACAGGAAGTGGTTAAGCTGATGAAGCACAGATTCCCTCTTTAGGTAGTGGTTTCCTCCTCCCATGGAACACTCCTTGGAGATAGGTATACCTTCCATGATTATAGGGATCCTAACTTCTCCCTCTCCCTCTATATAAGCAGGCCTTCTCCTGTTGAGATTCAACAAGATGTTGAGATTAGTGAAAAGAGTCGCCTTCACTAAGTGGGCCCGCAGGCTATTTTTGGTGCAAGTCTATTTTTAGACATGATGATCATATTTCAGAAGTTGCAGGATGCTACTTGTAGATGGTTGGTCAAATGTGAAAAATAGATGAGATTATATTTTTAGAATATTGGGCGAAGTCGATTTATAGATTGTCGATCTAAAAATAGATACATGTCGATTATTATTAGCCCTCAATAATAATTATACACTAAACAACAACTTATTCTCTTGAAGCACTTCATTTCAGTGCACAGATGTGGCACATCAGTGGACTGAGGGAATTACGCAATTCCCAAGGGTTTAATAGAGCTAATGCATGGAGGACTCAGTCAGAACTCAAGTGGCAGAGTTATGACACAGTTGGAAGAAGTAGTTATGGAGTTGTATTTAGTTTAACTCAGTTAGAGTGAGTTGAGATAGTTGTATCTATTCTAACTGAATGATACACTAGTGAGAGTGGAGTGAATTAATTAGCTAATTAATTCACAAATAACAACTCATTAATTAACTGAACAATACAACAATTAACTACAGTGCATAGAAGTTTCAGTGGAGATCCAGTTGAGAGATAGGTGAAAGCGCAAGATGGACTATCTATTGTGACTATAGTGATGCATTGATTGCGTCACACACACATTGGAGTTTCTAATGAGGATTGCGTAGTCAAGGAAAGAGTAATTCGAATTCATTCAGAGCTATTCTTCAGCAGGGATTGTGCAGTGGAGGCAGGCTAGCAAGAGGCAAAGATCAGTGCATGGATTTGCAAGATTGTTCCTGATTAGTGTATGACGATTGTACTGTACAAAGAGCTTGATAAGCTTTGTATGAGGATTGTCATATGATTCCATGATACATAATATATAGTTGGGGTTTTGAGCTTCAGGCTTTCCCGGTTAAAAACTATGTTATGTGCGATTGATTATTTTTGTTTATGCTTCACATGTGTGTGCAATTAATTTTTCTGCAAAAGATTAACAAGTGGAATTGATTCAGTATTTTTCATAAAGTTAAATAGTATGAGATCAGGTGAATCAAGGACATATGCATGCTTAGTGCATATAATTTCTACATGGTATCAGAGCATTGTTGATTGAAGATTGCAATTGTGAAGTGAGTTTGTGCTGGTGGACAATTCAAATTTGCTACAGAAGATTCTTGGTGCAGAAGTTGAGTATACATTGAAATGGATTTCAATGGGTTGCGATTGGAGTATTCCCTTGATGGGAGCTCAAATTACATAGCCTGGAAGGACAACATGGAGGTAGTGCTGGAGGATAATGGGCTGAAGGATTTCATCGATAGTGATTCTCCTAAGTCGAGATCTAGCGATGTTGCATTACTTGACACATGGCAAAAGAAGACAGCAAAGACAAGGAGAATTCTGTTGGAAGGTGTGAAGTACCATATTGCGTTCAAAATTCATGGGAAAGCCACTCCATTCTTAATGTGGAAGGCTTTTATAGACTTGTTCCAAAGCAGAAGTGGCCAGAGGAAGTTGGCGCTTAAAGACAAGCTCAAAAAAAATAAAAATGGAGAAGGGCGATAGTATTCCAAAATACCTCACGAAGTTTGTCCACTACAAGGATGAGCTGGGAAGTGTGGGGGTTATTTTTGATGAAGAATAATTGGTGAGATTGGCTCTCCTTGGGCTTCCGAAGAGTTGGCATAGCTACGAAGACTCTGTCAATGGACGGGAGAAACTACCGGGATGGGAGCGACTTTGGTCGGATCTTGTGCAGGAGGAGATAAGGCGGGGTACCAGGGATGGATCTTCATCGAAGAATGAATATGAAGAGAATTTCACTTTGGCTGCCAAATCAAGGAAAGGGAAGCAGAAGAAACATCCTTCAAAATTTGATGCTAAAGGCAAGAAGCAGGATTTGTCCAAAGTGAAGTGTTTTCACTGTCACGAACATGGACATTTCGCCACTAACTGTCCACAGAAGAAGAAGAAAAAGAAGGTTGTTAAATCTACAGCTGGAGAGGCCTTAGCCTCGCAATTTCAGCTTGATTTCTCCTTGATCATATGCTTGGTTTCAAGTTGTATGGGATCGGTGTGGTAAATTGATAGTGGTGTCTCTTTCCATATGACGGGAGACAAAGAGTTGTTTAGTGACTTGGAGGAGAAGGACCTCCAGATGCATATAGAGATGGGCGACGATGGTCAGTATAGTGCAACTGGCATTGGGACCATTACCTTTGAGAGGGAGTCCGGTAATCCATTCTTGTTGAAGAATGTTATGCATGTTCCAGGTCTGAAGAAGAACTTGGTCTCGGTCACAATGCTGGAAGACAAAGGTTATGATGTTGTTTTTAGTGAGGGAAAAGCCTCCCTTCGACATAAAACAACGGGTCAAACCAAGAATATAGGGGTTAAAATTAAGAATCTCTACAAGATGGAGGTAGATAGTTGCGTTGCAATGGTGGGCAAAGCAGAATAAGTGGTGAGCTGGGATGAGGGAGAATTATGGCACAGGAGATTGGGCCATCTTCACCATGGCGCTTTGAAGATTTTGCAACAGATTTCTACTGGAATTCCCAAGGGTACTCTTGCGCAGTCAGATCAGTGCAAAGGATGTACAATGGGTAAGTTTGTGAAGACCACCTTTCATGAGAAGGAGAACTGTGCTTTGGTGATCCTAGAGAGAATTCACACAGACGTGTGTGGACCTTTCTCGGTTGCTTCAACAGCAAAACACAGGTATTATGTTATATTTTTTTATGACTATTCTCGTACATGCTAGATCTTCTTCATGCAGAAGAAGAGTGAAACATTCTCAAAGTTCTGTGAGTTCAAGGCATTTGTGGAGAAGGAGTCGGGGAATCAAGTGAAAGCTCTACGGAGCGATAATGGTGGTGAATACATCTCGGACGAATTCAAAGACTTCTGTAGCAAAGAAGGAATTCGAAGAGAACTCATAGCGCCTCATAACCCATAGCAGAATGGGGTCGTGGAGAGAAAGAATAGAATGATCGTGGGTGCTGCATGAGTGATGCTACATGACCAGGGCCTACCGATGCACTTGTGGGCGGAAGCATGCAATATTGTGGTTTATGTGCAAAACCATTGTCCTCATAGAGTACTTGGCATGAGTACACCCGAAGAAGCTTTTTATGGTAAGAAGCTTGATATTTGTCATTTGAAGATTTTTGGCTCACCTATTTACATTCATTTGACAAAGGACGCCAGGAAGAAGCTGGAGTCGACTACAGAAGTTGGGATATTTATGGGGTACACAGAAACACCCCATAATTATCATGTGTATTTTCCAGACAGTTGGATGACTGTGGTGCGACGGGATATAAAATTAAATGAGGTGAAAGCCATGAAGTTGTCGCTTGAGAGGGAGCTACACTTGCATGTAGAGGAGGAACTTCTTGTTCCCAAAGATGAACCTCTAGATGTGGATCAGCCACAGGAGGAGATTCATGGAGTGGAGGAGTCCACTCATGCAGAACCAAACATCAGACAAGGCATAAAGCGTACCACAGAAGCTGAGAGACTGAAGCTTGATGCAGCACAGAATGTAGGAGTCCCTACATCACAACGCAGACATAGACAATCACCTGACTGATTTACTGAATACATGGCTCTTATGAGAAAGTGTATCGTGACAAAGCCATCTTCTTTTGAAGAAGAAGTGCAGGAGCCCACATGGGTAGATGCCATGGTGGAGGAGTATTACTCCATTTTCAAAAACAGTGTTTGGGAGATTGTTCCAAGGCCGGTGGGAAAATTAGTTGTAGGATCAAGATGGATCTACAAGGTAAAGAAAGTTGCTGATGGGAGCGCCGAGAAGTATAAGGCAATATTTGTTGCCCGGGGCTTCTCATAGATCAAGGGGATTGACTATGAAGAAACCTTTGCACCCGTCACACGGTATTCTTCCATACGGACCATCCTTGCTCTCTCAGCACAGATGGGTTGGCACATTCATCAGATGGATGTGAATACTGAGTTCCTTAATGGGATCATTGAGGAAGAGGGCACATTGAGCAGCTCGAAGGATTTGAGATCTTCAAACAGCTGAGTCGCATGTGTGCAAAGCTCAAAAGTGTGAGCTGCCAGGGTGAAGGAAACAAGCACTCCCGTGCTTGTACACTCAATCGACGCTATTTCACCGGACTTGGCTTCACCAAGAGTGAGGCGGATGCAAACTTGTACCAGATTGTGGTTGAGGGTAAGCTTTTAATCATTGTACTTTATGTTGATGATTTAATACTAACAGGTGATGAGCAGTTGATACAGTCATGCAAGGCAGATCTTGCAAAGGAGTTTGAGATGAAGGATTTGGGCCTCCTTCATTATTTCCTTGGATTGGAAATATGGTAGCAGGAAGGTGAAATATTTGTGTCTCAAGGCAAGTATGCCCAGGAGATACTGGAGAAGTTTCACATGTAAGGTTGCAAGCCTATCGACACTCCTCTTCCAGGAAATTGGAAGAAAGAGAATGCTAAATCTGCAGAGCTAGTGGATGCCACTGTTTATCGACAGTTGGTGGGTTCGCTCATGTATTTAGTCAATACAAGACCGAACATATGCTATGTGGTGAACCAACTTTCACAAGCGATGGTTAAGCCTACCAAGCTCTTTTGGAAGGCAGGCAAGCATGTCCTGAGATATCTCAGGGGCACATCTGAGTAATGTTTATGGTACAGAAAGAGGGATGAGGTTAATTTGCATGGCTTCATGGATGCAGATTGGGCATGAATCCCAATAGACAGAAAGAGAACATCATGAGGGATTTTCGATATCGGATCTACGACAGTTTCTTGGTACAATAGGAAACAAATATCCGTGGCACTCAGTTCAGCAGAAGCAGAATACTTGGCAACAAGACAAGCTACATGTGAGGCTATCTGGATGAGGAAGATTCTGGTTGGTTTGTTCGGTTCACATTTAGATCCCATAGTGATACATTGTGATAATCAGAGTTGCATTAATCTCTCGGTTAATCCTGTGTTTCATGATAGATCTAAACATATTGATATCCTGTATCATCATATCAGAGATTGTGTGCAGTGGAAGATCATGTTGCTTCAGTTCATTCCTACGGAGGATCAGGATGCAAATATTCTGATGAAGGTGCTCACCAAGAGAAAATTCGAATACCATAGAGGTAGGATCGGGGTGAAGGATAATCCCTATATTGTTGAGAGGGAGTGTTGGGATTCAACAAGATGACGAGCTTAGTGAAAAGAGTTGCTTCACTAAGTGGGCCTGCGGGCTATTTTTGGTGCAAGTCTATTTTTAGACATGATGACATATTTCAAAAGTTGCAGGATGCTACTTGTAGATGGTTGGTCAGATGTGAAAAATAGATGAGATTCTATTTTTAGAAAATTGGGTGAAGTCTATTTATAGATCGTCGATCTAAAAATAGATACATGTCGATTATTATTAGCCCTTAATAATAATCAGACACTAAACAACAACTTATTCTCTTGGAGCACTTTGTTTCAGTACACAGATGTGGCACATCAGTGGAATGAGGGAATTATGCAATTCCCAAGGGTTTACTAGAGCTAATGCATGGAGGACTCAGTTAGAACTCAAGTGGCAGAGTTATGACACAGTTGGAAGAAGTAGTTATGGAGTTGTATTTAGTTTAACTCAGTTCGAGTCAGTTGAGATAGTTGTATCTATTCTAACTGAATGATACACTAGTGAGAGTGGAGTGAAATAATTAGCTAATTAATTCACAAATAATAACTCATTAGTCAACTGAACAATACATCAGTTAACTACAGTGCATGGCAGTTTCAGTGGAGACCCAGTGGAGAGATAGGTAAAAGGTCAAGATGGCCTATATGTTGTGACTATAGTGATGCATTTATTACATCACACACACATTGGAGTTACCAATGAGGATTTCGCAGTCAAGGCAAGTGTAATTCGAATTCATTCAGAGCTATTCTTCAGCAGGGATTGCACAGTGGAGGCAGGATAGCAAGAGGCAAAGATCGGTGCATGGATTTGCAATATTGTTCCTGATTAGTGTATGACGATTGTACTGTACTGAGAGCTTGATAAGCTTTGTATGAGGATTTTCACATGATTCCATGATACATAATATATAGTTTGGGTTTTCAGCGTTAGGCTTTCCCAGTTAAAAACTGTGTTATGTGCGATTGATTATTTTTGTTTATGCTTCACATGTGTGTGCAATTAATTTTTCTGCAAAATATTAACAAGTGGAATTGATTCAGTATTTTTCACAAATTTAAATAGTGTGAGATCAGGTGAATCAAGGACATATGCATGCTTAGTGCATATAATTTCTACATATCCCTCTATGAAAGCTAGCTGAACATATAGCCAAGAAGCTGAACTTGGAGAAGAGATACTATAGTTGAGTAATCTCTATTGAGAAGGTAGAACCAAGGAGAATTCCGTAGAGAGAGCCCCGTTCGAATTCCCGACGAGCCTTTGTGAGAAATGCTCCGCTTGAACCCTGTTGGAGGAGATCGCAATGTCGAAGCTTGGTTGTACTCTTTCTTTCTTTCATTAATATACTCGACTATGGTATTGGTTCCATCATTGTGTTATGTTTATCTAATGCAATTGATTTAGTCTTCTTCGACTGACTGATAGTTATGAATGTGAAATAGTATGTTGTGTATCTTCATTGTTTCTTGCGTGTGTGCAGGTATCCGAGCGTGAAAGCGAGCGGATCGTGATCTCTCAAACCAGGAGCGAGAGGTAGCCACTCTTTCCGACGACAACAACAGCGTAGGACCTTCGGTAAGTCATCTATCGAATATCCATCGATTTGTTAACTAGGAATTGATATTATAGCATGTTTCATTTGTAGCTAGACCCACTCTAGGGCTAGTGGGATCGCCTTTGTTCGCAGTGGGGATTTACCTCACCAACAACTCTGGGAGTGCAGGACCCAAAAACCTGCTAAAAATAGTAAGTTGTGCTGAAGTTGAAAACCTGAAAGAATTGATGCTGCGGGCGCAAATGGAGTAGCTGGGTGGCCACCAAAATCCACCTAGATCATTCCTCCCTCCTTAGGAAGAAATGGTCCCCATTGCATTTAATTTCCTCCATGAGGGGAAAAATATGTTGAACTTGGTATTGGATTTGGCCAGGATGTCGCGGACCTCTTGGCGGATGTGCTAGATGTAGATGTGCCGTAGGAGGGAAACTGTTGAAGGATCTGGGCAAAGCTATCCATCATCGCATTCCTATGTTTCTCGAGGGTGTCCTCGAGCAATATTTTGATATGATCTCCCGGTCCCTCATCTTTCTTTCCTTCCGCCATGCAGGGTCATCTGGGTTCGCAAGGTTGAACTCCTTATACCCTGGTCGGTTTGGGGACATGAAAAGAAAAACAGAGAAAGAGCAGACAGCTCTGATACCGATGATATGGATTTATGCAGGAATGCAACAGAATACACATATAATCATAAGCACAAAGATGCAGCGGAAATAATGCTTACTGAAATATGCTTAAAGACAGGGCGCTGATAGTGTATCTCTCAGAAGAAATATGGTGGCTACATGCCTCTCAAATGTGTTACAATACAACCATAATATAAATAAACAACTACAGTGCTAGTAGGCTTATCTATGAGAAGAGATGTGGCGGCCACAGGCCTCTGAACTATGTTACAATGAGACATAATGGAGATGAGCGGGCAAGGGCACTGGTAGTGTATCTCTGAGAAGAGATGTGATAGCTACAGGCCCCTCCACTGTGTTACAATGAGGCTCAAAGGCCTATTTATTGTTGAGAAACAATGTATAATCTGAAATGTCCAAAAACCAAACCCTAGGAGATGAAGCACCAAAAATGTGGGTCCCATTTGGGTAAATTGGTGTTTCAACTTCCCGAGAACGTAACTTTGGCATCCGATCTATGTTTGATGCCCTCAATAGCTCATTAGAAAGATCTATCCGAGGAATGCAACTTTTGAGTGAGCAACATCAATTAAATAACCCATGTTGCTCCCGATTTCCCGAAAAAGTGTTGTTTAGGGCCTCAAAACGGCTCCCGAAGTTCAGGACTTGAAAAGTTGCTAAAAATAGTAAGTTGTGTTGAAACTTAAAAACTGAAAGAACTGATGGTGGGGGTTCAAATGGAATTGGTGGGTGGCCACCAATATCCACTTGGATCATTAAATTCCCAAAATGGCTCCGGGAGTGCAGGACTTGAAAACCTACTAAAAATAGTAATTTGTGCTAAAGCTGAAAAAATAAAAGAATTGATGTTGCGGGTCCAAATGGAGTAGGTGGGTGGCCACCTATATCCACCTGGATCATTCCTCCCTCCTTAGGAAGAAATTGTCCCCATTGCGTTAAGTTCCCCCATGAGGAGAAAAATCTGTTGAACTTGGTATTGGATTTGTCGAGGATGTCGCGGACCTCTTAGCTGATGTGCTGGATGTAGATGTGCCGTTGATGGGCAGTCATTGAAGGATCTGGGAAAATTTATCCATCATCGCATTCCTTTGTTTCTCAAGGGCTTTCTCGAGCAAGATTTTTATAGGATCTCCTGCTCCCTCGTCTTTCTTTCCTTTCACCATGGTGGGTCATCGGGGTTCGCGAGGTTGAACTCCTTATACCTTGGCTGCATCGGGGACATGAAAAGAAAAATAGAGAAAGAGCAGACCGCTCTGATACCACTGATCCAAATTTATGCAGGAACACAACAAAATGCACATATAACCATAAGCACAGATATGAAATGGAAATAATGCTTCATTTTATTTAAATCAAATTACTGAAATATGCTTACAGACAGGGCGCTGGTAGCGTATCTTTGAGAAGAAATGTGGTGGATATAGGCCTCTTAACTGTGTTCCAATACAAACATAATAGAAATAAATAGCTAGGGCACTATTAGGCTTATCAGTGAGAAAAGATGTGGCAGCTATAAGCCTCTGAACTGTGTTACAAGGAGACATAATGGAAATGAGCGGGCGAGGGCACTAGTAACGTATCTTTGAGAAGAGATGTGATGGCTAGAGGCCCCTCCATTGTGTTACAATGAGGCTCAAAGGCCTATTTATTGTTGAGAAACATTGTAGAATCCGAAACGTCCAAAAACCTAACACTAGGAGATGAAGCGCCAAAACTGTGGGTCTCGTTTGGGTAAATTGGTGTTTCAACTTCCCGGTGACATAACTTTGGCATCCGATTTCCGTTTCACGTGCTCAATAGCTTGTTAGAAATATCCATCCGAGGAATACAACTTTTGAGTGAGAAAATTTAGTATATGGACCCATGTTTCTCCCGGTTTCCCCAAAAAGTGTCGTTCAGGGCCTCATAACGGCTCCAGAAGTTCAGGACCCGAAAAACTGCTAAAAATAGTAAGTTGTGATAAAACTTACAAAATGAAAGAACTAATGGTGGGGGTTAAAATGGAATCGGTGGGTGGCCACCAATACCCACCTGGATCATTAAGTCCCCAAAAATGCTCCAGGAGTGCAGGCGAAAACCTACTAAAAATAGTAAGTTGTGTTGAAGCTGAAAAACTGAAAGAATTGATGTTGCGGGTCCAAATGGAGTAGGTGGGTGGCGACCGATATCCACCTGGATCATTCCTCCCTCCTTAGGAAGAAATGATCCCCATTTTTTTAAGTTCCTCCATGAGGGGAAAAGTATGTTGAACTTGGTATTGGATTTCTCCAGGATGTCGTAGACCTGTTGGCGGACGTGCAGGATGTAGATGTGTTGTCGGTGGGAAGCCGTTGAAGGATCTAGGAAAATTTATCCATAATCCCATTCCTTTGTTTCTCGAGGGCCTCCTCGAGCAAGATTTTGATAGGATCTCCTGCTCCCTCGTCTTTCTTTCCTTCTGCCATGGGGGGTCGTCGGGGTTCGCAAGGTTGAACTCTTTATACCCTGGCCGCATTGGGGACATGAAAAGAAAAATAGAGAAAGAGTAGACCGCTATGATACCACTGCTCCAGATTTATTCAGGAATGCAACATAATACACATATAATCATAAGCACAAAGATGAGCAGAAATAATGCGTCCTTTTATTAAAATCAAATTACTAAAATATGCTTATAGACAGTGTGTTCGTAGCGTATCTCTGAGAAGAAATGTGGCAGCTACACGTCTCTGAACTGTGTTAAAATACAACTATAATATAAATAAACAACTAGGGTGCAAGTAGGCTTATATCTGAGAAAAGATGTGGAGGCTACAGGCCTTTGAACTGTGTTACAATGAGACATAATGGAAATGAGTGTGCGAGGGCACTAGTAGCATATATCTTAAAAGAGATGTGACGGCTACAGGCCCCTCCACTGATTTACAATAAGGCTCAAAGGCCTATTTATTTTTGAGAAACAATGTGGAATTTGAAACGTCCAAAAACCTAACCCTAGGAGATGAAGCACAAAAAATGTGGGTCCCGTTTGGGTAACAAGGTGTTTCAACTTCCTGGGGATGTAACTTTGGCATATGATCTTCGTTTGACGCGCTCAATAGCTTGTTAAAAACATCTATCCAAGGACTACAATTTTTGAGTGAGCAACATTGGTATAATAACTGATGTTGCTCTTGGTTTCCCCAAAAAGTGTCGTTTAGGGCCTCAAAACGGCTCCGGAAGTTCAGGACCCGAAAAACTGTTAAAAATAGTAAGTTGTGTTAAACCTTACAAACTGAAAGAATTGATGGTGGGGGTTCAAATGGAATTCTTGGGTGGTCACAATTATCCACCTGGATCATTAAGTCCCCAAAACGGCTCCGGGAGTGCAGGACCCGAAAACCTGCTAAAAATAGTAAGTTGTGCTGAAGCTGAAAAACTAAAAGAATTGATGCTGCTGGTCCAAATGGAGTAGGTGGGTGGCCGCCGATATCCACCTGGATCATTCCTCCCTCCTTAGGAAGAAATGATCCCCATTTTTTTAAGTTCCTCCATGAGGGGAAAAATCTGTTGAACTTGGTATTGGATTTGTCCAGGATGTCGCGGACATGTTGGCGGACGTGTTGGATGCAGATGTGTCGTCGATGGGCAACCGTTGAAGGATTTGGGAAAAGTTATCCATCATCGTGTTCCTCTATTTCTCGAAGGCCTCCTTGAGCAATATTTTTATAGGATCTTCTGCTCCCTCTTATTTCTTTCCTTCCGCCATGGGGGGTCGTCGGGGTTCGCCAAGTTGAACTCCTTATACCCTGGCCGCATTGGGGACATGAAAAGAAAAACAGAGAAATAGAAGACCGCTCTGATACCACTGATACGGATTTATGCAGGAATGAAACAGAATACACATATAACCATAAGCACAAATATGCAGCAGAAATAATGCTTCCTTTTATTAAAATCAAATTACTGAAATATGCTTACAGACAGGGCACTGGTAGCATATCTATGAGAAGAAATGTGGCGGCTACATGCCTCTAAACTGTGTTACAATACAACCATAATAGAAATAAACAGCTAGGATGTTGGTAGGCTTATCTCTAAGAAGAGATGTGGCGGCTACAGGCCTCTGAACTGTGTTACAATGAGACATAATGGAAATGAGCGTGCCAGGGCATTGGTAGCGTATCTCTGAGAAGAGATGTGACGGAAACAGGCCCCTCCACTATGTTGAAATGAGGCTCGAAGGCCTATTTATTGTTGAGAAACATTGTAGAATCCAAAACGTCGAAAAACCTAACCCTAGGAGATGAAGCGCCAAAAATGTGGGTCCCGTTTGGGTAAATTAGTATTTCAACTTCACGGGGACGTAACTTTGGCATCCGATATCCATTTGATGCGCTCAATAGCTCGTTAGAAAGATATATCTGAGGACTACAAATTTTGAGTGAGCAACGTAAATCTAGAGACCCATGTTGCTCTCAGTTTTCCCAAAAAGTGTCGTTTAAGGCCTCAAAATGGCTCGAGAATTTCAGGACAAAGAAAAACCACTAAAAATAGTAAGTTGTGCTGAAAATTAAAAACTGAAAGAACTGATAGTGGGGGTTCAAATTGAATCTGTGGGTGGCCACCAATATCCACCTGGATCATTAAGTCCTCAAAACGGCTCCGGGAGTGCAGGACCCAAAAACATGCTAAAAATTGTAACCTATGTTGAAGTTGAAAAACTGAAAGAATTGATTATGCGGGTCCAAATGGAGTAGGTGGGTGGCCATCGATATCAACCTGGATCATTCCTCTCTCCTTAGGAATAAATGGTCCCTATTGCATTAAGCTCCTCCATGAGGGGAAAAAATCTGTTGAACTTGGTATTAGATTTTTCCAGGATGTCATAGACCTGTTGGCAGACGTGCTGGATGTAGATGTGTCGTCGGTGGGCAAACGTTGAAGGATCTCATCAAATTTATCCATCATCGCATTCCTTTGTTTCTAGAGGGCTTCTCGAGCAATATTTTGATAGGATAACTTGCTCCCTCGTCTTCCTTTCCTTCCACCATGGGGGGTCGTCGGGGTTCGCGAGGTTGAACTCCTTATACCCTAGCCATGTTGGGTACATGAAAAGAAAAACAGAGAAAGAGCAGACCACTTTGATACCACTGATCCAGATTTATGCAGGAACGCAACTGAATACACTTATAACCATAAGCATAGATATGCAGCGGAAATAATGCTTCCTTTTATTCAAATCAAATTACTGAAATATGCTTACAAAAAGGGCGCTGGTAGCGTATCTCTGAGAAGAAATGTGGCAACTACAGGCCTTTGAACTGCGTTACAATACAACCATAATAGAAATAAACAACTAGGGCGTTGGTAGGATTATCTCTGAGAAGAGATGTGGCGGCTACAAGCCTCTAAACTGTGTTACAATGAGACATAATGGAATGAGAGGGCGAGGGCACTGGTAGCGTATCTCTGAGAAGAGATGTGACAGCTACAGGCCCCTCCATTATGTTACAATGAGGCTTGAAGGCCTATTTATTTTTGAGAAACAATTTACAATCTGAAACGTCCAAAAATTGTGGGTCCCATTTAGGTAAATTGGTGTTTCAACTTCCCGGGGACGTAACTTTTGCATCCGATCTTCATTTGACGCACTCAATAGCTCGTTAAAAATATCTATCCGAGGACTAAAACTGTTGAGTGAGCAACATTAGTCTATAGACCAATGTTGCTCCTAGTTTCCCTAAAAAGTGTCGTTTAGGGCCTCAAAACAACTCTCAAAGTTCAAGACCTGAAAAACTACTAAAAATAGTAAGTTGTGCTGAAACTTACAAACTGAAAGAACTAATGGTGGGGGTTCAAATGGAATCTATGGGTGGCCACCAATATCCACCTGGATCATTAAGTCCCCAAAATGGCTTCGGGAGTGCAGGACCCGAAAACCTGATAAAAACAGTAAGTTGTGGTGAAGCTGAAAAATTGAAAGAATTGATGTTGTTGGTCCAAATGGAGTAGGTCGGTGACCACCGATATCCACTTGGATCATTCCTCTCTCCTTAGGAAGAAATGGTCCCCATTGCATTAAGTTCCTCCATGTGGGGAAAAATCTATTGAACTTGGTATTGGATTTTTCCAGGATGTTGCGGACCTGTTGGTGGACGTATTGGATGTAGATGTGTCGTCGGTGGGAACCCATTGAAGGATATGGGAAAAGTTATCCATCATCGCGTTCCTCTATTTCTTGAGGGCCTCCTCGAGCAAGATTTTGATAGGATCTCTTTCTCCCTTGTCTTTATTTCCTTCTGCCATGGGGGGTTGTCGGGGTTTGTGAGGTTGAACTCCTTATACCCTCATCGCGTTGGGGACATGAAAAGAAAAACAGAGAAAGAGAAGATCGCTCTGATACCACTAATCTAGATTTATGCAGGAATGCAACAGAATACACATATAACCATAAGCACAGAGATGCAATGGAAATAATGCTTCCTTTTATTAAAATCAAATTACTGAAATATGCTTATAGATGGGGCACTTGTAGCGTATCTCTGAGAAAAAATGTGGCAACTACAGGCCTCTAAATTGTGTTACAATACAAACATAATAGAAATAAATAGCTAGGGCACTAGTAGGCTTATCTTTGAGAAGAGATGTGACAGGTACAAGGATCTGCACTGTGTTACGATGAGACATAATGGAAATGAGCGGGCAAGGGCACTAGTACCGTATCTCTTAGAAGAGATGTGACGACTACAGGCCCCTCCAATGTGTCACAATGAGGCTCAAATGCCTATTTATTATTGAGAAACAATGTGGAATCTGAAACTTCCAAAAACCTAACCCTAGGAGATGAAGCGCCAAAACAATGGGTCTTGTTTCGGTAACTTGGTGTTTCAACTTCCCGGGGAAGTAACTTTGGCATCTGATCTCTGGTTGACACGCTCAATAGCTAGTTAGAAAGATCTATCCAAGGAATACAACTTTTGAGTGAGAAACATCAATCTATAAATCCATGTTGCTCCCGATTTCCCCAAAAAGTGTCATTAAAGGCCTCAAAATGGCTCCGGAAGTTCAGGACCCGAAAAACTGCTAAAAATAGTAAGTTGTGCTGAAACTTACAAACTGAAAGAGTTGATGGTGGGGCTTCAAATGGAATTTGTAGGTGGCCACCAATATCCACCTCAATCATTAAGTCCCCGAAACGGCTCCGGGAGTGCAGGACCTGAAAACCTGCTAAAAATAGTAAGTTGTGATCAAGCTGAAAAACTGAAAGAATTGATGATGTTGGTGCAAATGGAGTAGGTAGGTGGCCACCGATATCCACCTGGATCATTCCTCCCTCCTTAGGAAGAAATGGTCACCATTGTGTCATGTTCCTCCATGAGGAGAAAAATCTGTTGAACGTGGTATTGGATTTGTCCAGGATGTCGTGTACATGTTGGCGGACGTGTTGGATGTATGTGTGCCGTCGGTGGGCAGTCGTTGAAGGATTTGGGAAAAGTTATCCATCATCGCGTTCCTCTATTTCTCGATAGCCTCCTCGATCAATATTCTGATAGTGTCTCCTGTTCCCTCATCTTTCTTTCCTTTCGCCATGGGGGGTCGTTGGGGTTCATGAGGTTGAACTCCTTATACCCTAGCCACGTTGGGGACATGAAAAGAAAAACTGAGAAAGAGAATACTGCTCTGATACCACTGATCCGGATTTATGCAGGAATGCAATGAAATACACATATAACCATAAGAAGAGAGATGCAACGGAAATAATGATTCCTTTTATTGAAATCAAATTACTGAAATATGCTTACAGACAGGGCGCTATTAGCGTATCTCTGAGAAGAAATGTGGTGGCTATAGGCCTCTAAACTCTATTTCAATACAAGCATAATAGAAATAAACAGCTAGGTTTCTGGTAAGCTTATCTCTGAGAAGAGATGTGGCAGCTATAGGCCTCTGAACTGTGTTACAATGAGACATAATGGAAATGAGCAGGCGAGGGCACTGGTAGCGTATCTCTGAGAATTTATGTGACGGCTTCAGGACCCTCCACTATGTTACAATGAGGCTCGAAGGCCTATTTATTGTTGAGAAACAATGTAGAATCTGAAACGTCCAAAAATCTAACCCTGGGAAATGAAGCGCCAAAATTGTGGGTCCCATTTAGGTAAATTGGTGTTTCAACTTCCTAGGACGTAACTTTGGCATCTGATCTCTATTTGATGCACTCAATAGCTTGTTAGAAATATCTATCCGAGGAATACAACTTTTGAGTGAGAAACATCGGTCTATAGACCCATGTTGCTCCTGGTTTCCCCAAAAAGTGTCGTTTAGGGCCTCAAAACGGCTCCAGAAGTTCAGGACCCGAAAAACTGTTAAAAATAGTAAGTTGTGCTGAAACTTACAAACTGAAAGAACTGATGGTGGGGGTTCAAATGGAATCGGTGGGTGGCCACAAATATCCACCTAGATCATTAAGTCCCCAAAACGGCTTCGGGAGTGCAAGACCTGAAAACCTGCTAAAAAAAGTAAGATGTGTTGAAGCTGAAAAACTGAAAGAATTGATGTTGTGGGTCCAAATGGAGTAGGTGGGTGGCCACCGATATCCACCTAGATCATTCCTCCCTCCTTAGGAAGAAATGGTCCCCATTGCGTTAAGTTCCTCCATGAGGGGAAAAATCTGTTGAACTTGGTATGGGATTTGTCTAAGATGTCGCAGACCTGTTGGTGGACGTGCTGGATCTAGATGTTTCTTCAGTGGGCAGTCATTGAAGGATCTGGGCAAAGTTATCCATCACCACGTTCCTATGTTTCTTTAGGGCCTCCTCGAGCAAGATTTTGATAGGATCTCTTACTCCATCATCTTTCTTTCCTTCTGCCATGGGGGGTCGTCGGGGTTAGAGAGGTTGAACTCTTTATACCCTGACCGCGTTGGGGATATGAAAAGAAAAACAGAGAAAGAGTAGGCTGCTCTGATACCAATGATCCAGATTTATGAAGGAACACAATAGAATACACATATTACCATAAGCACAGAGATGTAGCAGAAATAATGCTTCCTTTTATTAAAATCAAATTATTGAAATATGCTAACAGACAGGGTGCTAGTAGCGTATCTCTGAGAAGAAATGTGTTGGCCACAAGCCTTTGAACTGTGTTAGAATACAACCATAATAGAAATAAATATTGAGGACATTGGTAGGCTTATCTATGAGAGGAGATGTGGTGGCTACAGGCCTCCGAACTATGTTACAATGAGACATAATGGAAATGAGTTGGCGATGGCACTTGTAGCGTATCTCGAAGAAGAGATGTGACGGCTATAGGCCCCTCCACTGTGTTATAATGAGGCTTGAAGGCCTATTTATTGTTGAGAAACAATGTAGAATCTAAAACGTCCAAAAACCTAACCCTAGGAGATGAAGCGCCAAAGCTGTGGGTCCCGTTTGGGTAAATTGGTGTTTCAACTTCCCAGGGACATAACTTTGGCATCCGATCTTCGTTTGACGCGCTAAATATCTCATTAGAAAGATCTATCTGAGGAATAAAAAATTTGAGTGAGAAACATTGGTCTATAGACTAGTGTTGCTCCTAGTTTCCCAAAAAATTGTCATTTAGGGCCTCAAAATGGCTCTGGAAGTTCAGGACCCCAAAAACTGCTAAAAATAGTAAGTTGTCTTGAAACTTATAGAATGAAAGAATTGATGGTGGGGCTTCAAATGGAATTGGTGGGTGGCCACCAATATCCACCTAGATCATTAAGTCCCCAAAATGGCTCCGGGAGTGCAGGACCCGAATACCTGCTAACAATAGTAAGTTGTGCTGAAGGTGAAAAACTCAAAGAATTGATGCTATGGGTCCAAATGGAGTAGGTGGGTGGCAACTGATATCCTCCTGTCCTCCCTCTTTATGAATAAATGGTCCCCATTGTGTTAAGTTCCTCCATGAGGGGAAAAATCTTTTGAACTTAGTACTAGATTTGTCCAAGATGTCGCAGACCTGTTGGCGTACTTGCTAGATGTAGATGTGTCGTCGATGGGCAGTCGTTGAAGGATCTAGGAAAATTTATCCATCATTGCATTCCTCTATTTCTTGAGGGCCTCCTCGAGCAAGATTTTGACATGACCTCCTGCTCCCTCGTCTTTCTTTGCTTCTGCCATGGGGGGTCGTCGGGGTTCGCGAGGTTGAACTCCTTATACCCTGGCCGCGTTGGGGACATGAAAAGAAAAACAAAGGAAGAGGAGACCCCTCTGATACCACTGATCCAGATTTATGCAGAAACACAACAGAATACACATATAACGATAAGCATAGATATGCAGCAGAAATAATGCTTCCTTTTATTAAAATAAAATTACTGAAATATGCTTACAAACAGGGTGTTGGTAGTGTATCTATGAGAAGAAATATGGTGGATATAGGCCTTTGAACTATGTTACATACAACCATAATAGAAATAAACAGCTAGGACACTGGTAGGCTTATATTTGAAAAGAGATGTGGTGGCTACAAGCCTCTGAACTGTGTTATAATGAGATATAATGGAAATGAGCGAGCGAGGGAACTAGTAGCGTATCTCTGAGAAAATATCTGACAGATACAGGCCCCTCCACTGTGTTACAATGAGGCTCGAAGGCCTATTTATCATTGAGAAACAATGTCGAATCTAAAACGTCCAAAAACCTACCCCTAGGAGATGAAGCGCCAAAACTGTGGGTCTCGTTTGGGTTTTGATGGTGTTTAACCTTCCCGAGGATGTACCTTTGGCATCGAATCTCCATTTGACGTGCTCAATATCTTGTTAGAAATATCTATCCGAGAACTACAACTTTTAAATGAGAAACATCGGTCTATAGACCCATTTTGCTGCCAGTTTTCCCAAAAAGTGTCGTTTAGGGCCTCAAAACGGCTCTGGAAGTTCAGGACCCAAAAAACTGCTAAAAATACTAAGTTGTGCTGAAACTTACAAATTGAAAGAACTCATGGTGGGGTTTCAAATGGAATTTGTGGGTGGCCACCAATATCCACTTGGATCATTAAGTCCCCAAAACGGCTCCAGGAGTGCAGGACCCAAAAACCTGATAAAAATAATAAGTTGTGGTGAAGTTGAAAAACTGAAAGAATTGATGCTTCTGGTCCAAATGGAGTGGGTGGGTGGCCACCGATATCCACCTAGATCATTCCTCCCTCCTTAGGAAGAAATGGTCCCCATTGAATTAAGTTCCTCCATGAGGGGAAAAAACTGTTGAACTTGGTATTGGATTTGTCCAGGATGTCGCGGACGTGTTGGATGTAGATGTGTCGTCGGTGGGCAGCCATTGAAGGATCTGGGAAAAGTTATCCATCATCACGTTCCTCTATTTCTTGAGGGCCTCCTTGAGCAAGATTTTGATAGGATCTCCTTCTCATCGTCTTTCTTTCCTTCTGCCATGGGGGTCGTCGGGGTTTGCGAGGTTGAACTCCTTATACCCTGGCCGCGTTGGGGACATGAAAATAAAAATAGAGAAAGAGTAGACCGCTCTGATACCACTAATATGGATTTATGCAGGAACGCAATAGAATACACATATAATCATAAGCACAGAGATGCAACGGAAATAATTCTTCCTTTTATTAAAATCAAATTACTGAAATATGCTTACAGATAAGGCACTAGTAGCGTATCTCTGAGAATTAATGTGGTGAATACAGGCCTATAAAATATGTTACAATACAACCATAATAAAAATAAATAGCTAAGGCGTTGGTAGGATTATCTATGAGAAGAGATGTGGCGGCTACAGGCCTATGAACTATGTTACAATGAGACATAATGGAAATGAGCGGGCGAGGGCACTGGTAGTGTATCTCCGAGAAGAGATGTGATGGCTACAGGCCCCTCCACTGTGTTACAATGAGGCTCAAAGGCCTATTTATTGTTGAGAAACAATGTAGAATCTGAAACGTCCAAAAACCTAACCCTAGGAGAAGAAGCACCAAAACTGTGGGTCCTGTTTGGGTAACTTGGTGTTTCAAATTCCCAGGGAAGTAACTTTGGCATCTGATCTCTGTTTGACATGCTCAACAATTCTTTAGAAAGTTCTACCCAAGGACTACATCTTTTGAGTGAGAAACATCGGTCTATTGACCCATGTTACTCCCAGTTTCCCCAAAAAGTGTCGTTTAGGTCCTCAAAACGGCTCCAGAAGTTAAGGACCTGAAAAACTGGTAAAAGTAGTAAGTTTTGCTGAAACTTAAAAACTGAAAGAACCGATGGTGGGGGTTGAAATGGAATCTGTGTGTGGCCACTAATATCCACCTGGATCATTAAGTCCCCAAAACAGCTCTAGGAGTGCAGGACGTGAAAACCTGCTAAAAATAGTAAGCATAGATGAAGCTGAAAAACTGAAAGAATTGATGATGTTGGTCCAAATGGAGTAGGTGGGTGGCCACCGATATTTACCTGGATAATTCCCCCCTCCTTAGGAATAAATGGTCCCCATTGTATTAAGTTCCTCCATGAGGGGAAAAATCTATTGAACTTGGTATTGGATTTTTCCAGGATGTCGCGGACCTATTGGCGGATGTGCTGGATGTAGATGTGTCGTCGGTGGGCAGCCGTTGAAGGATTTGGGAAAATTTATCCATCATCGTGTTCCTTTGTTTCTCGAGAGCCTCCTCGATCAAGATTTAGATAGTTTCTCATATTCCCTCGTCTTTCTTTCCTTCCGCCATGGGGGGTCGTCGGGGTTCGCGAGGTTGAAATCCTTATACCCTGGCTGCGTTGGGGACATGAAAAGAAAAAATGAGAAAGAGAATACTACTCTGATACCACTGATCTAGATTTATGTAGGAACACAACATAATACACATATAACCATAAGCACAGAGATGCAGCGGAAATATTGCTTCATTTCATTAAAATCAAATTACTGAAATATGCTTACAGACAAGGCGCTGGTTGCGTCTCTATGAGAAGAAATATGGCAGATATAGGCCTCTAAACTATGTTTCAATACAACCATAATAGAAATAAATAGCTAGGGCACTGGTAGGCTTATCTCTGAGAAGATATGTGGCAGCTATAGGCCTTTGAACTGTGTTACAATGAGACATAATGGAAATGAGTGGGCGAGGGCACTGGTAGTGTATCTCTGAGAAGAGATGTGATGGATAGAGGCCCCTCAACTATGTTACAATGAGGCTCGAAGGCCTATTTATTTTTGAGAAACAATGTAGAATCTGAAACATCCAAAAACCTAATCCTAGGAGATGAAGCGCCAAAATTGTGGGTCCCGTTTGGGTAAATTGGTGTTTCAATTTTCTGGGGACATAACTTTGGCATCCGATCTCAGTTTGACGCGCTCAATAGCTTGTTAAAAATATCTATCCGAGGAATACAACTTTTGATTGAGAAACATCGGTCTGTAAACCCATGTTGCTCCCAGTTTCCCCAAAAAGTGTCGTTTAGGGCCTCAAAACGGCTCCGGAAGTTCAGGACCCAAAAAACTGCTAAAAATAGTAAGTTGTGTTGAAACTTAAAAACTGAAAGAATTGATGGTGGGGGTTCAAATGGAATTGGTGGGTGGCCACCAATATCCACCTGGATCATTAAGTCCCCAAAACGGCTCCAAGAGTGCAAGACCTGAAAACCTGCTAAAAAAAGTAAGCTATGTTGAAGCTGAAAAACTGAAAGAATTGATGCTGCGGGTCCAAATGGAGTAGGTGGGTGGCCACCGATATCCACCTAGATCATTATTCCCTCCTTAGGAAGAAATGGTCCCCATTGCATTAAGTTTCTCCATGGGGGGGAAGATTTGTTGAACTTGGCATGGTATTTTTCCAGGATGTCGCGGACCTGTTGGCAGACGTGTTGGATGTAGATGTGTTGTTGATGGGCAGTCGTTGAAGGATATGGGAAAATTTATCCATCATTGCGTTCCTATGTTTCTCGAGGGCCTCCTCGAGCAATATTTTGATAATATCTCCTGCTCCCTTGTCTTTCTTTCCTTCCGCCATGGGGGATCGTCGGGGTTCGCGAGGTTGAAATCCTTATACATTGGCCGTGTTGGGGACATGAAAAGAAAAACAGAGAAAGATCATACTGCTCTAATACCACTGATATAGATTTATGCAGGAATGCAACAAAATACACATATAACCAAAAGCACAGAGATGTAATGGAAATAATGCTTCCTTTTATTAAAATCAAATTACTGAAATATGCTTACAGACAGGGCGCTGGTAGCGTATCTCTGAGAAGAAATGTGGCAGCTACAGGCCTCTGAAATATGTTACCATACAACCATAATAGAAAAAAATATCTAGGGCGTTGGTAGCCTTATCTCTAAGAAGAGATGTGGCGGCTATAGACCTCTGAACTGTGTTACAATGAGACATAATGGAAATGAGCGGGCGAGGGCACTGGTAGTGTATCTCTTAGAAGAGATGTGATAGCTACAGGCCCCTCCACTGTGTTACAATGAGGCTCGAAGGACTATGTATTGTTGAGGAACAATGTAGAATCCGAAACGTTCAAAAAATTAACCCTAGGAGATGAAGCTTCAAAATTGTGGGTCTCGTTTAGGTAAATTGGTGTTTCAACTTCCCGGGGACGTAACTTTGGCATCTGATCTTCGTTTGACGCACTCAATAGCTCGTTAGAAAGATCTATCCAAGGAATACAACATTTGAGTGAGAAAAATTGGTTTATAGGCCCATGTTTCTCCCTATTTCCCCAAAAAGTGTTGTTTAGGGCCTCAAAACGGCTTCAGAAGTTCAGGACCCGAAAAACTGCTAAAAATAGTAATTTGTGCTTAAACTTACAAAATGATGGTGGGGGTTAAAATGGAATCGGTGGGTGGCCACCAATATCCACCTGGATCATTAAGTTCCCAAAATGGCTCCGGGAGTGCAGGACACGAAAACCTGCTAAAAATAGTAAGTTGTGTTGAAGCTGAAGAATTGAAAGAATTGATGTTGCGGGTCCAAATGGAGTAGGTGGGTGGCCACCGATATCCACCTGGATCAGCAGTAGCTTGAACATAGAAACAACAATGGAAGCACCCCCCACCTATATGATAGGGAATACAATCATCAAAGCAAGCATATGGGCCAATGCCAGGATTATAAGTGAATGCAAAGGGTAAAGCAAGTAAGAAAAGGTAAACAATAAGCAAAGTCAATAACCAGGGTAAGCCTATGGTTCTATCTCGGGCTTATCCTGGCAACATTCTAAGTGTTGCGGTGAAAGCATCCTGTTGGCTGTGTAAAAAGAGTGAAATGTATTCAGACAAAATACTGGGAGGTAACTCGTATAATAAAGGAAATTTCTCTGAGTAGGTGGCTGTAAAAGATCATTGATTCTCTATAAGTGAAGGCAGAGGTAGTTGATCCACCACCAGCAAATGCAAGGTAAATTTTTCAAGATCGGGAAGAGAAAGAAAGCCTTACTGTAACCGGAGAGAGAATGAGAGGAGGGGTCTTCCTCATCAATACTATGAATAACATAAATATTTCCAACCACAAATTCATGGGAAAACTATGGAAAACACCACTTATTCTAATAACCCCATGACCTACCAATTATAGAAGTAGGATTTATGGCACCCAATTTTGGGTTGCAGTGCAAATATCCTTATAATGCTCAGCCACTGATAATTTGGTAGGAACTATGGGGCTAATGCTATATCAATGAATGAAAATTTGCTCAGTTCAACGATCAATAAGTCTTGCTCCGAGTGAGTAGGCGAGGAGTAGTTGACTAATTTGACTAAGGAGTATAAGTAGCACCAATAGGATTAGTAGCGTACAACACCATCATTGGTAACACAGGAAAAGGTATAGCCACTAATAGTGGCTAAGGCATAGTCAGCTAGAGCTACAAAGGAAGGAGTAGCACTCCCATTCGGGAAAGGCAAAGCTATTTGGTTAGGATCATTGGGCTTGATTTCTTCTCACCTTGGCCCTGGTTGACATCAATTCAGAGGCCATTGAAACATGCCATAGATTGAGCCATAGTTGTTTCTGGTCGAACGTGGGTTAGAGGGAAGGAGGAAGTTTAGGCAAAAATCAAAGTTGTTTGGTAAAGGGCAGGCACTCGATTGGGGTTGTCAGATCGATCCAGAAATATATTAGTGCATACTTTATAAAGAAAACTATATTAAGAAAAATATATCAGTGAATACTTTATAAAAATAAATAAATCAGTGCATACTTTATAAAGAAAATATATCAGTGTTGGAAAACCAAAATTTTATTTCCAGATTGGTCCACAGAAAGACAAAAAGATGACATTGGTTCCTGCTAACGATAACCTTCTCGTCCAACAACATCAAAAGAGTATTCATTTCTCAATCCAGAAAGCACCATTACAAGTCAAACAAACCAAAAACATAAATAACGTATATGATGATGTTACATGGTTTTCTGTATTATTACTGCCCTAGATATGCAGGTAGCAAGAAGATTACTTCAGGGTTTTGCTTCAGTTTGGGTTCATCTTAAATAATGTAAATTGTTTTTTTACGTTACCATCCTAAAAAATAATTCTCATATAAATTTATATATATTTAGAAATATGGATGAAATTTAAACTGAGACGAGGAGACAGAGCACCTAGAACTGAGCATACGTTATAAAGAAAAATATATTAGTGTTGGAAAACCAAATTTTTCTTTCCAGATTGGTTCACAAATAGAAAACAAGACGACACTGGTTTACAGCCAGAAAACAAGACGACATTGTTTCCTGCTAAGGATAACCTTCCCGGCCAGAAGCATCAGAAGAATATTCATTTTTCAATCCAGAAAGTAGCATTACAAGTCAGACAAACCGGAAATAGAAATAACGTATATGATGATGTTACATGGTTTTCTATATTATTACAACCCTGGAGATGCGGGTAGCAAGAATATTACTTCAAGGTTTTTCTTCAGTTTGGGTTCATATTAAATAATGTAATTTTTTTCTTACATTAGAATCCTAAAAAATAATTCTCATATTTTTTTATATATTTAGAAATATGGGTGAACTTTAAACTGAGACGAGGAGACAGAGCACCTGGAACTGAGCATACTTTATAAAGAAAAATATATCAGTGTTGGAAAACCAAAATTTTATTTCTAAATTGGTTCATAGACAGACAACAAGATGACATTGGTTCTTGCTATAGATAACCTTCCCAGCTAGCAACATTAGAAGAATATTCATTTCTCAATCCAGAAAGCAGCATTACAAGTCAGAAAAACCAGAAACATAAATAACGTATATGATGATGTTACATGGTTTTCTATATTATTATTGCCTTGGAGATGCAAGTAGCAAGAAGACTACCTCATGGTTTTTCTTTAGTTTGGGTTTATCTTAAATAATGTAAAAAAAAAAATTACATTACCATCCTAAGAACTAATTCTCATAAAATTTTATATATTTAGACATATGGGCTAACTTTAAGTTGAGACGAGGAGACAAAGCACCTAGAACTGAGCATAATTATAAAGAAAATTATATCAGTGCTGGAAAACCAAAATTTTATTTCCAGATTTGTTCACATACAGACAACAAGACTACATTGGTTCAGAGACAGACAACAAGACGACATTGGTTCCTGCTAAGGATAACCTTCCCGGCTAGCAGCAACAGAATAATATTAATTTCTCAATCCAGAAAGCAGCATTACAAGTCAGACAAATCAGAAACAAAAATAACATATATGATGATGCTACACGGTTTTTTGTATTATTACTACCCTAGAGATGCAGGTAACAAGAAGATTACTTCAAGGGTTTTGCTTCAGTTTGGGTTCATCTTAAATAATGCAAAAAAAAATAGTTTACATTACCATCCTAAAAACTAATTCTCATAAATTTTTATATATTTAGAAATATGGGTGAACTTTAAACTAAGGTGAGGAGACAGAGCACTTGGAACTGAGACGAGGAGACGTATCACACCGAGGAGGGTGAGAAGACGACGAGGATACAGAACAAGCACGTCGAGGACATAGAGCAGGCCCTACAAAAATCCTACAAACACAAAAAAACATGAAAATAAGATTAAAACAAGAAAAAAACCATAAAGAAAAATAAAAACAAATAAGAAAAACAAGATAAACTCATTTACCTTCATACCTTCACTTTCTCCCCTACTGGTTCTAGTGCTACACACCTAACAGAAAAATCGTAGCGCTCTCAACGGTCAGAAAAATTACAGCATTCCCAACGGTAACGCATCACAAAACTCAATGAAAAATTCTTGCAGTCTGGGGGTCGCCATATTTATAACAAAAAAGTTCGGTTGAACTACTAGTCCGACCGAACTAATAGTTCTGCCAAACTAATAGTTCGACAGAACTTTCGTTGCCGGTTTTCCTATCTCCAGCCAAAAAACTGGTTACCCACACCGTCAATGTAACGAGATAAACAGTTCGACCGAACTTTCTAAAAGATCGACCGAAATTTCTAAAATTTCAACTGAAATTTTTAAAATTTTGGCCGAACTTCCTCCAAAGCTCAGTCGAACTGTTGGGAGAGTAAAATTTTCGGACGCATTTCTCACGAAAGTGTAACCTAGCTTCGCATTTTTACCCATGATTTATTTTCATATTGAGACAATATTTGTCACAATGTGACCTTTGACCATGATTGATCATCGTTAACCATAATCATAAACCAAAGAGATTTATATTAAACTTGAGGAATAATATTTAAACCCCTATGAATAATATTGTATCCTAGGAATATGAACCCTTATATTAATAAACCCAAGGGATTGATATTATAAGCCCAAGGGAATAGTAAACCCAAGGGATTAGTTCTAAAACCCCAACATTTTATAAACCCAATAGATTAATATTATAAAAATAAGGTATATAAACACTAGAATAAATATTAGAAACCCTACATAGTTGACTATGGTTGACCACAATTTTTAAACATTGATTATGGTGACTATGGTTAACCAAATATGACTATGATTGACCATGGTAGACCTAGGATGCCTATGGTTAAACATGACTAACCATGGTTGACAAATCTCGACCATGCTAAATACAATCAACTATGGTTGACAATAGTTGAGCATGGTAACCATAGATAACTATGGTCAATCATAGTAAACCACAATGATCACATTTGATGATAGTTAACCATGATTAGACTATGGTTGACAATATGTGACTATTGTTAAACATCACTAACTATTTTTTCACTATGGTTAATATTGTTTGACTACAATTGAACATGGTTGACTATGGTTGTTCATGTTGACGTTTGAAAGGTTGACTATGCTTGACAATGGCATCATGTTGACTATTGCAAAATATGGTCAACATAGAGTTGACTAAGTTTGATAAAGGGAAATTGTTTAAACATTGTCTATCAAGGTTTGACTATGTTTATCTAATGTGGTTGGATTTTTTCAGCTATTAATGTTAATCAATAATAATATGAAATTATATTTGAGCAAAGTTGAAGAGTGTCGACTATCAAACATAGTCAAGGATGGTTTGGCTATGGTTGAACATTATTTGATAATAATTGACTATGGTTGAAGACAGTTTGACTGTGATTGACCATCGTTTGACCATGGTTTGACTATGTTCAACCATAGGATGATTGAATGTAGCTAGCCCTCATTTGAATACGATTTTAATATGATTGACCATATTTTGACTATGGTTTGTTTATAGTTGGCCATGATTTAACTATTATTTCCATTGTAATGGTGGTTGTTTATAGTTAACCATGGTTTTACTAATAATAAACCCAAGGGATTGATATTATAAACCCAAGTGAATAATAAATACAAGGGATTAATTCTAAATCCCCAACGTTTTACAAACCCAAGGGAATAATATTAAATCCAAGGGATTAATATGATAAACCTAAAGTATATAAACCCTAAAATAAATATGGTTGACTATGGGTTGACCAAGTTTTCTAAACATTGATTATGGTGACTATGGTTGACAATGTGTGACTATTGTTAAACATCGCTAGCTATTTTTTCACTATGGTTAATGATTTTTGACTAGAATTGAACATGGTTGACTATGGTTGTTCATGTGGACTTTTGAAATGTTGACTATTTTTAACTATGTCATCACGTTGAATAATGCTAAATATGGTCAACATAGCATTGATCAAGTTTGATCTAGGTCAATTATTTAAACATTGTCTATCAAGGTTTGACTATGTTTATCTAATGTGGTTGACTCTATTCAACTATTAATATTAATCAACAATAATACGAAATTATATTTCACAAATTTGAAGAGTGTCAACTATAAAACATAGTCACAAATGGTTTGGCTATGGTTGAACATGGTTTTATAATGATTTACTATGGTTGAAGATAGTTTGACTATGATTGACCATCATTTGACTATCGTTTTACTATGTTCAAACACAATATGATTGATTGTAGCTAACCATCATTTGAATATTTTTTTAATATGATTTACCATATTGTGACTATGGTTTGTTTATAGTTTACCATGATTTAACTATCATTACCATTGAAATGATGGTTGTTAATAGTTAACCATGATTTGACCAATAATAAACACAAGGGATTGATATTATAAACCGAAGGGAATAATAAATCCAAGGGATTAATACTAAAACCCCAATTCTTTATAAACCCAAGGGAACAACATTAAACCCAAGGGATTGATATTATAAATCTAAGGTATACAAACCCTAAAATAAATATTATAAAATGTAAAATAAACATGGTTGAATAAAATAAACGTGCTTGATTATAAAGTCCCTTGGGGTTTAAAACCCCAAGGGAACTTAAACTTAAGGGATCAATATTATAAATCCATGGTAATAATAAACCAAATGGATTAATACTAAAACCCAGGGGATTATAAACCTAAGGAAATAATATCATGCCCAAGGAATTAATATTATAAACCTAAGGTATATAAACCCTGGTATAAATATTGTAAACTCTAAAATTATCATGGGTGACCATGTTTGATTTTCATATCAAGACAATATTTTTAAAAATGTGATATTGAATCATGGTTGAGTGTGGTTGGCCATGATTGATTTTCATATGCAGACAATGTTTGTCACAATGCAATGTTGGACCATGGTTGATTTTCATATTGAGAAAATATTTTTCACAATATGATGTTGGACCATGGTCGACCATGATTATAAACCAAGGGGATTTATATTAGACCCAAGTATTAATATTATAAACCTAAGGTATATAAACCCTAAAATATTATGAAGTTTTCCTTGGAAAAAAAAATTAATAAGATTTTAGTATAACATTAATAACAAATTAATAATACATTTACCTACATATTTGCATTTTCTTAACTATAAATTAATATATGCACTAACACATCTTAACTATGGTTTATTATTGTTGAAATAGTCAACATGGGCATCATAATCAATGATAGTCATCATGACTACCATGGTGAACCAAAAATACCACGTGCATCATGGTCTATCTCTAGGTAACCTATAATGAACCATGCTGAACTATATTGAACAATAGTGGATGGTCATGGTTTACCATGGAGGAATATAGAATATGGTTGGTTAACTATATTCAAACGACAATTTTCCATCAACAAGGACCTTTGCAATGGTTAAGATAGACATGTCATGGCCAACTATAGACTATCCATACTCAAACTATGGTCAAGATTAGTCTAGCCATATTAAAACTATGGTTAGCTATAGTCGATCACATTCAACTATCTGTGGACATAGTTAAATGATGGTTAATCATAGTCAAAGCATGTTCAAACACAGTCAAACCATAGTCAAACCATATTTTTCTTTGTTTTACTATGTTTTATAATCAACATTATTCAAACATAAAAAACCTTACTCAACCATAGTCAACCATATTCAAACAATTGTTAACCATAGTCAAAATATAGTCGACGATGATTAACAGTAGTCACACATGGTCAAGCATAGTCTAACCATGGTCAGCCATCATCAACTATCATAACCATGGTTGACTATGGTTGACTGTGATTAATGATAGTTAACTATGGTCACCATGGTAAAAAAATTTGAACCATGTTTATTTTATTCAAACATGTTATTTTAGGGTTTAGAATATTTATTTTAGGGTTTATATACCTTAGGTTTATAATATTAATCCCTTGTGTTTAATATTATTCCCTTGGGTTTATAAAACATTGGGGTTTTAGAATTAATCCCTTGGGTTTGTTCTTCTCTTTGGTTTATAATATCAATCCCTTGGGTGTATTATTAGTCAAAAACCATGGTTGACTATCAACAACCACCATTACAATGATAACGATCTAGTTAAATTGTGGTTAATTATAAATAAACCATAGTCAAAATATAGTAATAATATTAAAATAATATTCAAATGATGGTTAAATATAATCAATAATTCTATGGTTGAACATATTCTAACCATGGTCAAATGATGGTCAATCATAGTCAAACTATCTTCGACCATAGTCAATTATTATCAAACCATGTTCAATCATATTCAATTATTATCAAAACCATGTTCAACCATAGACAAACCATGTCTCATTATCTTTGAGAGTCTACACTCTTAAACTTTGCTCAAATATAATTGCATATTATTATTGATTAAGATTAATAGTTGAATAGATTCAACCACATTAGATAAACATAGTCAAACCTTGATAGACAATGTTTAAAGAGTTGACCTTGATCAAATTTATTCAACTCCACGTTGACCATATTTAACAATAGTCAACGTAATGGCATAGTCAAACATAGTCAAGCTTTCAAATGTCAACATGAACAACCATAGTCTACCATGTTTAACTGAAGTCAAACAATCATTAAACATAGTGAAAAAAAAGCTAGTGATGTTTAACAATAGTCGCACCTTCTCAACCATATTATAATCATGGTCAACTATCATCAACTATGATCATTGTGATTTACTATGATTGACCATAGTTATCTATGGCTACCATGGTCAACCATTTTCAACCATACTTGATTGTATTTAGCATGGTTGAGCTTCGTCAACTATGGTCACTCATGTTCAACCATAAGCATCCTAGGTCGACCATGGTGAATCATAGTCATATTTGGTTAACCATAGTCACCATAATCAATGTTTAAAAATCGCGGTCAACACATAGTCAACCATTTTTTTCATTAATTGTAAGGGAAATTGCATATTGAATTGGCAACAGATAGCATCGTGCATAATCTGCATACTATCCAAAAAATATGGTAGTGTTCTGTAAAACAGTGCAGCAGAAAATAACAATATTTTCAAAATTATTGTGCATGTCCAAATAGAAATAAAATCATCAAAGAAGTAGAGAGTCTGTGTGCAAAAAATGTAAAGAGAAAAAAAACATCTAATCAGACAGGTTGTTCGGCAGGTTCTAGGAGCCCATAATCCTCAATGAAGGGCCTATGGTAATTTTGATATATAACTTGCCCCTTGTGTTTGGTGATGTGCCACTGTCTCCAATTTAGGTGCGCGACTTATTTGGGCAAGAAATCAACACTCTGGTTCCTTTGCCCATGATGGGGCTGAGATCCTCCTCGTGCTGCAGTGGAGACTTTGGAGTGGTCGCTTGCGGAACTGATTTGGACATTGTCATTGGAGAAGGTTGTCGAGGGTCAAGCTGCTGCCGCATATCCGAGCGCTTCTTGTGCCCCTGAGTGAGTGCTCTGAAGCTCTCTATGGTTTGGGTCCCCACATGAACCAGTGTTTTTGTCTGAGCCACAATTGCCGCCATAATGAGAGGGAAATCCTTGCACACATGCCCCACCTCATGGCACCTCTTGCACCTAAAGGGGACTCCTTCATAATCTAGTATTTGGCACCTGGAGGTGTTCTTGTATTTCAGGACATAACTTTCGATGAGACCTTCTTGAGTATCCAAGTGTACTAGAATCCGCGCCATAGATATGTTGTCTGTTTCCATGTAGGATCTGTCTTGGTCTAAGCAGATTCCCAGGTCCTCTCCTATGTATTTGAGGACCTCTTTCATCCAAAATTGGAGGGGCAGACCCGGTAACCGAACCCAAATAAGACCGATGCCCATCTTCTCCTTATGGGGGTCGAAAAGGGAAATCCAGTGCTTAAGGAGAACCGATGTCATTTCAATGTGCCAATATTTTGTTAAAACCCAAATAGCAATATCAGGGTGTGGAAAGATCAAAGCAAACTAACATCTATTCATGGTGAGGACAGCCGAGATTTTTTCGAGGATGTTGCCCCAGATTTCGTAGGTCCATTGCTTGAGCCTTGTCGAGGTGTAGTTCCTCCCTCATACCCTGCTGACTAGGACCGTTTGTTTAGTTTTCTCAGCTTGTTGCATGCTAAAATCCTCACAAAAAAACAAATCCCTGGATTTCTCACAGCTCCTCGTGCACCGGTTCTTCTTCTTTGCAATCCTGTGTGACTAAATCTCTCTGAGAGGTCCCTCTTCCTCAGGTAGGGTGTCGTTTGAGTCTGAAGAGGCCTTCTATTCAGGTTTCTGAGTCAGTATGTGCAGCCCTTCAAAACTTCTAGAAGTGATGACAGATGTCAGACAACCAAGAAATCGACATGGGTATGTAGAACGCCTGCCATCCCCAAGCCAAGATGCTTAAAGCCAAAATCTTGTTCACTAGTACCTTCTATACCACCATAAAAATCTGCTTGTACCAAACCCTCATCCGGATTAAACGATGCCTACTACTGGTTCCATATGTGTAAATTCGACGGGGATGGGATAGAAAACCAGAGAAATTGATATGTTAAGGCTGAGACTCGGAAATTGTTCAGTTAGGCTTGAGTTAGGAACCCTAAACTCCATAAAACTTGTGGCTGACACAACAATATCCATGTCTATTTATCGAGCCTCTAGCTATTCAATACCTTCCAGCAAACCACCCACATAAGCCCCAACTCGCTGTTGAGGTGGGTAGTTTGACCATATTTGGTCTGAAGCCAAAGAGTCTGATGAGTAGTCCAACTATTCTTCCTCCATAACGGAGTTGCCCACGATTTGGGTAGGTTCCATGAAGAAAAATGCCCAAAATCGTTCCTTCCTCTCCCCGCGGTTGTTCCAAGATAGGGAGACTGTAACCATCAGTAATGACGCTGGGGTCTAGAAGCAGATCGGGGAAATAATTGTTTCCTGTATGTCGAGCTGATTGTTCGTCTATCCGCTAAAACTGCTAAAGGTCAACTCTAAACTGCTAATTTCGTGAAAGTTGAAAATGAAGAATACTGTTGTATTCATGAGACGGAGGTGGCACAACCAGGAGGAAGACAATATAGCATGTGCACCTCATCGGTATCCATGACGATCACAACAGAAAACATATAAGACTTACACAAGTGTGAGGGTCTAACTAGTGCTGAGAACCATGGCCACCATCACTAGGGTTTGCTAGGGTTTATGCTTCCTCGGACGCTCCATATTTTTCTTCTGTACTCCTATCCAATTGCTAAAAAACTTCTTCCATCCCTGCCAAGAGTGAACCTCTTATTAACGTTATATATATATATAATAAATTAATGTTTTAATTAATATACTAATATTCTAATTAATATGTAAATTGATTAAAATCTTACCTATAACTTTTATCAAATAATTATTAATAGTAGTGTTATATTTGTGTATTATTAATGTTATTATTATGTTTTTAGTATTATTTACATTAATATTAATATTATAAAGTACAATAATTATATCATAACAATATTATTATTTTTTTGTTAATATTAATTTAATTACTTATATATTATTAATAATGTTAATATTAATAGCAAAACCATTATTTTTATTAAATGCTAATGTTATTATTTAAATGTTAATAAAAATAATATTAAAAATAAAAGCACTAATCTTTATAGTAACATTAATAAAAACTTTGTAATATAATGAATGATTGTTTTATATATAAAAAAAATACTATATTGGATTATTATACAAACATTATTAATCAACACTATTTAAATTATTAATAATGTATCCATTTTTATTAATGTAACATCTTCGATATTTTAAATATTATTAATAGTATTAATATTAATGTTAATAAGAAATTATTTTTTAATTAATATATTAGGTAATATTTAAATTATTACTTATAACTTTTACTTAATAATGATTAATATTAATGTTATATTTATGTATTATTAATGAACTAGATATCATTTTTCGGGATTCAATTGTGTTAATTAAGTCATTCATTTATGACTATTTCCATGAGAGTTAGTGATCTAGGAGAATCTGGACAACCCAAGGAGCATTATGAAGATATACTCATGTCAATCCTAAGTTGAGGATGTCTTTATTTTTCATTAAATGTGTTCATATATTTGTAAAATAGAAATTGAAAATGTTGAGAGGATTTTTTCTCAACAATTCAAAAATTCAATTTCTAATTCCAATTGAAGTTGATAGATTATTCACATCCCTAAGGTTTTGGGGATAAGGCCCTTGAAAGTAGAGATTGAGATATTTCCTCCATAGAAATATCATGAGAAAACTTTAAGGGATATGAGAATTATTTCCTCCTTAAAATCAGAGATAAAGAGATATTTCCTCCTTAGTTTTGGGCTCTTGAGAGCTATATATAATGCCATTCTATGTACAGGAAAGGTAAGGAGAAAGAGATTAAGGAGTGATTTGGAGTGCTTGAAAAAGTCATTCTCGACCAGAGCTTGGATAGCTCAGAGCTTGGATAGCTCATGAGTCTTCCAGAGTATGGATGTATAAATGAGAGTTCTCGGCTGGCCACCTTGATGTAAAAGTCAATGTACATTTGTCTCTATTTAGAAAGACAATAGATCGATTCGTCCTGTTGGAGACAAATCCGAAGAGGTAGCCCAGTGGAGAGGGTGAACTTCATTATCAATTGTGTTGTTCTCTTTCTTGTGAATGTTTTCTTATGTTATTGAACATATTTTATTTTAAAGCATTCAATTAAATGATTTTTTAATCATTTTTCCGTATACATGTTTTTAAAGTTTAATCTGAGTTAGAACTAAAAGTTCAATTTTAAATCAAGTTGGTATCAGAGCAGTTCATGATCTGGTTTAGTAGGTACATCTTCCAGTTTTAACTCAGGCAAACATAAGAAGGAGAAGGTAAATCGTTTTGATTCAAAATGTCATATGTTGATTCCTTTCTTCAACAAAATTGGAAAACTTTCTTAACCATGAAAGACATGGTAGAAGAAATGTACAAGGATTTTCAGTTGTGTAAGCATATAAATGAGTTGGAAGAGAGTAATTCAACACTTCGAGAGGATAATCTCAAGCTTAAAAGATTGCTAGAAGCCACAAAGGACAGAGATGTTTTGAAAGAGCCATTGAAATATTCTTTTTATCAGCCATGTGGGATAAAATCATACCAAGGGGATTGGTATGAATTTGTTGACCAAGATGGGATACGACAGAAGAGGCCTTGGGGTTAATGGTCAAGGTATCATTAATCCTATTGAGGTGAAGAGACAACCTCATAAGGCAAGATTGGGCTATACAGAAATTGGAGAGAGTTCCAAATCTGCAGAGGCAAGAAAGTTGAATCATGGTGGTAATGGTGATGGAAAGCAGTCGCCACAAAGAGATAAGCACTTCAAGATAATAGCTAAATCTTGTTCTCCTGATCAAGGTTTGAAATCATTTCTGCCAAAGAATAGAGAGTGCATTTTTGTGTTCATTGTGGAAGAAATAGGCACTGGAAGGAGAATTGTTGGGATCTACATCTAGAGCTTCGACACAAGCAAAATAAACAGTTCTTACAAATATATCTTCCGAAGTTGCAAAAGGAACCTGCAAAAAAAACACAAGAAAACAGTATTCATGATGAAACAAAGCCCATCAAAGAAAATCCATTCACCTGGTTGCGTAAGCAATGGGTATCGTTTCTCCTTAATTAAAAAAAAATTCTTCTCAGATTTGTTTCTGCATGAAAAGGATGTTAAAACTATGATATTATAAATTTATCAAAGGAACAATATGAACTGTGATGAGAACAAAGTCCTTTTCAAATTCGATCCTCAACAGATTGCAGGTTGTAATTCGTGATATCATTTTTTTATTTATTGAATCATTGATTGCTGAAGTCGATAAATAGAATTTTATTATGACCCTGCTGATGATATAACGACTCTGATGATTTCTATTTGGAAACGATGAGAACAAGAGCCATGAGCACGGTGTACAATTGAATGGCTCCATAGGCATGAGGGCAGAGAGGCTACGGTTGTCGTGTGGAGCTGTGTGCATGGATCCTCCAGGGGCAGTGCTCCCCGTCAACTATGTTGTGTGTAGGGATCTGAGTGAGGCTAAGTATTTGTAGGCCTCTGGTGGATCACTTCCACCGTGGTGGTGAACTGTGGTTTCTTCTAAAATGGAGAACGTTGGTAGTGTGGAGTACCTATTCAAGATCATTGTTATCGGGGACTCTACGGTGGGCAAATCGAAGTTGCTGTCAAGTTCTTGTGGAAGATGGGAAGAAGCTTGCCGAATCCGAGCGGATGTTCTTCATTGAGACCTCGGCTCTGGATAATACAAATGTATTGTCGTGCCCTTTGTTGATCGTAGCCAAATCTGACTGAAGCTACTCGTACTGTCGTTGCTGCTAGTTACTGAAGCTGCGTGGAGAGTGCAGCTGCATGGAGGTATGACATTTGATCTGTCATAAGAGCCGACGCTGAATCCCTGTTATATGAGCGATTGGTTTGAGCAATGACTTGGCACTACGGTCAGAGCTCTTCCGTGATGTCGGGATAGAAGTCGCTGTCATATTTTACAATAGCAAAATAAAGGTTGATTGGTTGACAGAAAAGATGTGAAGTAACAATTTTGTTGTGTCTTCTATGCATGGAGACATGCCACAGAAATAACGTGATGCAATTATGGCAGAATTTTGTGCCGGCACAACCTGATTTTTAATCACAACAGATGTTTGGGCTCGTGGGCTCGAGATCTCCATGAATTCGTGCAGGTCTGCATAGAAGAAATTGTAGATTTGACATATACAACCATCGTATGAAGTGTAATTTCCAGGAGATAAGGAGGAAATCGCAGCGAAAATACTCCACTTCAGGATATGAGCGCTAGCCACTCAATCGTCGGAGCGTATCCAGCAATGTATAAATGTTATTTCCAAAGTTTTGGAAGCACTTTCTTTGGATCTGTTGCAGAGTTTGGCCAGGATTCCACGATTTCATCAATAGAATGAATATTTTATGGCAGATTCAGCGGTACGTCCAGATGCATAGTTTCACAAATGTTGGAAACCAATCCAAAAGGTGGGTCACGTTCACGAGGAAGCGAAATAGTGAAGAATCGAAAGGATGCAAGAATCATTTCTGAGGATGTCACTGTGCGAAGAGTCAATGTATAAGTCGACAATGCCCATGCTTTGCTACTGGTCATGAATGCGATCCAAATGTTTGTCAGAATTGTTGGGTTGGCTGTGGAGATGGCACTTAGGGTGGTCCACCACAGAGCGGTGATAACTATGAATGCAGAAATATGAAGCTTCTCCTGAAGTAGCAGTCGTGACTGCTTGATAGCACACAACTTATTGAATGGTTTGAAGACATGTTTTGAGATAGCAGAATATATCTATCACAATGAGTCCACAATGCATTCGGTAGCCGAAGATGGGCCAAATTTGCGGTCAGATGGAAATGGGAAGGCTGACCGTAGTGATTCTATGGTACAGAAGAAGATGTGTGGAGCATTAGTTTTATTGTATACATCCTTATTTGTGGTAGCCGGACTTTCTAGGCTGGAACTGATTCTGGTATATTTCGAGCTGTTTTGAAGGCCGATCCAAGTTTTGAGGAAGCTCCTTGGCCTTCGGTGTCTACTGAAGCGAAATAATTTGTCAAACGTTTGCTTAACATAATGACTGCTTCGCGGGCTCTCCCTGGATTAAAAATTCTCACAATATCAAGATTCCTTTGGACATTCTAATCTATCGTCTTGTGCGGGCATATCTGCGTGCATCAAGTCTTCGAAGAGCAACACTAAAGTCCCTTGCAAAGACACTTACTGTGGATGAGTTGTTCTATCTGCGGGAACAATTTGCATTGTTGGAACCAAATAAAGATGGTTAAGTTTCTCTGGAAAACTTCAGAATGGCTTTGGTGAAACATGTAACAGAAGCAATGAAGGAGTCATGCATCTATGAACAGTGAAAGAAGAAAGGGAATTTTCAGGACGAGGAGGAATACTTGTAGGAGGAGGAGGGCATCACACGTCACTTTTTCTGGGAGTTGAATTGTTGGCTCAGTAGATCCCCACCTTCATTAATTTAGTAGGAAAACAAGAAGCCTTTTGCCCAATATTCACAGCGCCATTTTTTGGTCGAAGAAGAGAGGATTTCACGGTGGCATATTTTGACCCCCCATACTTCGGTATTTAGAGATCTGTTTCGGCAAAAAGATTGAGGATTTGTGGTTCCTTTTTTTTTTAGTTTCCGAAAACTGGGAGAATTGCAGTGGCATTTTTGGCAAAGATTTGAGGATTGAAATGTGCATCTTCGTTAAGACCATGTATATCTTTTGTTTTTTATCGTGGCAGTTGTTCAGTGGAGTTTTCATGCATGACAGAGTCATTCTACCCTAGTTGCGTTGGAAGTCAACTAGATTTATGGTATGTACTTTTAAAATGAATTTATGGATAGTCAAGGTTGTTTTCAGTATGATTTCAACATGACACAAAATTCAACTTTTATCTTCGTGTTTCATTAATATTTGGTACAACATTCAAAGCATTCTATGGAGAAGGGAGAATCAATGCGAAAGTTCAGCATCGGTTCCAACAAGGTAGCATGCAAGATTACATCAAATGCAAACAAAATTGTTCCCAAGATTTACAGGTAGAATTGACTTCGTTCAAAATCTACTTCAATTTTTAAAATACTTTTAGACGACTAAAAGGTTTTTTTAAATGGGAAGGTTTGATCCAGAGGATCTAGACAACCCAAGGAGTATTATGAAGATATACTCATGTCAATTCTAGGTTGAGGATGTCTTTATTTTTAATAAAATGTGCTCATATATTTGTAAAATAGAAATTGAAAATGTTGAGAGGATTTTTTCTCAACAATTCAAAAATTCAATTTCCAATTTCATATTGAAGTTGATAGATTATTCTCATCCCTAAGGTTTTGGGGATAAGGCCCTTGAAAGTAGAGATTGAGATATTTCCTCCATAGAAATCTCATGAGAAAATTTTAAGGGATATGAGAATTATTTCCTCCTTAAAATCAAAGATAAAGAGATATTTCCTCCTTAGTTTTGGGCTCTTAAGAGCTATATATAATGCCATTCTATGTGTAGGAAAGGTAAGGAGAGATTTGGAGTACTTGAAAAATTCATTTTCGAGTAGAGCTTGGATAGCTCATGAGTCTTTCAGAGTATGGATGTATCGATTGTATTGTTCTATTTCTTGTGAATGTTTTCTTATGTTATTGAACATATTTTATTTTAAAGCATTCAATTAAATGATTTTTTAATCATTTTTCCGTATACATGTTTTTATAGTTTAATCTGAGTTAGAACTAAAAGTTCAATTTCAAATCAGGTAGTCATAAGTGACTAATTTCTCATGATTTTTGAATAGTCCACTTTAATCTGAGTTAGAACTAAAAGTTCAATTTCAGATCAGGTAGTCATAAGTGACTAATTTCTCATGATTTTTGAATAGTCCACTTAACACTCATTGCATCGGGTGATACTCACAAGGGTGAAGAAGTGCGATTGAAACTAGTGAAATGAATCACATAGCATCAATCATCACTTTTCGGACTTACACCCAATAACCATGACTTCCGGGAAGGTCACCTATCTTCAATATTAATAATATTATTAATATTATTATTATATTTTTAATATTATTTAAAAATATAACACTAACATTAATAATACTTTTATAAATTATAATAATCATATCATAACAATAATATTATTTTTTGATTAATATTAATGGAATTACTTATATCCTAACAATGTTATTAATATTACGAGTAATTCCATTATTTTTATTACATATTAATGTTATTATTTAAATGTAAATAATAATAATATTAAAGATATAAATATTAATCTTTCTGGTAACATTACTAAAAACTTTATATATATGAGAATTAATACTATTAAAATTATTAATAATATATTAATTTTATTAATTTACTATTATCAATATTATAATATTATTAATCATATTATTAATAGTATTAATAATATATTTTTGAAAATATTATTAATAATAATATTAATAAATTTAAAAGTATTTATAATATATGCATAAAAATGAAAAATGTAAAAAATTAATAAAATAAATATAATTAATTTCAAATTTTGATATTTTATTAAATTTAGATAACATTATATTGATTTAATAATTTCAAAATTAATTTTTAATTTTTAATAAAACTGTAAATAAAATTAATTAAAAACTTCTATTAAAAAACATACAATGTATTAAAAAAAAGTTATCTCCTACAATTACCCCCATCAAAAATATAACTTAACTTTTTATTTTTTAAACTTTTTTACACCATTTTTATATGCCTAAAACATGGCAATGCTAAGTGAAAGGTCATGGCAGACATGGTAAACTACAAATATTTAAATGGAGATGAAGTGAATGGAGCACTACTTTATGCATGTTACATTGTCAAATTTTATTTATGGATAGTGTTAAGATAATACAAAGTATTATATATTATAAATTATTATTATTATTATTATTATTGAATAAGACTAATTTTATTAAAAAATCATATAGTACATTATAAGATTATAATCATGAGAGGCTGAAATGATAATTTATCAACCTCGGTCTCGAAGAGTAACCATGGATTAAGCAAAAAGATCACAGAGGATAACATGAATCAGTGGGCTAGACATAAGAGTCTACCCATAATGGGTCGAAACTTCTATACGTCATTTTTTCCCATTCTTCTTATTGACTTTGACCCAGTCGTTGTGGTGTGGATGGGCAGGAACCACTTGCAGACTATTCTGCGCTGAAGGTGGAGTCTCCTTGTCTGAATCGGATGAGGAAGACTCATGTGTGCATTCTTGCGAAATCGGAGGGTTCAGAGGGATCCTCAGGACTAGCTAAAGGCTTTTCCTTCGTAAGCTCCACATCCTCCCCTTTCGCTTCAATCTCCTCTTCATCCGAGTTGAAGGACTCTATGTCATCCATGGGGGGTGGATCACAAGGTTTCCAACCTTTGGATTTTGACTTGCGAATGGTGTTCTTCTGTTTGGCAAGGAACGTGGCACATGTGTTTTGAAGGTGCCATGTTTTATGGTAGTGGCAACATCGGAATGCGGTATTCTCAAAGTCCAATGTCTGAGTCCAATGGAAGTCCCCAATTTTGAGGTTGATTTGATCATGCAAACCTTTGCTTATGTCTATTTCCACGCAAATTCTGCCAAAGGTGTATATTCCTTTCTCCCCTCTAGAGGTATCTGTTGCCAGGAAGCGGCCCAAAGTGTTTCCAATCCCTTGGAAGACAGAGAAGTGCCATAAATGCACTGGGAGGTTCAAAAATTTGACCCAAATGGGAAGCTTGCTGATGACTATTGTAGTGGGATCGAAGTCTGGGAACTAGGGCGTGAGGAATAGCCATGTTGTTCCCAAAAAACAGGGGGCTCCTGTTAAGGTTTTCTGATAGTCTTTGTTGAATGCAAACGCCACAATGAAGAAACCCTTCGAGCAAAGGAAGACTTTGTTGTTGTTGGTCCAGTTAGTGTGGATCCATTAGTATAGATCTGCTGTTTGAGGCCAGAGGCCATTAAATCTGCAAATGATGCTTGTTTCTACAAACATTTGGTATTGATCATCCAGCGATGGATGGGAGATTCCGATGGAGGGAGCTTCCTCCATTTTATCCACCAAGAAAGGCTTGGGAGCCTCAGCTGGTTGAGTGGATTTCTTGGGCGGTTGTGCATGGACCACATCTTTGTAGGAGAAACTAGGAGCAGAGGAAGGTTGCCCAGATGCTCCCCCTCTCAGACGTAGGGTAAGCACAACCGAAGCATATCTTTCAATACTGTAAAAGGAAATGGGAAGAGGGTCCTATAGTTGTTTACCTTCATAGAGTAGTCTCTGAAGAGCCGAGGGAACCCCCAACCTGAGTTCAAGATCGCATGAGAGGTCCTGCACCAGATCTGTTGCGCGCGCCAAGTGCAACATGGTTCTACCTGAGAGAAGAGAGATATGGATCTGATAGGAAGGGGGGAAATAGCCTAAAAGCCCCTGCCTACCAATGCGAATATGTGTTTGTACTGTGCTTGATATTTTTATTCCTAGATCCATCAAGCCTATCTTGGGTTTGATTGAGGCTGAATGATGAGCGCAGTCATTATGAGTCTGGGTATCTTCAATCGGCAGCGGCATCCCAACACCCCAAGCTTGCAGATCTGAGAAGTTGAGCTGCTGCAAGGCCTCGACTGTGGTAGATTCTGCGTGATTGCATGTGTAGGCTTCATTATTCCTATGCGCGATTTTTCCATGTAGGAGAGTTGTGCCTCTTGTCCAGGTCCGATTCGCATCTTTGATGCAGATGGGGGCAGCATCTTCTGCTACCGCTGTAGCGGTATTAGGATCTGTGGCGATGACAATGGTACCCACAATGCCTTCACCCTCATCGTTGTCGGCGACCATGAAGAATATTGGAGCTCGGAACCAGATCGGGTAGCCGTCGAGGGGATCAACAGCCGTAGTAGCCTCTAAAGCATCTTGATCCATTATGGCAGCGACGGCCTCTGAGGCATCTTGATCGACTGTGGTGGCGGCGGTAGAGCTGAGTGAGGCAATCACTGGAGCGACAGCTTCAAAGTCAGCGTCGGCAGCAAGGCAGAGAGAAACCCTAGCAGAGGCCATTTTTCCAAATGCTCTCTTAACTATTATTATTTAATTTTAATGAGTAATTTTATTATCAATAAATATAATATAAATGATATTAAATTAATCATTTATTTAATGTATATATATTTTTAAAATAATTAATTAAATAAACCAATAATATATGTAAATAATATTAAATTACTCATTCATTTAATGAGTGACTTTTAAAAATAAAATAATTACATAAAGAAATATAAGTATTAATATTAGGAAAAAATATTTTGATTCTTGATTCTGTATCAAAATATAAGTGAAACTTACAAAAAAAAATTATTTTTTTTATATGAAAGATTGCAAAATATTTTGAAAAATCCAATGAATAAAAAATAAATTAAACAATTGATTTTATTTATTATTCATTAATTTTCTAAAATATATTGAAACCAGTAATATATACTATTTTTTTTAATTGTTAAAGTATTAGGTTCAAAAATTGAAATAAGTAGCAGCATAATGGAAGCCCCATAAAAATGGGTAAACAAATACAAATAAAAATGCCTTTAGCTTTTGATTTTTTCTACAAATTATTCAATTATGACTTGAGATTCCACAAAATTTCCAATCGGAGAGTCAGAGCCACCTTATGCTCTCATCTTACCTCATTCTTACCAAAATAATGGCACACAGTTATTTCCAAAAAAGTCATAGTTAATAAATTGCATTTCAAAATTTCATCTACAAAGAATGAAAATAAATAAGGTGGTAGCCCATTTTAACGAAATAGATTTTATAAAATCTAAACTTTGTGGTCCTATAAGTTAACATTCATAAAATTGAGCAATGAAAACATAAGCCTAGAATAAGTTGAGTTTATTGAATAACCATAATGGAATGAAATCTTCAAAGCGATTCTCTTTTTCATTTTAATAGAAATTAAAATAACTCATAATTTTAAATTATTATTTAGATGATCAAATATTATGAAATCTTTCAGTAGATTGAATTTCAATTGGAAAATGTAATTTGAATATCAAAACAACACAATCAATTACATTAAGAAAGTAAATAAAAAATTACCCTAATTAGTTTATCTAATTAGAATCTCTAACTTAGCATTTGTGAACTTTGATTTGGTTTGGTGAGATTTCCCGCTAATAGCAAGAGCTTCATAATTTTTCCTTAAAAGATTAAGAAGTAAATGAATGAGAAATAGAAGATATTTTTATCAGAGAGTGAGCTATTGGTATTGATTCTCTCTCACCCATCGTTAAACGACTTCCTTAGCCATTGCAGACTAAATTAGATTGTGAAGAGCGTAAGCCAAGGGGTGCCCATTATCAGCTCACCTTTGGAGCGAGATCACTTTTTGGAGATTTGCAAAGATTTATAGGAGGAACTTCACACCACCAATTTGTTTTAATATTATCTATTTTATAAAAAAATTAAGAATGATTAAACAATAATGCAAGGAAACCTAATGTTTGAACATTTCACCCTAACTCAAAAACTAAAACCCGAAAATGGAAATGTGAGAAAACCCAAGAGTTATTAAGCAAAGAAACTCTCTTCATAAAAAAATATGGCTGAAAAACCCTCTTCATAAAAAAAATATAACAGGTAGAAGACTTTCTCACTTCCAAAACCAAAAACCAAGGAATATTTGGTCTGAGAAGGTTTTGCAGGCCTTGCATACCATTTACACTATTCTTATTGCCGATGAAACCTACATTAACTGGAAAAAAAGCACACATAATTTGAAGATAAAAATGAAATAAAATAGCATATATGGTTGGATAAAATGACATGTATAACAGTTTGAACAGTAACAAAATCCATGCAATTGTTGGAGAAATTTAAATTTGTTTATAGAAAAGGGACCCTCCTTTCAAGTTTCCAGCCTCTTGGTCTTCCATTTCATGCTAGGAAATATTTTTTAGTTTATTTGAATATTTATTTGTATGCATCTCTCTAGAATTATGAAAGCATATGAAATTAAATAAATATGCACATAAAACAATAGAACTAAAAAGACTATGAATCTCTAAACATATAAGACTCCAACATAAAACCTATGAACATAAAAATTAGGAACACAAATCTAAGAAGGAAAGCGACTATGAATCTTTTAAGAGATCACATTGAAACATAAAACCACTAAACATGGGAATCATAGGGAAAATTTATGATTGAAGAAGTTATTTAAAAACTAATTTATTACAAAATTCACATGAAAAGGAAGATGAATTGGATCATAAACCGAAGGCCAATGAATCTAACCATGGACACACGTTTCAAAATGTAATACACTCAATCACAGATGTTGCATACATATTAATCCAGGGCACACATTCATTCAAGGCACTCACACAACACTTTGATTTTTTAGAGGCTACACATTAATGCAAAGCAAACATTTCATTATCAATGCCCCACGTGTAAGTGTGAATCTAATATATATATATATATATATATATATATATATATATATATATATATATATATATATATATATATCATTTTCTCTAATCTTTATATGTGTTGTTAAATCAAAGATACAATAAATTTTTAATTATATTTTGGTTAAAAAATAATTTAAATATGGTTTAAACATATGATTTAATTATGCAAGAAAGATAGTGGTGTGAATTATATCCATAATGATAAGAATATGTTAGCATCATTAAATTTCCACCAATTCCAATAAAGAACGCCTATCGTTACGAATATAAAATGAATCATTAAATTTAAGACTATTTATTTTTTTAATTGTCATTCATTCCCTGCATGGGGTGATGAGCACATAGCAAGGAGACAGGTTTCCAGCTCCCCACCTAGCCAATAGGGAGGGTGGCGTGGTAATATGCCCCTTGCAACTTAATGTGTCAGGATTGTGGCGGCCCTTTACAATGATCCAATACCATCACATTTAAAAGGTTTACTGCGGGAAGGAAGGTGGGTAATGGCACTAAAGTTATAGAAATTAAAGATGTAGGATGCATAAGAGTTCAGGTGATCATCCTGGATGGTGATAATTGCCTGCAACTTGGATTTTTTCAACCATTGCACCCATCGATGGCTCGCGGACTTGTGAAAAAATAACTGACGACAGAGTGAGTGGAAGGGTAACGACAATTATTGGTAACATGTTTGAAAATAATGGAACCTAGGAATCTACCATATCCCTCTTATAATAGATGGGATTTATGTTGGAGTATGCAAGTAAGGGCATCATTTGGACTGATAAAGATAGGAATCGCCTCATTGTCTATGAGATTGACTATGCACGGAGATAGTCAATCTGTGGATAGTAGGTAGTTAGCTTGAACTACAGAACTAGTGGAATATGGAAGGAATGATGCTTGGGAAAAGAAAGCCATGTATTACTTCGTTGATATGGTGCAATTCTTTTGGTTGCAGTGGATACTGACATGTTGTATGCATTTTGAATTGGAAATTACATCCATGCTCCAGAGAGGTATTGGGGGAATTAATCCTCTACCATGTTGTTTGCCTTCTATGGGGCTATGACATAGAGAGGGTAAATGTCTTAGAGATTATAACAAATTTCAATTGGTAAAAGAGGTGTGGTGACATTCAATAGAACTCCATTGCTTCTAAATACCCCCTTTCATAGAGTCCAATATATTGATATGCTAACCACCATGCCACGTGATAGGGGTTATCCACAGTGAGGTACGACATTCTATGAAGCCTGTGCAACCCGAGGGAATTCACGCCTCTGAGACTGAGTAAGAGGATTAACAATCCTTTACAATGAAAAAACACCTTAACAGACAGAAGAAATAACTCAATTTGAATGAGCCACAACCCATCAACGATCTACCATTACAAATGCAACGGTGCACGCAAATTGGAAAAAAAGGATTCTAGATGCAAGTCAGATTGTTTCTCATTCTAGAAAGAATGAGAAATACCTTCAAACCATTTACCTGTATTGGAAAATGTAATTTATCTCGGGAAAAGTGTTGATGGATAACCAAGAAGCAAGAAGAGACATGCAGCAAACCCTCGAGCACATGGCCACCTTAGGTACTATGACCGCCACCTATATCAAATGGATCGACGACTTGCCCAAATCGAGCGACACCTAAGGATTCTCCAGTAATTCCCCATCCTCCTATTGATCGAACAAGTCCAATATCGGTAGCGACATTAGAATCTGACCCTCTTCCCTGACTAGATAGATGAAGACACAAGTTTATGTTTTTGTTTTAGTAACTTTTTATGTTTGTATTTGGATAGGCTAGCAGCATTGGAAGGGCCTTTTTGAGTTTTATTATTCCATGTTTTGTATGTTGCTTAGGAATCTACGTAGCATATAATTTTAGTTATGGCCTGGTCTCCTTGCAAGACTATACAATTTTCATATGTATACCCATGCAAACCCTTGTTTTTGTGGTAATAGAAATTCACTTTACATTAAAAAAACATAAAAAATCATTCATTAAAATTATTTTTTATAAATTTAATGTTATTTAATTTTGATGATATTGAAAATAATTGTTAATTTTAATTTGATCATTATAAATAATAGTGTAGTTTTCTTTAAAATCATAATAATAATAACAATAAAATATAAATAAAACAAAGTTTTAAAACCTTGTTATTTATTAAAAGTAAATTGAAAATTTGAAAAGCAAAACAAAATATATTCCAATTTTATTTAATAATGTTTATTTTAGGACTCTGAAATCATATTTCCTTTTTACATTAAATTGTTAAAATGGTTTTCATTTCTTAAATTAAGATGGATTATACAATAAAATAATATTTAAAATGATTGAAATCAAGGATATTATATATTAATTATTTATAATTAAAAATAAAGTAGTAAAATTAGGAGTGATAAGAGAGAATTTTATTTTTATTTTTGAAAGGAAAGATCTAATGATTAAGTAAAAGTAGAGAATTTAGAAGAATATGGTCATGCTTGGGTTTGGAGTCAGACTTTCAACATCATTGTTAAAGCCTATGCTTTATATTAAGGTTTGAGGTAAATTGTGAATATGGGAATTAAAGAGGTGATTGTTTTTGGTGATTTCTTAAATATAATTCATCATTTATATTGAATATCTCTCTCCTCATATTCAAAGTTAAATTAGTTTTTCAAGGGAATTTATCAGTTTTATTAGTTTATCCCCAAGAAGAAATGTGCCTATGTGCTCAGATCAAACAACACCAAGGCTAGTCACATGGCTAATTTGGGGTCAAGGCTAAATCAATGTGAACTTATGTGGTACGGGTAAGAGTATATCTTCATTACTTAATGGTTAATCAAGAGACTCATAAATCAAGGCGAAGGAATAATAACACGTTGTTTTACTCATGGTATAATACTGACCACCAAGGGGGAAGAATGAAAAGTGACATATAAACAATGCACAAGGCCTAAATACACAAACATGTGACAACCAAATTGATAAGAAAATTCTCAACAATGAAGGGCCAAAAGATTTACCTTTAAGATAAGGACTCCACGAGTAAAACTAAAGACCCCAACTAGAAAATGTCACAACCACAGAACAACGAAGTTTGCATTAAAAAAACAAAGGCTTTATAGCCCAAGAAAGTAATCCAAACTAAGTATTCAACCATCCACCACCCCGCATAGGTGTGAGTTCCAACTATACATTCCCCTAGAATTGTAATTATGCAATGAACAATTTTTGTCCATGGAATGATGTCCCAATTTCCCCGTTGATTCAGGAACTTCCACTGGATTTCCATTTGTTGGTTATTTTCATGGTCTTCACTTGATCTCCCATCATGGTTGCACCCATAGGATCCCTTTGCATAATTTTTTTACATCCACTAGATTTGAGTCAAAAAGTTCTAGAGGTGGACCTTTGCATAGGATATGTATGCTCCATGTGGATACTTATAAGATGTCTAAGGAGGAACCCCTTCATATTATAACCCATGGTGTGATTCATGATGAATATTAGGGGAGATGATCCTTTTCAGTCTACCCTTGGGATGCTAAGTCTCCCTTGTGGAGGATAGATCCCATATCAGCAATTTTGTCTTCCACCAAGTTGCTGGACCAAGTTAGTGTTATGCAGGATTTATGATTGTGGACAAAGGTATCTCCCCTAGGTCTGGTGGTCTAACATAGAATAACAGAGACACAAGGAACCCAATGTTTTTCTTAAAGTAAATAGATGACATGATGAAACCTACCTAGAATCTGTCACATGCTTCACTCCTTCTTTAGCTTGAATGCTCCAATCCTAGTTCTGATTACCAAAATTAGAATCTGCATAGTCAAACAACACAAGCCAAGAAACTATGAGATATACGTAGCATCTTTTAATCACTTTATTAAATAGATCAACATGGTATTGAAATACATGAAATAATAACATCATATATAGGAAAAAAGAGAACTCTTTTCATTAATATAAATGGAAGGAGATTACAACCATAAATAGGTGTTGATCTTGTAAAAGAGCTCCTCCAAGTTGTCTTGTCCTTTCCTTGTCACAATGTGCACCTCCAATCACCCTAAATGCATGAAATGATATATCTCACAACAACAACAACATAAGGGTGAGTCAATCTCCAAAATCTAACCCCTTGCATATGAAAGGCTGCAAATATATAGATGAGTGGGGTAAGTTGGGAGTTCTTATCCAATTACCAATCTAAGGTTTTAGATCCACCTTTGATGGGTGGCTGGGATCAAAGGATAAGGGATAGTAGAAACTCCAAGGTAGGGTAGGATAGGATCCAAATGTTTTATCTAAGGTAAATGGTTGTAACAAATTCTGGAAACTTCTGGAAGAAGAAGCTTCCGAAATTTATCTCTTTTTCCCAAATTTCTAAAACCAACGCAGGTGCAAAGGGGAGCAACTTGTAGGTGATCAATGCCGGGCACAGTGGACATAACTGTAGGTGAACGCTGTCCAACAAGAGGCCAAGGAGCGTTGGTCCAAAAACTGGCTCAGATGATGCAGTTTCAGGCATAAACTCTACAGAATGAAAGAGGCATGCTTAGGGCTTTGTGAAATGATGTTGAAAAGGGGGGAAAGGATGTCGATTGATCTCATTAGGAGGCTTATTGACATGATATGAAAAAATGGCCTATAACACTTAGAACATGGAAAAATTGGTTTCTTGGGATGAGATAGAGGGAATTATGAATATGTTTGATTATATGGTCCAACTTAATCTCCTAAGGAAGTGTTTTACTTATAATTATGCATAGGATTAGAAGAGATTCGTCAATGGCACTGTGATCTCTTGGATATTCATTTTCAATGCTTGTTTTATTCCCTGGTATATAGCATAGGTTTTTGAAACATTATTGGTCACCTCTCCAAATCCCCATGCAAATATAAATTCCTATTTTTTCTCAGGGTGAATGATCATTCCCCACCTCACTCTTTCCTCCCCTTATAAAGAAAACTAGGTTGAGCCTAGGTTGGGGCCAACCACAATATTGGATAGTTTAATTCCCCAAATATGGCTCTCATCCTCTACCCCTCCCCATAAGATTTGAACTTGTGACCTAGTGGGGTCTAAACCCCACAAAAACCAATTGACCTACACGTCATAGGTTATTCTTAGTTATATTATATGTTTATTACTTAAATTTAAATATAAGTTTAAATCGTTTAATGTGACACATATATTATAAATTCTTGGTTTTATTAATAAAACAAAATTACAATATAGTAAATTAAATTGAATTGATATATTATATTATTATTTATTTAATTAGAGTTGGCATTATTATTATTTAATGCTTTATTATAACATATTCTCCATACCAAATTGCGGAGTGCTTCTTAACCCAATAATATTATAAAAACGTATTTATTATAAATTAATAAACAAAATTATTTAATTATTAACCACACACACACACACTTTAACAATTAACTTTTTATTCACGGATGGATTTCCTATTTCACAAATTAAAATTTTAGAAAATTTTAGATGACCTTTTCCACCAGTCGTGGTCGATGTGGGTGCAGTCATAAATGGATCAAGCTTGTCTTGCTAAGGAGGAACAAAAACCTTTTTAATGGGTTTTGTTTGGGCAACTTTGCAAATATAGTTGGCAACATTGTTCTATGCCTCTATCATGTTGTTTCACACCAAAAGCAATTGAGAATGTGTAATGCGGGTTTAGTCCCTTGCGGATTTATGGAGGCCATGCGTTGTACAAATTATTTGTGTCATGCATCTGCAATATATCCTCATGGATTTGGTGGAAAAAATTGCTCTTTCTACGGATATGGGGGAGTTTTTTTTATTCCCCTTTAAATCTTTAAATATGGGGGATATATCTAAAAAATCGAAGGGGCGCAATAGTTTACAATTAAATCTAGTTAAGAAGGAATATGTTCAATTTTTAATGAAAAACCTTGATGATAAATAAAACTTTATAAGGGTTTGAGTTGGCTATCTGGTGCAAGATCTGAAGTAGAATGTCCAAGAAAAGTTGGGAATTCTGATATAGCTACAAAGTTTTATTTTTGCAGGGAAAACACTACAAGATGTCATCCAACTGCAAGAATATGGCATCAAACAAGACTCCTCATCCATCATCATAAAGCTGAGGCTGTGTGCAGGTTGTCCTGGATCCAATATCTCCAAGGGATAAGTTTCATTTAAGGATGTGGTAAAAGGAAAGGTTGAGACACAAAGAAAATATTATCATACCCTCAATATTCTTGGACCTTACATCATGGAACATATGAATTAGGTACCATATGTCAGTTAACCTTCTTGACGTAATGCAATTTACATCGACTTTCAATCCTAAGCAGTTATATGCACATTCAACAGATTCTAGCCAAAATTAGAGGATCTACATCAATGGGTTTCTTGGATTGCAAATTGGGATCTACATCTTTCTAAACTAGAGGACAAAGAAAATATTGAGAATTCTACAAGTATTACACAAGAAATATTAATGGAAGGAGAAGTTGAGCAAGCAAGAATAATGGTTAAAAGCTCAAAAACTATTGAACTAATAGAAACTACAATTCCAATGCAGCAAAGTGAGAATATATCCCCTAAGAAAGAGATAACTGACATTAAAATAGTCCATGCATCTTAGAGTTCATATTCAAATAAAGAAGTCCCTATGAATGCATAAGAGAATAAATTGTCTATTGTAACTACCACTCCCAACCATGGAGGTTAGCGAAAAGTGGAAAAAAATAAGGGTAGAAAAGGGTAGTCAAGTACCATCACACTTAGCTCCCAAATTTTTTATTTTTATTTTTGTTTCTATTTTATAGTTTTTTTTTTGGTGTACCATTCATTGGATGGGATGATTGAATACTTTTTAGCATTTGAAAAAAATGTAATTTTGTTCTTCTAATAAAATTGGGGTTTTCCTAAGCATACATATATATATATATATATATATATGCCTACCCATATAAATTAAACGACTCCTAAATGCTAATAAATAACAGTGTATGATATGCACCAAAACACTTACTTTAGGATACATTTCACATTACATGATTAAAAAAATCATAAAAATCAATCAAATTATAACTTTATTTTAAATTATTCTTAAAATTATAAAAATAATTAATATATAAATTAAATATAGGAAAAAAAAGTCCACAAGGCATATAATATATGGTGTCAAGGTGTTATGTTAAGGAACTCCATCGTGTGAAGGTCACCAATTTGAAACTCCATGGGAAAAAATTCAGTCATGCTAAGGGTTGGTGTGTCCTCGGCCAGATGTAATCCCCAGGTGATTTTGACAACTTATATTCCCCTGTAACATACCCTCATCTTGGTTCATCCAACTAAAATGTCATGTGCAATCAACAAGAGTCATTTTACTTAACATATATTTTGTCTTCGAGACTAGACCTAGCCCTGTTATATTTTTACAATATTTTTCTTTTTATTATTATTCGTTATGTGTGGAAACACATAACACAATCAATGAAACAATACCAAAAATGATACCGAACATTAATTTCCAATAATTTAAACTTTTATTATAATTTTATGAACTTTTCAATTATTTTTCAAAGGGTAGGTTGCCCCTGAACGGGCACACCACTCTACGCGATTTTATGCACAGTCGTTACAGTATGCCTGAGTCCCAACAATGCGTACTGCCTACACACAGTCATGGTATGTATTGTTCTGCACGCGGTCGAGCATAATTGGCCTTTATTCCCTTCATGTTCACCTAAACCATGCCCACGACCCGCCATTTAACAATTTTCCAGTGGTTCCTCACGCTATGACCTACCTGCGGTGTGGTGTTATCATTCGTCGAATCGAACTCCCTCTAGTGTATATATATATGACACCACATTTTTTTTTGAACCGTCGTGTCCATTCCGTGGTGGGTGAGTCGACCTGCCAGCCGACCTATCCCCCACGTTCAACACACCCTTTCGCTTAAGTTGTAAATGAGTCGACCCGCTGGTTATTACATTGTCACACTTCACTCGTCCACCCGTGCCCGGGTATGGTAGACTTGCCCAGGAGTGCACCCCCGGTCGTTCGTTCCATCCCATATTTTTAACTGAACTTTGTTTTGCCTTTAACCGAACGTTCCACAAGGCGTGCTCCCATCCACACGCCTTTAACCGAACATGAGTCGGGAATGCGTTCATCACTACGGTGTGCCCGCCACTACGTTCGCACACCCATCAGACATAACGGGCATGCCCGTACCCATGAATCACCTAATTGTCATGTGCGCCTAGTTGGGCGCCAGACTCATATGAGGGAAGTGATGCCGACTTGGGGTCCTAACATCCTCCCCCACCACGAGTCATTTTCGTCCTCGACAATCCAATAAATCGTGCCAACTCATTATTGTACTATGGAATCTACTTCTTTAATATCCACAACGAATCTTTCGTCTCCCAACCACTCTCCTCTAGTGCATCCTTCCAATGAATGAAGAACTCCTTACTTGTGGAACTTATGACTCTTGTAGTTCTAAGATCCAAAATCTTATCTAGAACTAAGTTTAACCTAGCCACAATCATGACTAGTCCGCTCAGTGGTGTTGCTCTCTCTAGATGATGTGCAGCATGTCTACATCTCTTGAGCTGAATCATATCGAACATGAGATGTTTCGAACGCATGTGGTTCAATAGCTATAAATCATAAGCAACTTCACCAAATCACTTCTTTACCCAGAATGACCCTTCATACTTCCTCTTCAAAGATCTCACAATACATTTCGGTGGCTGAAACTGATCTCTGGTGATCCTCATAAAAACCATGTCCACAACATCAAAGTGTATGTTGCTCCCATCCTTATCTTCGCATTTCTTCATTCTCCTTGTTGCATTAGTCAGGTGCACCCGTGCTAACTCTAAGGACTCCTCCCATGCTATCAGGAATCTCTTCGCATGTGGACTCCTCAAAAATCCTCTTGATAACACGGTGTGTGGAGCAACTAATTTCTGTCCATTAACCAAATTAAATGGAATATACCTTGTTACAGAAATCTTCTGCAAGTTGTAGCTAAACTGAGCCATGTCCAAGAGTTCAGGCTAATTCTTCTAATCAACCCTACCATAATGTCTCAAGTATTCCTCCAGCAGTGCATTGATTCTTTCAGTCTACCCATATTTCTATGGATGGTAACCCAAAATTTGCAATAACTCTCTCCCGACCAACTTGAACAAAGTGGTCCAAAATATTCTTGTAAATCGCGAATCTCGGTCAGACACAATACTCAAAGGAATCTCCCAATACTTCATAGCGTTCTTAAAGAACAACTCAACTATATTTTCGGCTACATAAGGTATCTTTGTCGAAATGAAGGCAACATACTTGGAAAGAAGATCCACAACAACCATAATCCCATTATACCCCTGCACTTGTGGTAACTAAGTGATGAAGTCCATCAAAACACTCATCCAAGGTATCTGTGGAATCAACAAAGGCAGCAATAATCCTCCCTGTCTCTGGTTATATGATTTGTCTTGCTGACAAATGATGCACGTGTGCACATACTCCTCCACATATTCCCTCATCTTCTCCCAAAAGTGCCCTATCTCAAATAATTCCAAATAACAACACTTCCCTAGGTGGCGAACGCATGGATAATTGTGGCACTCCTTCAAGAGGTGCCTCCTAAGCCTAGATGAATTCGAAATGTAGTTGGTTCCCGTAGAAAAAGATTCCATCTCACAGAAATAACTTCCTTGTTTTCCCCTCCTTCACTTGCTTCAAAATGATTTTCACTTGAATATCAGTCTCTATGCTCACACATAGTATACTTTGCATCTCATTGGCCATATGAAATTGACTCCTACTCCATTCGAAAAAGTATTCCCCCTCCTCAAGCGCAAGTAACTGTCCCTTCCCGCTGAGGGAATTTGCAACTACATTTAGTCTCTTTGACCTATACTCAATATTCATGTCGAACTCTGCCAAGAAGTCCTGCCAATGAGCTTGCTTTGCTGACAACTTCGGTTAGGATGCAAAAGAACTTGTTGGAACATTTTCAGTCTTGACAATGAATGAATTCCCAAACAAATAATGTCGCCATACCGGTAAATAGTGAATGATCACAGTCATCTCCTTATCATGAACTAGATATCTACGCTCTCTATCCTGAAATTCTGACTCTCGTATGCTACCAGATGTCAATCCTGCATGAGAAATCCCCCAATTTCAAAATCATAAGAATTTTTGTGTACGCCAAAAAATATTTCAACATCCGGTAGCTTTAGTATCGGTGTTCTAACCATCCTCCTCTTCAATTCATAAAATTTTGCACAACATTACTCCGTCCAAATCCATCGCTTATACTTCTTCAAAAGGTTTTTTATTGGTGCATTCATATTGGAATAACCCTCTACAAACTTTCATTGGTAGTTCGTCATCCCTAAGAATACTCTCATATCATGGAAATTCTTTGGTTCAACCCAATCCTCTATCTCGTGCACCCTGGTTGGCTCCATCTGTATTTGATCTTGACCCACTATGTGTCCAAGGAAAAAAATCTCCGTTTGAGCGAACATACACTTTGACTTCTTCAATAACAATTGATTCATCCTTAGTACCTCAAATACCAAATCTAAGTGCTTCTTATGATCCTCCATGTTATCACTAAACACCATGATGTCGTTCAAGTATACCATTATGAACGAATCCAAAAATGGACACAAAACATCGTTCATCAAAGTGAAAAATGTATCAAGAGCATTGCACAACCTGAACAACATGACAAGGAACTGAAAACCCCCATACCTCGTCACTATCGTGGTATTCTTCTCATCGCCTTCCGTTATCCGCACCTAATAATACCCATGCCTCAAACCAAGCTTAAAAAGAAATCGAGCTTTCACAAGCTTATCAAATCAAGCTTGTGAAAGACTCATAATGTACATGGAGAGACAATTTTCAAAGTTTCTAGTTCTAGTTCCACCGACTCTCTATTTTCTACATGCGTCATTTTTAACTAGTTAGGGCTAAATGTCCCTTTACATTACTTATAATAGTGCCATATGTGGTTAATCAAAATATAAAATTTTATATTCATTTGTTGTGCTCAATTATGAATCTTGTAAACCTTAAGGGCACTTTGAACTTCATGATTTTCGTATTGGAGCTTTTCCTTTTGAGTATGCACCTTGTCTAAATTAGGGACCAAAACATTCACTTGAATTTTCAAACTGTAACTAAAAGTTTGACTGGATTGTATTCCTACAATAGGAAAGGTGCTTTCCTGTTGAACAATATTTTTATGATATTCATTAATATTTCCTTTTTGAGTCATATTCTTCTAACCTACAACATAGATGTGAATGCAATACCCTAAAAAAACTTATGGTCTAGAATCCCAGACCTTCTCCGGCTGGGATTTAGAACTATGGGTGTGGAAACCAAAATTCATAAGGAAAACTATCAATATCCCAAGAAGCAAAATCGTGGCCTTCAATCTGTCCATTATGCCTCTTTATCTAAAATGTCTAACAGAGAGGGGCACAAAAGGAACAAACAAACAAGACAAAGCGTGAAAAGAGCACTTTTGAATGGGTAAGGGGCCTAAAGAGTCATAATACTGACCACCAAGGGGGAAGTATGAAAGGTGAAATATAAATGATGCACAAGGCTTCAATACACAAACATGTGACAACCAAATTGATAACAAATTTCTCAACGGTGAAGGGCCAAAAGATTTACCTTTAAGATAATCACTCCACGAGTAAAACTGAAGACCCCAACTTAAAAATGTCACAACCACAGAACAACGGAGAATGCATTAAAAAAAGGTCTTTATAGCCTAAGAAAGAAATCTAAACTAAGTATTCAACAATCCACCACCCCGCATAGGCACGAGTTCCAACTATACATTCCCATGCAATTGTAATTATGTAATGAACTATTTTTTTCCATGGAATGATGTCCCGATTTCCCTGTTGATTCAGGAACTTCCACTGGATTTCCATTTGTTGGTTATTTTCATGGTCTTCACTTGATCTCCCATCATGGTTGCACCCATAGGATCCCTTAGCATAATTTGTTTACATCCACTAGATTTGAGTCAAAAAGTTCTAGAGGTGGACCTTTACATAGGATATGTATGCTCCATGTGGATACTTATAAGATGTCTAAGGAGGAATCCCTTCATATTATAACCCATTGTGTGATTCATAATGAATATTACGGGAGAGGATCCTTTTTAGTCTACCCTTGGGATGCTAAGTCTCCCTTGGGGAGGATAGATCCCATATTAGCAATTTTTTCTTCCACCAAGTTGTTGGCCCAAGTTAGTGCTATGTGGGATTTATGATTGTGGACAAAAGTATCTCCCCCAGGACTGGTGGTCTAACATAGATTAACAGAGAGACAAGGAACCCAATGTTTTTCTTAAACTAAATAGATGACACGGTAAAACCTACCTAGAATATGTCACATGCTTCGCTCCTTCTTTAGCTTGAATGCTCCAATCCTAGCTCTGATTACCAAAATTAGAACCTGCATAGTCAAACAACACAAGCCAAGAAACTATGAGATCTATGTAGCATCATTTAATCACTTTATTCAATAGATTAACATGGTATTGAAATACATGAAATAATAACATCATATATTATAGGAAAAAAGAGAACTCTTTGCATTAATATAAAGGGAAGGAGATTACAACCATAAATAGGTGTTGATCTTGTAGAAGAGCTCCTCCACGTTGTCTTGTCTTTTCTTTGTCACAATGTGCACCTCCAATCACCATAAATGCATGAAATGATGTCTCTCACAACAACAACATAAGGGTGATTCACTCTCCAAAATCCAACCACTTGCATATGGAAGGCTACAAATATATAGAGGAGTGGGGTAAGCCGGGAGTTCTTATCCAATTACCAATCTAATGTTTTAGATCCACCTTTGATGGGCAGATGGGATAAAAGGATAAGGGATGGAAAATCCAAGGTAGCGGAGGATAAGATCCAAATGTTTTATCCTAGGTAAATGGTTGTAACAAATTCTGGAAACTTCTGGAAGAAGAAGCTTCGATAATTTATCTCTTTTTCCCGAATTTCTAGAAGAAATGCAGGTGCAAAGGGGAGCAACTTGTAGGTGATCAATGTAGGGCATAGTAGACCAACCTGTAGGTGAACACTGTCCAACAAGAGGCCAGGGAGCATTGGTCCTAAAATTGGCTCAGATGATGCAGTTTCAGGCATAAACTCTGTGGAATTAAAGAGGCATGCTTAGGGCTTTGTGAAATGATGTTGACAAGGGGGAAAAGGATGTTGATTGATCCCATTAGGAGGCCTATTGACATGATATGAAAAAATGGCCTATAACACTTAGAACATGGAAAAATTGGTTTCTTGGGATGAGATAGAGGAAATTATGAATATGTTTGATGATCTGGTCCAACTTGATCTCCTAAGGAAGTTTTTTACTTATAATTATGCATAGGATTAGAAGAGATTTGTTAATGGCACTTTGATCTCTTGGATATTCATTTTCAATGCTTGTTTTATTCCCTGGTATATGGCATAAGCTTTTGAAACATTATTGGTCACCTCTGCCAATACCCATGCAAATATAAATTCTTATTTTTTCTTAGGGTGAATGATCATTCCCCACCTCACTTTTTCCTCTCCTTATAAAGAAAACTAGGTTTAGCCTAGGTCGAGGCCAACCCCAATATTGAATAGTTTAATTCCCCAAAGATTTCTCTTGTCCTCAACCCCTCCCCATGAGATTTGAACTTGTAACCTGGTGGGGTCTAAACCCCACACAAACCAATTAGCCCACACCTCATGGGTTATTCTTAGTTATATAATATGTTTATTACTTAAATTTAAATATAAGTTTAAATAATTTAATGTGACCTATATATTATAAATTCTTGGTTTATTAGTAAAACAAAATTACAATATAGTAAATTAAATTGAATCAATATATTATTTTATTATTTATTTAATTAAAGTTCGCATTTTGTTTTATTATTATTATTATTTAATGCTTTATTACACCATATTCTCCATACCAACTTGGAGAGTGCTTCTAAACCCAATAATATTATAAAAGTGTATTTATTATAAATTAATGAACAAAATTATTTAATTATTAACCACATTTAAATATATTTGGTAATTATATATAATGAAGTATATACTTTCCCATAAAATATTATAAGTTGAAATTTATAGAACACACACACACACACACACTTTAACAATTAAATTTTTATTCACAGATGGATTTCTTATTTCACAAATTAAAAATTTAGAAAAGTAAAATATTTAGATGCTCTTTTCCACCAGTCATGGCCGACGTGGGTGTAGTGATAAATGGATTAGGCTTGTCTTGCTAGGGAGGACCCTGAATATTTTTAATAGGTTTTGTTTGGGCAAATTTGCAGATATAGTTGGCAACATTTGTTCTATGCCTCTATCATGATGTTTCACCCCAAAAGAAATTGAGAATGTGTAATGCGGGTTTTGTCCCTTACGGATTTATGGAGGCCATGCCTTGCACAAATGATTTGAGTCGTGCATCTTCAATATATCGTCACAAATTTGGTGGAAAAACTTGCTCTTTATACAGATCTGGGGAGTTTTTTCGATTCCCCTTTAAATCTTTAAAGATTGGGATATATATCAAAAATCGAAGGGGCACATTAATTTTCAATTATATATGGTTAAGAAGTAATATTTTAAATTTTTTGTGAAAAACCTTGATGAAAAATAAGATCTTATAAGGGTTCGAGTTGGAGATATCATGCAAGATCTGAAGTAGAATGTCCAAGAAAAGTTGGGAATTTTGACAAAGATACAAAGTTTGATTTTTGTGGGGAAAACACTGCAATATGTCATCCAACTGCAAGAATATGGCATCGAACAAGACTCATCCATCATCATAAAGCTGAGGCTGTGTGGAGGTTGTCCTGGATCCAGTATCTCTAAGGGATAAGTTTCATTTAAGGATGTGGTAAAAGGAAAGGTTGAGACACAAAGAAAATCTTATCATACCCTCAATATTCTTGGACCTTACATCGTGGAACATATGAATTAGGTACCATATATGTCAGTTAACCTTCTTGACGTAATGCAATTTACATTGAATTTCAATCCTAAGCAGTTATATGCACATTCAACAGATTCTAGCCCAAATCATAGGATCTACATCAATGGGTTTCTTGGATTGCAAATTGGGATATTCATTCATGCGACATGGATTTTTTTGTCATAAAATTTGATACATGGAAGGATATGGATTTTGTTTTAAAATAGGGTCCATGCTTTTTGGGTATGCATGCCTCTTTATGACCCCATGGTTCCCTGGTTTTTATGCCAACACTGTGGTGGTTTCAAAAATGTATATTTGGGTCAAATTACATAATTCCCCCCTCCATTTTTAGCATCACAAAATATTAGAAGGAATTGGAAATACTCTGGGGAAGTTTATAAAGTTGGATCTGGATAGAGTGACAAAATGAATTTTTACTTTTTCCAGGATCTGTGTAGAGGTCAGACCTTAGTAAAGGTTTACATGATCACATACTTATGATTCATAATAGATTTCAATGGTACATGCCTTCATATTTTTCAAACATGACATTTCAATTTCGTATTTGTCTTCAAATAGGACATTTATAAAATACATGTCCTCAGTCAAATAAAGAGCTGAAAAGAAAAAAGAAACAAGATCAAAAGCCAAAGGGATGGAAGTTCTCAAAGAAACATCATTCTAAAATAGAGGACAAAGAAAATATTGAGAATTATACAAGTATTACACAAGAAATATTAATGGAAGGAGAAGTTGATAAAGTAGGAATAATGGTTAAAAGCTCGAAAACTATTGAAGTAATAGAAACTACAATTCCAATGCAACAGAGTGAGAAGATATCCCCTAAGAAAGAGATAACTTACATTAAAATAATCCATGCATCTGAGAGTTCATATTCAAATAAAGAAGTCCCTATGAATGCATAAGGGAATAAATTGGCTATTGTAAGTGTCACTGCCAACCATGGAGGTGCGCGAAAAGTGTAAAAAAATAAGGGTAGAAAAGGTTAGTCAAGTACCTTCACACTTAGCTCCCAAATGTCCTTTTTTACTTGTGTTTCTATTTTATAGTTTTGTTTTTTGGGGTACCATTCATTGGTTGGGATGATTGAATATTTTTTAGCTTCTGCAAAAAATATAATTTTGTTCTTCTAATAAAATTGGGGTTCCCCCCCCCCCCCCCTTCTCTCTCTCTCTCTCTCTCTCTCTCTCTCTCTCTCTCTATAAATGCCTATCCATATACATTAAACTACTCCTAAATGCTAATAAATAACAGCGTATGATATGCACCAAAACACTTACTTTAGGATACATTTCACATTACATGATTAAAAAAATCATAAAAATTAATCAAATTATAACGTTATTTTAAATTATTATTAAAATTAAAAAAATAATTAATATATTAATTAAATATAGGAAATTAAATACCACAGGGCATATAATAGACAGTGTCAAGGTGTTATGTTAAGGATCTCCATCGTGTAAAGGTCACTGATTCGAAACTCCATGGGAAAAAATTTAGTCATGCTAAGGGTTGGTGTGTCCCAGGCCAAATGTGATCCCCGGGTGATTTTGACAGCTTATATTCCCCTGTGTCATGCCCCCATCTTGGTTCCACCAATTAGGACATCATGTGAAATCGACAAGAGTCATTTTACTTAACATATTTGTGTCTTCCAAACTACGCCTACCCCTGTTATACTTTTACAATATTTCTCTTTTTATTTTATTCGTTATGTTTGGAAAAACATAACATAAATAATGAGACAATACCAAAAAATGGTACCAAACATTAATTTCCAATAATTTAAACTTTCATTATAATTTTGTGAACTTTGCAATTATTTTTCAAAGGGTAGGCTGCCCCTGAATGGGCACAACACTCTACTCGATTTTCTGCACAGTCGTTATAGTCTGCCCGAGTCCCAACAATGTGTACTGCCTACACACAGTCATGGTGTGTATTTTTCAGCATGCAGTTGTGCATACTTGGCCTTTGTTCCCTTCATGTTCACCTAAGCTATGCCCACAACTCGCCATTCAAAACTTTCCATGTGGCTCCTTGCATTGTGACCTACCTGTAGTGTGGTGTTATCATTGTGGTTCGATGATTCACCCAATCGAACTCCCTCTAGTGTACATATATGTGACTCACCACATTTTTTTTCAAACTGTTACGTCCGTTCAGTGGTGGGTAAGTCGACCTGCCAGCTGAAATGTCCCTCATGTTCAACACACCCTTTCTCTTAAGTTGTAAATGAGCCAACCTTCTGGTTATTCCATTGTCACACTTTTCTCATCGACCCGCCCGAGTGTGGGAGACTTGCCTAGGAGTGCACCCCCAGTCGTTCGTTCCACCCCATGCGTTTAAATGATTTTTTTTGCCTTTAACAGAATGTTCCACAGGGCATGCTCCCATCAACACGCCTTTAACCGAACACAAATCGAGAATGCATTCATCACTACGGTGTGCCTGCCACTACATTCGGACGTCCATCAAACATCACGAGCATGCCCGTACCCATGAATCACCTAATTGTCATGTGCACCTAGTTGGGTGCTCGAATCGCCCGAGGGAAGTGATGCCGACTTGGGGTCCTGACATCCTCCCCCACCACGAGTCATTTTCATCCTCGACAATCCAATCGATCATGCCAACTCATCATTGTACTATGGAATCTCTTTCTTCAATATCGAGAATGAATCCTCTATCTCCCAACCACTCTCCTCTAGTGCATCCTTCAACTGAATGAAGAAATCCTTCCTTGAAAAACTTCTAACTCTTGTAGTTGTAAGATCTAAGATCTTATATGGAACTAAGTTCAACCTATCCACAATCATGACTAGTCTCCTCAGTGGTGTCGTGCTCTCTGGATTATGTGCATCATGTCGACATCTCTTGAGCTGAATCATATGGAACATGAGATGTTTCGAACGCATGTGGTTCAGTAGCTCTAAATCATAAGAAACTTCACCAACTCGCTTCTTTACCTAGAATGACCCTTCATAATTCCTCCTCTAAGATCTCACAATACATTTTAGTGCCTGAAACTGATCTCCAGTGATCCTCATAAAAACCAGGTCCACAACATCGAAGTGTGTGCCGCTCCCATCCTTATTTGCCAATTTCTTCATTCTCCTTGTTGCATTAGTCAAGTGCACCCGTGCTAACTCTAAGGACTCCTCCCGTGCTATCAAGAATCTCTTCGCATGTGGACTCCTCAAAAATCCTCTCGGTAACACAATGTGTGGAGAAATTGACATATGTCCATTAACCAAATCAAATGAAATATACCCTGTTACAAAACTCTTCTACAAGTTGTAGCTAAATTGAGTCACATCTAAGAGTTCAGGCCAATTCTTCTGATCAACCCTACCATAATGTATCAAGCATTCCTCCATCAGTGCATTGATTCTGTCAGTCTGCCCATATTTCTACGGATGGTAACTCGAACTTTGCAATATAACTCTCTCCCGGCCAACTTGAACAAAGTGGTCCAAAATATGCTTGTAAATCGCAGATCTCGGTCAGACACAATACTCAAAGGCATCCCCCAATACTTCACAACATTCTTAAAGAAAAAATCAGCTATCTTTTTGGCTACATAAGGTATCTTCGTCGAAATGAAGACAACATACTTGGAAAGAATATCCACAACAACCATAATCCCATTATACCCCTGCACCCGTGGTAACTAAGTGACGAAGTCCATAAAAACACTCATCCAAGGTATCTCTGGAATTATCAAAGGCTGCAATAATCCTCCCTGTCTCTAGTTATATTATTTGTTCTGTTAACGAATGATGCACGCATGCACATACTCCTCCACATGTTCCCTCATCTTCTCCCAAAAATTCCCTATCTCCAATAATGCCAAATAACAACACTTCCCTAGGCGGCCAACACATGGATAATTGTGGCACTCCTTCAAGAGGTGCCTCCTAAGCCTAGATGAATTCGAAATGTAGTTGTTTCCCGTAGAAGAATATTCCATCTCACAGAAAGAACTTCCTTGTTTTCCCCACCTTCACTTGCTTCAAAATGATTTTCACCTGAATATCAGTCTCTAAGCTCACACATAGTCTACTTTGCATCTCATTAGCCATATGAAATTGAATCCTACTTCGTTCGACAAAGTATTTCCCCTCAAGCACAACTGATTGTCCCTTCCTGTCGAGGGCATCTGCAACTACATTTAGTCTATATGACCTGTACTCAATAGTCATGTTGAACTCGGCCAAGAAGTCCTGCCAACGAGCTTGCTTTGATGGCAAATTCGATTGGGATGCAAAATAACTTGTTGGAACATTTTAATCTTGACAATAAATGAATTCCCTATCAAATAATTTTTCCATACCGGTAAATAGTGGATGATCACATTCATATCCTTATCATGAACTAGATATCACCATTCTCTATCCTGCAATTTTGAATCTTGTATGCTATTAGATGTCCATCCTGCATGAGAACTCCCCCAATTGCAAAATAATAATAATATTTGTGCACATCAAAAAATATTTCAACGTCTGATAGCTTTAGTATCGATGTTGTAACCATCCTCCTCTTCAATTCATAAAATGTTGCACAACATTACTCTGTCCAAATCCATTGCTTACACTTCTTCAAAAGGTTTGTCAGTGGTGCATTCATCTTGGAATAACCCTCTACAAACTTCCATTAGTAGTTCATAATCCCTAAGAAGACTCGCATATCATGGAAATTATTTGGTTCAACCCAATCCTCTATCTCCTGCACCCTGCTCGGCTCCATCCATATGTGATCTTAACCCACTATGTGTCCAAGGAAAAAAATATGTGTTTGAGCGAACATACACTTTGACTTCTTCAAGAACAACTAATTCTTCCTTAGTGCCTCAAATACCAAATCTAAGTGCTTCTTGTGATCCTCCATGTTATCACTAAAAACCATGATGTCGTCCAAGTATACCACTATGAATGAATCCAAATATGGATGCAAAACAACATTCATCAAAGTGAAAAACGTATCAAGAGCATTGCACAAACTGAACCACTTGACAAGGAACTAAAAACCCCCATATCTTGTCACTATCGTGGCCTTCTTCTCATCGCCTTTCGTTATCCACACCTGATAATACCCATGCCTCAAATCAAGCTTAAAAAAATTTTTGGTTTTCAAAAGCTTATCAAAGGAATCCACATCTTGTGGAAAATGATATTTTTTCTTTATAATCTTCATATTCAATTCACAATAATCACAACACATTCATATCTCACTTGTATCCTTGTTCTTTTGAAATAGCACTGGAGCACCATATAGGGACCTTGAAGGTCACATGAAGCCTACATCAACCAATTCCTTCAATTAGCGCTTCAATTCCTCCAAATACATCCCTGAAAAATGATAATGATATTTTGTTGGTGGTTTCTTCCCCATCTCTACCTTAATGTTATGGTCCATTGCACGTCTTGGTGGTAGCACTTTTGGAAACTCATCGAGCATTAGATCTGCATACTTGGCCAATACATCAAAAATATTGGTTGGAATAGGCATCCCCACTCCATCATCATCCTCAACCTCCTTGATAATGCTTGCATATGTCTCAACACCAAATCCAACATTTCCCTACTCATACTTAGTGTAGAAACAACTTGCACATTCACCTCCCTCCACCGTTGGTGAGTAGGAAAAGTCGACATTCGTGTGTCACCAATCTACATGATCTAATCACAAAATGACACAACAAATTCCTTCTTTCCCTTCATAAATTCCCACCCGAGTATCATGTCAAATTCATTCATCTCCATCACTATGAAGTCCAAATAACCCCGCCAATCTGAAATTTGAGCTGGAACATCACTTTTCAATCCTGACACTTTAGCCCTTGAGTTCATTGCCTTGAATTCCACTTCATTGGGAGTAAGTTATAACTGAACTTCCTTTGCTAACCCTTTCATCATAAAATTATGATTGACACATGTGTCCACCAAATGGTTCTCCCATGAATCTCCAAGTTAAAAAACCCAAAAATGTGCATCCAACAGTTATTTTCTCCAAGAACCCCATCCTACATACATCTCTAGTCTCTATTGCATTCTATTGCACTCGATCTGATACCATCTGTCATGCCCCCATATTGGTTCCACCAATGATGGCATTATGTGGCACTGACAAGAGTCATTTTAATTAACATTTTTTTCGTCTTCTTTGTAGGTTTTAACGCTGTACATAAATTATCTGCAAACGAATCTTAAAAACAAAAAATAAACAATAGCAAGAGCATAAAACATAAAACAAATATACACAGATATTTTCCCCTAGATCCCAAATCGGGATGACCATCTTGATTTTTCATTATATTCCTTTTAGTGTTACAACACATATATATACATGTCAAAGCATACATAAACCCCAATCAATTAACCCTGGATTAGAACATAACTGTAGTTCCCTTGACCGGATCTACAAAATACTAGGGGCCGAAAACCATCATGCCCCAAAATCATGTGCAAACCCATGCACAAAACCATGGGCGGGTCCACCCACCAAAAAATAGGGTCCAAAAAATAAATAAATCCTGGGGCGCTGCCCCGGACCCCGAACAGGGGGGGCTTCCTCCCCCCTATTGCGCCCAACGCAACGTACAGGGTGCACACATGACTAGTCGTGGAAATAATATAACACATACCCAACATTCTTCCACTTGTTGTTTTCCTTTAGCAAGGGGCCACAGGAGAGATTAGTCATTAACCCAGCTCTGCAACACCCATTGCTTCTCTACACCAAGAGAACTTCTAAGTTCTCATAGACTTTGTCAATGCATCTGCAACATTCTTCAAAGTGTCCACCTTTACCAACAACACCCTTTTAGCCTCAACCATATCTCTAACAAAGTGATATTGAACATCAATGTGCTTTGTCTTTGAATGATAAGCAGGGTTCTTAGCCAAGAAAATTTCACTTTGGCTATCACGGTCTATCCTTATAGCTTGTTGTACCAACCCCATACTTGAACACAATCTCTGCAACCAAAATGCTTCCTTGCTTGCATGAGTGGCTGCTATGTATTCTGCCTCTGTAGTTGAAAGCGCCACTACAGACTGTCTTTTACTCATCCAACTGGCTGCACCTCCAAATAGGCTAAACACATACCCACTTGTAGATCTTCTTTGGTCCAGATCTCCAGCCCAGTCTGCATCAACAAAACCACGAATGTCCAACATTCTTTCCAATCCTGGTCTTCCCTGGTAGCACAAGCCATAATCACTAGTGCCATGTAAATATCTAAAAACCCGCTTCACTGCTGTCCAATGCTCCTTCCCTGAGTTTGAAATAAACCTGCTCAATACTCCCACTGCATGTGCAATGTCTGGTCTAGTACAGACCATTGCATACATCAGGCTACCCACTGCACTTGCATATGGAACATGAGACATATCCTCCTCTTCTTCTTGTGTCTTGGGACACTGTTCAGCAGACAGCTTTGCACCTACAGGAATAGGAACACTCACCGGTTTACTATCCTGCATATTGAACCTTTGCAATATAGTCTCGACATACTTCCTCTGGTTTAACCAGAGCTTCCTCTTTGCCCGATCTCTCTTAATTTCCATGCCCAAAATATAGTTTGCAGCACCAAGATCCTTCATGTCGAATTTGGAGAACAGTTGGATCTTCAAATCTTGGATAATTTCTTTGTCATTTCCAATCAACAACATATCATCCACATACAAGACCAAATAAATAACACGGTCACTAATTAATTTAAAATAAACACAGTGATCCTCCTTGCTTCTGGTGAAGCCAAGTCCCCGTATATAGGTATCAAATTTCTGATACCACATCCTTGGTGACTGTTTTAACCCATACAGAGACTTCTTTAACTTGCATACCAGTTCTTTCTTACCCTTCACCATAAAGCCTTCAGGTTGCTTCATGTAGATCTCCTCTTCTAGATCCCCGTGAAGAAATGTTGTCTTCACATCCATCTGTTCTATCTCAAAATCAAATGCAGCAGCAACAGATAAAAATAATCTAATAGAAGTAACTTTGGCAACAGGAGAAAAAATATCACCAAAATCAATTCCCGACACCTGGGAATAACCTTTCGCTACCAACCGAGCTTTGTATTTCTCCACCTTGCCTTCTACATTCATCTTCTTCTTAAACACCCATTTGCTCTCGATTGGCTTCCTTCTGGCAAATGCTCATACCCGGATCCCATGCCTCATTTTTATGGAAGGATTCCATTTCCTTGACCATGGCCTCCTTCTAGAGTTTTCCATCCTCTGAATCTACTGCCTCCTTGACAGTTCTGGGATCATCATCAGTTATAGTTAAGGCAAAACCTGAATAGAAAGCAGATGGACTATACCTTTTTGGTTGCCTTCTTTCTTGAACTGATCTTCTCAAAGCTGGAGTTTGTGGCTCTTCCTCTTCTGAATCTTCTTCTATTGTAGAGTCTGATTCATACTCCTTTAGCTCAAACTCTATCTTCTCAGGTTCCTTTGGTATGATTTCATGTTTAACAACATCTTTCACCTCTCTAAACACCACATCTCGACTGTACACAACCTTCCTTGTTTACGGGTTCCAAAGCATTTTCCTTTAAACCATCCTTATATGATAAAAGATGCTGCCTTTCAGATTTATTATCCAACTTGGTCCTTTTCTCCTTTGGAACGTGTACATATGCATCACATCCAAATACCCTTAGATGTGAAAGAGAGGGTTTCTTACTAGTCCATACCTCATGTGGAGTCTTATCCTCCAACGCTGATGAAGGTTATCTGTTAACCAAGTAACATGCAGTCTCCACTACCTCTGCCTAGAATTCTTGTCCTAACCCAGTACCACTGAGCATGCTTCTTTCCTTCTCCATCAGCGTTCTATTCATTCTTTCTGCAGCTTTTTTTTGCTGAGGTGTGTATGGAGTAGTCTTATGCTATACTATACCACACTTCTTACAGAACTCTTCAAACTCCTTCTTGCAGAATTCCCCACCATTATCTGTCCTCAACACCTTTATCTTCTTCTTTGTCTGGTTTTCCACCAGAGCCTTAAATTCTTTAAATCTGTCAAAGACTTCATATTTCTTCCTCAAGAAATATATCCATGTATTCCTTGAGAATTCATCTATGAATGAAACATAGTACACATACTTACCCAGTGATGGAATCGACATAGGTCCTGTAGGTTTTAACCCTGAACAGAAATATCTACACACGATTCTTATAACAGAAAATAAACAATAGCAAGAGCATAAAACATAAAACAGATAAACACAGAGATTTTCCCCTGGATCCCAAATCGGGACAACCAACTTGATTTTTCATTATATTCCTTTTAGTGTTACAACACATATATATACATGCCGAAGCATACATAAACCCCAATCCATTAACCCTGGATTAGAACATAACCGTAGTTCCCTTGACCGGATCTACAAAATACCAGGGGCCGAAAACCATCGAACCCCAAAACCATGCACAAAACCATGGGCGGATCCGCCTATGAGTGGGTCCGCACAAAAACCAATTTTGGCCGGGGCGCTGCCCCGGACCCCAACGGTGGGGACTGCTTCGCCCCTCGTGACCCCCCAGCTACGCCCGATGCAACATACAGCGCATGGGGCTAATCGTGGAAAGAATATAACACATACCCAACATTCTCCCACTTGTTGTTTTCTTTCCACGGGGGGCCACAGGAGAGCTTACTCATTTGGCCAGTTCTTCAACACCCATTGTTTCTCTACACCAAGAGAACTTCTGAGTGCTCACAGTCTTCGTCAATGCATCTGCAACATTCTTCAAAGTGTCCACCTTTACCAGCAACACCCTTTTAGCCTCAAACATATCTCTAACAAAGTGATATTGAACATCAATGTGCTTTGTCTTTGAATGATAAGCAGGGTTCTTAGCCAAGAAAATTGCACTTTGGCTATCACAGTCTATCCTTATAGCTTTTTGTACCAACCCCATACTTGAACACAATCTCTGCAACCAAACTGCTTCCTTGCTTGCATGAGTGGCTGCTATGTATTCTGCCTCTGTAGTTGAAAGCGCCACTACAGACTGTCTTTTACTCATCCAACTGATTGCACCTCCAAATAGGCTAAACACATACCCACTTGTAGATATTCTTTGGTCCAGATCTCCAGCCCAGTCTGCATCAACAAAACCACGAATGTCCAACACTCTTTCCAATCCTGGTCTTCCCTGGTAGCACAAGCCATAATCACTAGTGCCACGTAAATATCTGAAAACCCGCTTCACTGATGTCCAATGCTCCTTCCCTAGGTTTGACATAAACCTGCTCAATACTCCCACTGCATGTGCAATGTCTGGTCTAGTACAGACCATTGCATACATCAGGCTACCCACTGCACTTGCATATGGAACACAAGAAATATCCTCCTCTTCTTCTTGTGTCTTGGGACACTGTTCATCAGATAGCTTTACACCTACAGGAATAGGAACATTCACTGGTTTACTATCTTGCATATTGAACCTCTACAATATAGTCTCGACATACTTCCTCTGGTTTAACCAGAGCTTCCTCTTTGCCCGATCTCTCTTAATTTCCATGCCCAAAATATAGTTTGCAGCACCAAGATCCTTCATGTCGAAATTGGAGAACAGTTGGGTCTTCAAATCTTGGATAATTTCTTTGTCATTTCCAATCAACAACATATCATCCACATACAAGACCAAATAAATAACACGGTCACCAATTAATTTAAAATAAACACGGTGATCCTCCTTGCTTCTGGTGAAGCCAAGTCCCCGTATATAGGTATCAAATTTCTGATACCACATCCTTGGTGACTGTTTTAACCCATACAGAGACTTCTTCAACCTGCACACCAGTTCTTTCCTACCCTTCACCATAAAGCCTTCAGGTTGCTTCATGTAGATCTCCTCTTCTAGATCCCCGTGAAGAAATCTTGTCTTCACATCCATCTGTTCTATCTCAAAATCAAATGCAGCAGCAACAGATAAAAGTAATCTAATAGAAGTAACCTTGGCAACAGGAGAAAAAATATCACCAAAATCAATTCCGGGCACCTGGGAATAACCTTTCGCTACCAACCGAGCTTTGTATTTCTCCACCTTGCCTTCTACATTCATCTTCTTCTTAAACACCCATTTGCTCCCAATGGGCTTCCTTCCAGCCGGCAACTCCACCGGATCCCATGCATCGTTTTTGTGCAAGGATGCCATTTCATCAACCATGGCCTCCTTCCAAAGTTTTCCATCCTCTGAATCTACTGCCTCCCTGACAGTTCTGGGTTCATCATCAGTTATAGTTAAGGCAAAACTTGAACAGAAAGCAGATGGACTATACCTTTCTGGTTGCCTTCTTTCCCGAACTGATCTTCTCAAAGTTGGAGTTTGTGGCTCTTCATCTTCTGAGTCTTCTTCTGTTGTAGAGTCTGATTCATCCTCCTTTAGCTCAAACTCTATCTTCTCGGGTTCCTTTGGTAGGACCTCATGTTTAACAACATCTTTCACTTCTCTAAACACCACATATCGGTTGTACACAACCTTCCTTGTTTCTGGGTTCCAAAGCTTGTAACCCTTTAAACCATCCTTATACCCAATAAAGATGCACCTTTCAGATTTATTATCCAACTTGGTCCTTTTCTCCTTTGGAACGTGTACATATGCATCACATCCAAATACCCTTAGATGTGCAATAGAGGGTTTCTTACCAGTCCATACCTCATGTGGGGTCTTATCCTCCAACGCTGATGAAGGTGATCTGTTAACTAAGTAACATGCAGTCTCCACTGCCTCTGCCCAGAATTCTTGTCCTAACCCGGTACCACTGAGCATGCTTCTTTCCTTTTCCATCGGTGTTCTATTCATTCTTTCTGCAACTCCATTTTGCTGAGGTGTGTATGGAGTAGTCTTCTGCCATGCTATACCACACTTCTTACAGAACTCTTCAAATTCCTTCTTGCAGAACTCCCCACCATTATTTGTCCTCAACGCCTTTATCTTCTTCTATGTCTGGTTTTCCACCAGAGCCTTAAATTCTTTAAATTTGTCAAAGACTTCAGATTTCTTCCTCAAGAAATATATCCATGTATTCCTTGAGAAGTCATCTATGAATGAAACATAGTACACAGACTTTCCCAGTGATGGAACTGACACAGGCCCAAACACATCACTGTGCACAAGTTTTAATATCTTGTTTGCCCTCTTAGCACCAGAAGGAAAACTCACCCGATTCTGCTTCCCATATACACAATGTTCACAGAAATCGAAATCCAGAGAAAAATTAGACATACCTTCTACCATACCATCTCTATGTAGTATCCAAAGGCCCTTCTCTCCAATATGTCCAAGCCTTTGATGCCATAGCATGGTCTTTTCTCCAGAGACAGCTAGACTTTCCGTCCCACTTTCAGGAACCACAGAACTGTTACACCCATCAATAACAGTGCTACCTTGTAGCTTGTATAGAGTTCCAGTCCGAACTCCCCGCATTAATACCGGTGCTCCCCGAACCATCTTGCAGGCATCTTTCTCGAACACTGTTTTTACACCTGCATCATCCATCTTGCTTACAGAAATCAGATTTCTGGCCAATGTAGGAATATGCAGAACACCAAGAAGTGTTCTAATCCTCCCACCTTGCAGCTTCAGCTTGACCTTTCCACGTCCGACGATTCTGGCCTTCCTATCATCCCCTAGGAAGACATCACCACCATCATATTTCTCATACTCGCAGAACCACTCCCTATGGGGAGTGAAGTGAAAGGATGCCCCTGAGTCAATCAACCATGACTCATGATCTACATGTGTATTTGAAGAAGAAGCCAAATACACATCCCCACCTTCATCCGAGGTGGTTTTTGCCTCTGCAGAAGGAGCTTCATCAGATCCCTTTCCTTTCTCAGGAGCTTTAGATCTGCATTCCTTTTTTTAGTGCCCTTCCTTTCCGCATTTCCAGCACACCTTTACAAACTTTCCAGGAGATTTAGATCTCCCTCTAGATTTAGATCTCCCACTCGAAACCTTATTCTTGTTTCTGTTCTGGGACCTTCCTCGTACAAATAAGGCATCTCCATTCCGACCCTCCATATTTCTCCGTCTCATTTCCTCCGACAGCAAGGCTGAGGCAATGTCATCAAAATTCAAGGTAGTTGTACTGCTACCTATTGCAATAACCAGACTGTCCCACAAATCTGGTAAAGAGCACAAAAAACTGATGCACTTGTCTTCATCTGAGATTTTAATATCAACAGATGACAGCTGACTTACCACAGTATTGAAGGCATTCAGATGCTCTGTCACCGAGTCTCCATCCTTCATCCTCGGGTTATACAGCTTTTTCCGTAGGAACAATTTATTCACTAGAGACTTAGATTGGTACAAAGTCCCTAGCTTTTCCCACAAGTTCTTCGCCGTAGCTTCCCCAGATACATTCAACAATACTGAATCTGAGACACACAACCGTATTGTGCTCTTAGCCTTCCGATCCAGTTTCTTCCAGTCTTCATCTGACATCGCCGTTGGTTTAGTACCTGGATTTACCACGATCCACTGATCTTTATCCACCAGCAGATCCTCCATCTTGAGTTTCCACAACTCAAAACTCTGACCATTAAATTTCTCGATCTCTATCTTTCCGCTGCTTGCCATCTTCTTTCACCGCAAGAATCGATCCCGCAGATCTCCCACTGAACAAGGTCTACCACAGGCCCGAGCAAAAAACCCTCAACAACAAAGGCATCCCCTTGAAGCCGAAACAACTCCGATACCAAATGTAGGTTTTAACCCTGAACAGAAATATCTACACATGATTCTTATAACAGAAAATAAACAATAGCAAGAGCATAAAACATAAAACAGATAAACATAGAGATTTTCCCCTGGATCCCAATTCGGGACGACCAGCTTGATTTTTCATTATATTCCTTTTAGTGTTACAACACATATATATACATGTCGGAGCATACATAAACCCCAATCCATTAACCCTGGATTAGAACATAACCGTAGTTCCCTTGACCGGATCTAAAAAAATACCAGGGGCCGAAAACCATCGAACCCCAAAACCATGTGCAAAACCATGCACAAAACCATGGGCGGATCCGCCTATGAGTGGGTCCGCACAAAAACCACTTTTGGGGCGCGCCGGGCCCCAACGATGAGGGCCCCCGCCGCCCCTCGTGACCCCCCAGCTACACCCGACGCAACATACAGCGCGTGGGGCTAATCGTGGAAAGAATATAACACATACCCAACAGGTCCAAACACATCATTGTGCACAAGCTCTAATATCTTGTTCGCCCTCTTAGAACCAGAAGGAAAACTCACCCGATTTTGCTTCCCATATACACAATGCTCACATAAATCAAAGTCCAGAGAGCTATTAGACATAACTTCTACCATATCATTCCCATGCAGTATCCGAAGACCCTTCTCTCCATTATGTCCAAGCCTTTGATGCCATATCATGGTCTTTTCTCCAGAGACCGCTAGGCTTTCTACTCCACTTTTGGGAACCACAAAACTGTTACACCCATTAATAACAGTTTTTCCCTGAAGCTTGTACAGTGTTCCAATCCAAACTCCTCGCATTAATACCAGTGCTCCCCAAACCATCTTACAGGTATCTTTCTCAAACATTGTTTTTACACCTGCATCATCCATCTTGCTTACAAAAATCAGATTTTTGGCCAATGCAGGAATGTGCAGAACACCAGGAAGTGTTCTAATCCTTCCACCTTGTAGCTTAAGCTTGAATTTTCCACGTCCGACTATTCTGGCCTTCCTATCATCACCTAAGAAGACATCACCACCATCATATTTCTCATACTCGTAGAACCACTCCCTATGGGGCGTGAAGTGAAAGGATGCACCTGAGTCAATCAACCATGACTCATGATCTAAATGTGCATTTGAAGAAGAAGCCAAATACAGATCCCCACCTTCATCCGAGGTGGTTTTTGCCTCTGCCGAAGGAGCATCATTAGATCCCTTTCCTTTCTCAGGAGCTTTAGATCTGCAGTCCTTTTTGTAGTGCCCTTCCTTTCCGCATTTCCAACACACCTTTACAAATTCCAGGAGATTTAGATCTCCCACTCGAAACATTATTCTTGTTTTTGTTTTGGGACCTTCCTCGTACAGATAAGGCATCTCCATTCTGACCCTCCATATTTCTCCGTCTCATTTCCTCTGATAACAAGGCTAAAACAATGTCATCAAAATTCAAGGTAGTTGTATTTCTACCTATTGAAATAACCAGACTGTCCCACGAGTCTGGTAGAGAACACAAAAACTGATGCACTTATCTTCATCTGAGATTTTAATATCAACAGATGATAGTTGACTTACCATAGTATTGAAGGCATTCAGATGCTCTGTCACCAAGACTCCATCCTTCATCCTTAGGTTATACAACGTTTTCCGCAGGAACAATTTATTCACCAGAGACTTAGATTGGTACAAAGTCCCAAGTTTGTCCCACAAATTCTTCGCCATAGCTTCCCTAAATACATTCAACAATACCGAATCCGAGACACACAACCGTATTGTGCTCTTTGCCTTCTGATCCAACTTTTCCCAGTCTTCATCTGACATTGTCGTTGGTTTAGTACTTGGATCTACTGCGATTCACTAGTCTTTATCCACCAACAAATCCTCCATCTTGAGCTTCCACAGCTCAAAAGCCTGACCATTAAATTTCTCAATCTCTATCTTTCCACTCCTCGCCGTCTTCTTTCACCGCAAGAATCGATCTCGCAGATCTCCCATTGAACAAGGTCTACCACAGGCCTGAGAAAAAAACCCCTCAACAGTAAAGGCGTCCCCTTAAAGCCAAAACAACTCTGATACCAAATGTAGGTTTTAACCCTGTACATAAATTATCTGCAAACTAATCTTAAAAATAGAAAATAAAAAATAGCAAGAGCATAAAACATAAAATAGATATACACAAATATTTTCCCCTAGATCCCAAAAAGGGACGACCAGCTTGATTTTTCATTATATTCCTTTTAGTGTTACAACACATATATATATATACATGTCGAAGCATACATAAACCCCAATCCATTAACCCTAGATTAGAACATAACCGTAGTTCCCTTGACCAGATCTACAAAATACTAGGGGCCAAAAACCATCATGCCCCAAAACCATGGGCAGGTTTGCCCACTGAAAAATAGGGTCCAAAAATAAAATAAAATTCCGGGGCGTTGCCCCGGATCCCAAACAGGGGCAATGCCGCCCCCTTGCTACGCCCAGTGCAACATACGAGGGGGGGGGGGGGGGGGGGGGGGGGCTGTCGCCCACCCTTGTGACCCCCCCACACGTGACTAGTTGTGGAAAGAATATAACACATACCCAACATTCTCAACTACACCTACCCTTGTTATATTATTATATTATTTATCTTTTTATTATTATTCGTTATGTGCGTAAAAAAATAACATAAATAATGCATCAATACCAAATAGTAATTTCCAATAATTTAAACTTTCATTATAGTTTTATGAGCTTTACAATTAATTTACAAAGGGGAGGATGCCCTAGAACGAACGCAACACTCTACCTGGTTTTTTCCATAATTTTTATAGTCTTCATGAGTCCCTACAACATGTACTTCATGCAAGAGGTCACAAGGCATATTTTTTTTCACGCAAGGCGGCCACATACCCAACCGATGTTCCCCACACGCTCTCCCAAACTCTTCCCATGACCCGTCGTACAGCTCTTTTCTTGTGGCTCCTCGCATTGCGACCTACCTGTGCTGTGGTGTTATCAATGTGGTTCAATGATTCCTCCATCCAAACTCCCTCTTGTGTACATATGTTTTTGAACCATTATGTTAATTCGGTGGTGGGTGAGTTGACCTGTCGGTCGACCTGTCAGCCACGTTCAACACACCCTTTCAATTAATTTGTAAATGAGTCGACCCATCGGTTATTCCATCGGTGCACTTCGCTTTTTTTCCTACACTAGGGTGTGGGCACCCTGCCTAGGTGTGCACCCCTGGTCGTGCGTTCCACCCGATGTGTTTAACGAACTTCATATCGCCTTTAACCGAACTTTCCACTAGTCACACTCCCATTCACATGCCTTTAGCTAAACATTCCACCATTTGTGCTCCCATCTTCATGCCATTAATTCAACACGAGTCGGAAGTGCATACGCCACTACATTTTCATGCCTGTCACACATCACAAGCACGCACGTACCCATGACTCGCCTAGTTTCATGTTCACCCGGTTGGGCGCCTGACTCGCCCGAGGGTGATGATGCCGATTTGGGGTCCAAACATTGTGGGTCATGGCTACACAAGCCACAAGTTATGCATGTCAGCCATCTCAAAACTCACATTATATATATATATATATGAAAAACCTAATCTAATATTTGTGGTTATGATATATTTTTAATTAAATTGAAATGAAAAAGGGGTATAACTACGTTTGAGATAAATATGAACTCTCTAACCACTATTCAAAATATTTTGTCTTGTCAATTAAATTCCTGCCATCCATGTAATAATAATTATTAATAATTAAAATGTTAAAAACTACATTTCAAAATAAATAATATTACAAAAAAAATTTACAATACATATAAATTTTGGAAAAAAAGAAAAATAATATATCTAAGATTTAAATTGACAAAGGAGATAAATTGAATTACATTATTGGAAATGTAAATACGGAGATTCAGTGAAGTGCCTTGTTCTAGTCCCGAGCAGCCAGTCATGATAATTGAGGATTTGGTGCCATTTGGTGCCATACCTGTGGCCCTGCAAAAGCAATTCAGTAGCAGATCAAATTGAACAGAGTCTTGTCTAGAACCATTTAGGAATATGAGTACATCGTCCACAAATAAAAGATGAGTGAGATGTAGTATATCATTGATCCAGAGTCCCTGTATATCTCCCCTATATTTTGCATTTTTTATGAGGACAGAGAGACCCTCCATGACCAGGACAAATAATAAGGGTGAGAGAGGACAACCCTGATGGAGACCCCGCCCCGCATGAAAGAAATCAGATGCAGTGCCATTGATCAAAATGCTGAAAGTAGCATGACAAATGCAACCCATAATCCAGTTAATAAATGTATGAGGACAACCCGAGTGGATTAGTATGAGATGAAGGTAACTCCAGTTGACCTGATCAAATGCCTTTGTAAGATCAATCTTGAGAATGGTGGATTTTTGGCACAGATTTTTAATAGAGTGAAGGGCCTCCTGGGCAGAACCAATAGCTTCATGAATTTGCCTATGATTCAGAAATGAAAATTGTTCCTTTTCAATGTGAGTGGACAGGGAAGGCTTGATACGGTTTGCAATTATTTTAGATATGATCTTGTAAATGAATTTACACAGTGATATGGGCCTGTACTCATTGAAGCTAGTCGGTTTGTCCGATTTTGGAATAAGAGCAATAAAAGTGGTATTGAAACCATCATATATCCTGCCTCACACTCTTCTGTCCTCAATCATAGTCAGCAGGTCAATAGACATGAGTTCGAAAAAATGGATGAAAAACTCAATGGGCCAGCCATCAGGCCCAGGGCTTTTGTCCCACTTGATCCATTTCAATACACCTTCAAGTTCACCCAAAGTGACTGGTGCATCGAGATCATCCATCTGCTCCTGTTCCACAAATAGTTTAAATTGCTGTGTAATGTGCATGATGTCTGGAAGATCAATGTTTGTAGACACCCTATAAAGATTGGTGAAATGTCTGGTGCCCAGATCAAATAATTGAGACTGTGTTCTCGCAGTAAATCCATTATGATCAGAAAATTCCCAAATGGCATTTGCAGCCCTGCGACCATTTGCATGCTGCTGAAAAAATTTGGTGTTTTCGTCTCCAGCCTGTAACCAAATAGCCTGACTTTTAAGCCTCCAGTCTTCCTCCTTTTGTCTTAGAAGTCTAGCCTTTTCGGTCTCAAGAGCATTTAGTTTCTCCCTGGTATCATCAGTTCTATACCCCAACAGATCAACATTGTTAAGTAGGGCAATTTTATCATCAATTTTATGAATTGCCTCCCTCTTCGATATCTTTTTGTTCCAAACCCACTGAATGGTAAGGTTTTTAATGCGATTGAGGTTTTCATTGATAATCTGGCCTGGATCACGATCATTCAAAGGTCTACAGTGCTGCCAGGCCCGAGTGACCATCAAGTGATACTCAGGGTCTCTCAACCACCTGGAGTTGAATTTGAAGGGGGGGCGAGCCCTATTAGGACCACAATCGAATTCCAGAAATATAGGAGAGTGGTTAGATTTACCACTCGTCCCCACCCACTGACGAGCTCGAGTCATAATAGGTAGGAGAGACTGCTTAATGAGAAATTTGTCTAATCTGCGAGCCAAAGTAGCAATTCCGGTCCTTCTGTTTCTCCAGGTGGGTTGAATCTTGGTGGTTTGAATGTCAATAAGATTTGAGGCACCGAGCTTTGAGTTGAAAAACTTAGCCAAAGGATCTAGGGTAGCTTGGGGGCCCCAAGATTCAAAAATACCTAATGAGAAATTCAGGTCACCGCCCAATATGATGTGGGGGATAACCAACAAGGTACAGGACGATAAGGAGGTCCAGTAATTCTCTCTGTTAGTGCAGGGCCCATAAACATTAATCATGGTAAACTCAATCTCAGAATTACCAAAAAGGACATTCATAGCCATAACACTAGTCCGGCCCCAACTGTTAGTCATCTGGGTGGTATTGTCATTAATACCCAAAGCACAACTCCCAGATCTTCTGTGTGCATCAAGGGTAATGAAGTTCCAATCAGGAAGAAAAGAAGTTAAGGTAGCCTGCACTTCAGAGCCCGCACCAAGCATCTCCTGAAGAAAAAGAATATCAATGGGCTTTTGTGCTATCAAATCCATGAGGGCCAATCTCTTGTCAGGGTTGGCCAGTCCCCTGCAGTTGTAGGAGAGACAAATCATGATGTAACGGCCAACAAGGGTCTTCTACCTCTAAGGACCCACATAAGAGATGATTGAGTGCCAGCTTCCACTTCGAGATTGGCTCTTTTGATTGCCTTCGCTAATGCAGAAGGTCTACCACGAGATTTGGTGGGTATACTGCCCTGACCCGGCCCAATACCGAATGCCTCTCCAGAGTGTGGAAGGGAGAGGGATCTAAGATAATAATTATGACGCGAGGAGGGAGTCTCTGAAGAGGAGGATGAGTGGCAGTAGGAGGGTTCAGCAGTAGTGTGATGAATTGTGGGGGTGAAAGAAGGAGGGGCCAAAGCGATGGTGCAGTAGATCGAGGGGAGCTTCAGTGATTGGCCAAACTGAGTCGAAGATATGCATGATAAAGAATTAGAAGAGGACAGATTAAATACAACATCACCAGATGTAGTAACAGGAATAGTAGTGGATGGTGAAACAACATAGCAATCAGTAAACAAAGAGGCAGTAGAAGGAATAGTACCCGGGATGGACGAATTTCGCTGAGGAGGCACCATCGTGACCTGAGGGTGGGATCTGGGATGCGTGTTTGTCCACGATGGAAGTTCAGTCCGCATTAGCCCAACATCACGCAGAGCTTCAGGAGTCAACGACGGCACATCAACAGTGCCCAACTCGGTGCTGATATCAGGCACAGTTTGTGTAACAATTGAACATGATTTCTTTGATGCCTGCTTGCCAAACCCCTTCTTTAGGCAGTCTTTGTACAAATGTCCCACCTAATGGCACTTCCTGCAGCGAAATGGCACACCCTCATAGTCCAGAGGTTGCTGCCGCATCATCCCATCAAATAGCATGTTGAAGTTGTCATATAGACCATCCCGAGTGTCCAGGAAAATCAAGATGCGAGCCACTGCCCGGCTGCCAGAAGTCAGGTAGGATCGGTCATGATCCAGGTATAGGCCAAAGTGTCCCCCAATGTTCTGAAGAGCAGATTCGTTCCAAAATTGCAAAGGCAGTCTCGGTAGCCTCATCCAGATGGGGCCTGCACCCGCATTCTCCTTTTTGGGATCAAACATGGGAACCCATCTCTTGAGGTAGACTGGGTGCAACTCAAGATGCCAGTAGTGCTTGAGAGTCCAGTCAGATTGATCAGGGTGGGAAAATGAGAGAGAGAACCATCCTTTGGTGAGTACCCAGACTTCTGGGAGTAAGTCAAGAGTCTCGCTCCAGATCTCACGAGTCCACCGTTGTAGTCTTGTCGCGGAGTATTTTTGGCCGCGGACCTTCCCCACCAATGTCTTAGCGGCAATAAGGCCCCAGTCCTCCATACCGCTCTCACAACCAAAATTCGTGATGTAGCTAAGCTTATTCTTGGTCACTCTTTGCTGCTTTCTGGCTTTGCTACAGCCCAGGCCCGACACAACAGAGGTATTGGATTCGAAAGAAGTGAAAATCTTCTCCGGTATGGATAAGTCCTCCGGTATATTAGAAAACACCCTCGAGGCCACCGATGGTTCGATAGATGCCAAGCCAATATGTGACGCTCCGCCAAAATCAGTAGGGTTGTACGAGATAATACATTAAGGGAGAGGGCCCCCAATGCTCAGTTGAGCCAAAGATTGGGATGCATCACCGATATCATGATAAATTGCCTCCGAGAAATGCTCCGAGCACCCGATGGCAGCACTCGCCAGGGTGTCATGTCCAGCCTGAGAGAAATCCCATAATCCAATATCCGCATCCGAGGGCGTTTCAAATTTAAACTGCGCAAGGTCCCCCGAGGGCGTGTTGCAGTCCTCCACGTTGGACAAGTTGGGTGAAATAAACACCACCACCTCAGGAGCTGGTTCCAAATCAGACATTTTATCCACCTCACCGTGGGCATCTAGACCCCATATATCGACCCCCTCTAGTGGATCCTCCGAATAGTCCACCTCATCCTCATAGTGACTCATGGTAGAAAGTAGATGGCTAGGCTAAATCCGTGATACACCTGCAGTGGGAGACTAAACCCCCAAGAATAATGGCGAAGGAAATCTGATCCAACAAACTAAGTGGAGACAACAATGCCAGAGATAGTGTATACGCCAAAAAATTCAGGGACCCGGAGTAGGGCTAAAGAAACTCTGGTCAGGGTCCACAGACCTGTAATGGCCCCACCCAATGCAGCGAGTCGATAGTCCAGTGCAGATACCTCAAGACAAAAGTGATGAAGCACCGGTCATTTTCCCCAGCAAGAGGTGAGACAATACCCCGGACCGGGTCGGCATCGCTCCCCAAATAGTAAAAAACTAAAAAATAACCCAACGAGTAGACGAGATAATAGCATGGCAGCCTGTCAGTGGAGACCTAGAAGCCCCGATCAAACAGTAAACAAATCAAATCTTTGAATCCAATAAAAACAGTGCTAGGAGAACATCGAATACCTGTGAGGGATGAAAAATCCCATCACCGCCATATGAGGGGGCCCAGCCCCACAAACAAAATACCAGTTGCCACCGTATGAGGGTTCAGTCGCCGCCATCAATCCTGATTCTCGCCTCCTTTCGGAGTGGAATCTTCAATTGAAGGAATATGAAAATTCTCTCCTTGATATTCAATCAAATGAGGCTCATAAAATCTCAAATTATCAACATTAACAACTGCATAGATTTGCATATATGAAGGCAAATCCAACATGAATGAATTATTACGAATCTTTTCCAAAATATTGAATGGACCATATCAAATTGGTTTTATTTTTTTACCTTCTCCATGGAGTATTTCTTTTCTAATGTGAATCCAAAATTTATATCCCACTTGGAAATTACGATCCACACGATGTTTATCATGTCTTGTATTGTACTTGGATTGACTCTTTTCCAATTTTTCTTGAATTTTCTGATGCACCAATTGAACTTTTTCAATGAATATTTTAGCCTAATATATGTCACTATGTCCATCAATAGCAAATTCCTTCCCAAATATAAAATCTAAAGGATATTTTGGTAAGTATCCCAAGCATGCATCAAATGGATATGTTTGAGTCGATGAATGCTTGGACTGGTTGTAAGTATGTAGTATATAGTGCAAATTTTCATCCCACAACTTATGATGCTTGCTGCAATAACCATGAAGAAGATGTATCATTGTTCTGTTCACCACTTCTATTTGGCCATCTTTTTTCAGATGGAATGTTTTTCTCTTTTTCAATTTGGTTTCCATGAGTCCCCACATTCTTGACCAAAAGTTCTCGACAAAGTGAGAATATCGATCACTAACAATGGATGCGGGAAACCCAAAATGTACCCATACATTCTAAAAGAAAAACTGTGCAGTATGTTCAGTTGTAACCTGTTTTTTACAAGGCATCAAAATACACATTTTTTTTAACCTATCCACAACTACATAAGCATAATCATGACCTCTCCTAGACATAGTTAGACCTCCTAAAAAATCCATAGAAACACTTTCCCATGGATGGGAAGGTACCAAAAATGGAGTATACAATATCAACTTTAATGTTGGGTTTACTGTCTACAGATAAAGAATGTCCTCTTATAAATCGTGACACACTTTCAAGCATACGAGGCCAGTAACAATACCTCTATAATTTTTCCACTATCTTACCTACATTGAAATTACCAGCAATAAGAGAAGTATGTGCTTCCCTTATGATGTTGACTCTCTCTCCATATGTAATACATATCTTGCCAAGATGATACAACAAGTTATCATGCACATGATAATCCAATTCCTCTAATTGGTTGCCTTGAAAAAAATTCACATATACATCCTTAAAATCATTATGTAAAGCATATTGCTCAACATAGCTCTCATGCATGACATAATTATGCTTAAGAATAATGGATGCACTAACAATTGGTATAGAAAGAACATCAACAACATTTTTATAGATACCTTTCTTATACCTTATCACCAAGTGGAATTGTTTTAGAAAACCCATCCATCTGAAGTGCCTCACTTGTTGTAGTTTTGTTTGTGAATGTAATTATTACAATGGTTGATGATCATCGTGAATGATATTTCCTTGCCCATAAATTAATGTTTCCACTTTTTTAAACTTTCCACCAATGCATACAATTCCTTATTAGATGTAGGATAGTTAATCACTGCACCATTAAAAGTTTCAAAATGAAAACATATGGGTTTAACATGTTGCATCAATAATGCTACCATGGCATAGTTACTTGCATCATTTTGTATCTCAAATGATGTCTCAAGTTAGGAAGTATAAGTATGTGTGCTAAACTTATTCTTTCCTTCAATGCATCAAATGATTTTTGTTTTTTGCCTCCAAACCGAAAAACCTTCTTCACACTTGTCAATGCATGTAATGGAGTTGGAATGGAAGAAAAGTTAGAAATGAACTTTATCAAATATTGGGATGCCCCTAAGAAACTTCTAACCTCTATCACAGTCTCAGGTTTTGGCCAATTCAAAATGACTTCGACCTTTGAGGGATCTATTTTCAACTCACCCCCTCCAACAATATGACCCAAGTAGACTAGAGAATTTTTCCCAAATTCACTTTTCAACATCTTTAAAAACAAAATTTCCTTCTTTAAGAAGTTTTCCCAAATTCACATGAACGTAGCAGGAGAATTACAAATACCAAAGGGCATAACAAACCACTCAAACAAAACTTGATTTGTTTTGAAGGCCGTCTTCCATATGTCTCCTTCATAAATCCTAATCTGATGATAGCCACTCTTCAATTCCAACTTAGTGAAATCCACAACATCTTTCAATTGATAAATTAAATCATCGATTCTAGGAAGAGGGTAACGATTCTTTACCGTAATCTTGTTCAATGCATGGAATTCCACACACATGTGCCATGTACCATCCTTCTTTGGAACTAAAATAATGGGTGACTCACATGGTGATGTGCTTGGTCAGATGATCCCTTTATTAAGCAACTCTTGGATTTGTTTCTTAATTTCTACATTTTCCATCACTGCCATCCTATACATGGCAATGTTAGGAAGAGGAAAATCTTGTTGCAATTGGATCTCATATTGGATCCCTCTTTTTGGAGGTAACCCTTTAGGCTCCTGAAACATTTCAACATATTATTTAAAAACCTCAACCAACTCAAATTTTAACTTTGTATCACATCCTTTAAAGGCTTCATTCTCAACATCATTCTTGGGTTTGATCATCAAAAGTAAAAAATTCTTCCTAGAGTTAACAAGACTATTCATTTGTCTAGCATTCACAAGTGATAGATTCAATTTCTTGCAATGTGCTCTAACAATGTACTCATTACCATCTTTAAACAAATGATACTTTTTTTCATGGTGATGAAATATGGCTTTCCTATCATAAATATATGGGATTCACAAAACAATACGACATATGTCTAATGGAACTACACCAAGTTATACCTCATCAATGAAGTTTGCAGTAATGAAAAAATCCAGTTTGCAATAATGAAAATTTTTTGTTTGCATTTTCTAGTTACTTGCAATTTGGCATTGTCACACACCCAACATAAAGGAAAAGGTTTAGGATGAGGAATGGTTTCCAAATTCAATTTCTTGACAATGTTTTATGAAATGAGGTTCGCTTGTGATCCACTATCAATTAGAGTGTCTATTTTGTTATGTTTTGAGTTGACTCTAATATGGTAAAGCTCTATTCTTTCCTTTTCATTTTGATTTTCATTGAGGTTATTTGAATAACTAGTACTTGTAATGGATTCCTTACCTTTCAATCCCATGGTTGTCATATTTGTTTCATCTCCCGAATCGGATCCTAAATTATGTTGTGTAGTTGCAGGAGTCTTTTGTTTTCCTTTTTTGTTAAACTTTTTGGGTCTCATCTCATGATGAAGTTTCCGACAATGGTATTCATCATGTCCTTCTTTTTAATAGTGTTTGCATGTGATTTTTTCTCCCTCTTTCTTAATGGAAGCATTCTTATTCCATTTTCCTTTGAATTTTTCCTGTCCTTTGTCTCCACCCTTGAATGGATTTTTTCTGCCCTCTTGTGGACCATTCTTCCCTCTTTATTCTAGATGTGTTTCCTGTACAAAAAATTCATCTAGATTTGTAGGGTTGAACATGATAATTGTGTGTCTCAAGTAGCTATGTAAACCTCCAATGTATTTGAGTAAAGTGTCTTGAGAGGATAAATCTACACCCAAAATCAATTCTCTCCTTCTAAACTCCTGAGTATAATTTTGCACACTTTGACCCTTTAATTTACTAAAGTTTTGCCAAGCCATGATAGTTTTTGCATATATGCTAAGGGATAAAACTGTCTTCTTAATGCAGCGACAAAATCATTCCAAGAAGTTATGAGCTTACCTCTTTTCTTGAGATCCTCTTGAGTTTTTGTTTCCCACCAAATGAGTGTTGCACTTTACAACCTTGAAGGAGAAAGTTGTATTTTGTATCATCATCTTTGATCCTTTGTATCCTGCAATACACTTCAAGCCGACAAACCCAATTATCTAATTTCTCATCATTTACCTCTCCATTATACATATACAATTCAAAATTTATGTCAAGTTTTAAAAATGGAGTTTTACCATGTCCCTTTGGAGAATGTGGAGGTGTTTATGAAGGGGTTGATGTAGAAGATGATGATGCTAAAAATTAAGGTGAGGAGAAATGTGAGGATAGAGGTGGTTCATCACCATTTCCTTCATTCCCTTTTAGAGGTTTGTCTCCGTTTCCTCCATTTCCTTTTGGAGGATTTGATCTCTCACCATACAACCTCGAGTTCCTTTCCTCATAGATAAATTTCACTATCTCAGTCATGTCAAAGAATGATTTTCTGAAAGCCTTCTCATCAGTCATATTGTGAGGCTCTCCTTCATGTGCCATGACTGGTGTGGCCTTTGGTGATACTTGAGGTGAAACATGTGGTGAAGATTGTGGCAAATGTTCTCTCCTTGAACTAGTTTGAGGACTTGTTACCACAAGCTTTACTTCTCCTCTTTTGATATTTAACCTTGTAAGAATAAGAAAACATTTGAAACAAAATAAAACCCTCAATAAAACCAAAGCACCTAATCTTTCATACCAAATTGATATGTATTATAAAACTTGAAGGTTTGATGAAATTTGCAAGTGAAATTTTATGTCTTTTATGCAATTAGGTAAGTTGCAATATCACATAAATTAAGTGTTTAAACTCAGTTTTGCAGCAATAAACATATACAATAATACATAAATAGAAAGAAAAGAAAACAAGATGATGAAGGAGTTCACCCTTCCTGGGTTACATCTCCTGGTCCAGCTTCCAATGTTGGGCCTCTTTCATTATGAGCTCAAATATATTTTTACATGAATTCGTAGTGCTCATAATGAAAAAATAATGTCTCCAAGGTTTCAAAACAGTAAAAAAACCCCTAGTTGGACTCATTTTGCACTCAATTTGGTCAAAAACTGACTAAGTTATGCTCTAGTGTAATTTTTCTGCTAATTTTACTACAATCCGCACCCACTTGCAAATCATCATACAATTTCTGCCATTTTCGACATCGTTGGGTGATAAATTTGCCCCGCATTGATGAGATTTAAACCAGATTAGGTGTAAATTATTGTCTGGTTTAAATGAGCGGTGACACCATGAGCGGACAGATTGAAGCCACGTGGCTTGTTCTGCACTGTAGGATTCAGGCATGTTCAGAAATCCTGCCAATGGTTGACCAAGACACAACTGTGGCTTGGTGGAAGAAATGTGGTTGGGTTTTCCAAAACCCGCACCAAAACTTATACCATAACCCACATTTAACTTTGGTCTAAACATGGTACAGGTTCTTGGAACCACCAGAGGTTCCAACTCTTGTTGAATTGTGATAATACACGATGGTTTCACCAGGGCTTTGAAATTTGCAATGGATTGTGGTAATGTTTTTTAAAACCGTGGCTTGGGGCCAAGGTTAACCCCACACCCTCGACACCCCGACCTGTGGTCTCATGGGTTGGGGTGGATCAGGGGCAGGGTTAACCCTGACCCTGTCCCCCAATGTGTCACCAAATAAAATTTAAACATCAATCACTGCTTATAGAGGTTAAGTAGCACTCATGACGGAGCAGTGTGACTCCACATTGCTCCACCGTAGGTCGCCCATTTGAATTCAGTTAGGCCCGATATGGCCCATAAACATAATTTTTCTACACAGTTAGGAGGCCACGTGCTAGGCAACCATTGGCCCACGTGGCTCTCCACCAATGGTATAACCTTCAACCAATAAAAAACCACACAAATTAGACCAACCAAATTAGGACACTTGGAGAGATTCAGTTGGCCCTAAAACTCAATCATCCAATCTAGTCACCCTTCATAGTCAATGTACAAACTGCTTAGTCAATGTTCCTGAACAACCTGCAAAATTTTGTAGTTGTTTAAGAAAACAATCATAATGCGATATTGGTAGCATACAAAATCGTTTTTGAGAAATTCAAGTTTCGTTGGATTCATGGTGAAAAGATCTTTGTTTTGGAACTAGTTTTAAGCACTTTTGAATACTTTTAATATTGAGCACTTTACTGATCCACTGGATCAATATTATCCCCTCTCATGTTTTGTGCTAGTTTGGAAGGAAAAGATATGGTATAATCAAATGGATATGGAATTAGTAGCATCTTCAGAAGCGTTGTAGCCTATGCCATTGCATTTAGAATTCATGGGAGCCAAGATTAGGTTGAAGTTGAAAAATTGGGATTGCAATTATATATATGGCCACCCTAGTGGTGAATGTTATATTGAATGGATTTATCAATCTAGTTGAGCATCCCTTCACATATTTAGTTGGTTTCCTCCTCGGTTGTACTTCCTTATCTAGTCCAAGACTGTGCTCTCTTGCTCTTTGTAAGCACATAACCCTCTTGCACAAGTCACAAGATCAAGTGGATTGAGAACGTGAAGGAGAACTCAAACTTTATCAAGCAAGAAAATTTTCCAGTAACTACAAAGTTTCCTAAAATATGTACTCGTGCTCTATACGGTCCAACGTGCTAAAGGAAATTTCATCAGAGAAAAGGCAAGGTCTTAGGTAAAGTTGTCTATCCATTTTAGTATTCCTTTTTCTTTTTCTTTTCAGTGGAAAAAAGCACTTCTTTATATTTATAAAAAATATAGTATATTTTCATAGTATTCCAATATTTATGTTATAACATCCCAATGTATCTTGGATAAAATTCTTACAACACATGTCTAGTTTAGTTTCTACTATTCATCATATATGTGCAACACCTACAAACGGGAAAAAAACTACCTTATCAACAAAAATACAAAAAAAAATGGCAGAGTTCTCCTTCACAGGATCTACAGACGATTCTTCATATTTTCCTTACATTTTCCCCAAAATATGACACAATCCTTTAAGAAATTAAACTCATATGAAAAATTAATGTTTCTAGCATTGATCATGATTCCTTGTTCATATGAAAAAAAGTATAACTTACCTATATCCATGTAAATTTCTCTCTTGGATAGTAAATCTACTATCCAATTTTTCTCCCTAAACATGTGATCAGAATTGATATGTTGAAAAATAATTACACGCATCCTGATGCACTTCATCTAGTTGTTCAAAATTGATGGATTTAAACTATTGAAACCCTTCACCCAGTCTATGATTCCCTTTGCATCTCCATATACCTGAATTTGTTCCATACCTAGCCTTTTTTCCGCAATCATGACTCCACACAGGGATATGATATTTGCTTTAATGTTTGTGCCCTATCCCCCTTCCCACCAAAAGTGGAAAAACATTCCTATTTCAATGACTATAAAGGCATAACACCCACATTTTCTCCTCGAGTATGCGCCCTAAAAAAATCCCACCGGAAATACTTGCCTTATGTATTTGAATTTGAAATCCCAGTAGTTGTTGTTCTTCTTGGGTGGTCCAAATTCGTTGAAATATGAAAATGTCCTAATGACATCCTCCCGTACCACCAATCCTTTATGGTAAAAAATGAGTGTGTTGCGGCTGCGCTAGATGAACCATATTAAGTATAATGGGAGAAATTTGTAGAATTTATGGGATTTAAACTAGTAACGCAGGAAAAAAGTCAACGATTGATGATGATGAAGTGGTTCCATGTTGAAATATTCCATGACCCCATCCCAAAGAGTCCTCACAAATGGAAAACGAAGAAACAAATGAACATTGTCTTTTGTACCTCTCTTGGACAGAAGGAAAATTCACGGACCAGAGTATCCTTGTCGCTGAATTTTGTTCCACGTTAATATTCCATCATGAATTTCCAACCAAATTAAACATTTAATTTTACTATTCCTTACAATTGTGTGCGCTTCACAGTGGCACTCTCATCTTCTCTCCTGCTTTTTAGTCATGAACTATTCTTTTACGAGGCCAACTAATTAAAGAGCCCCAATTTGGAGTCTCAAATCACCACTCTTGGGTACTTTGGGATATAGTTGATGCAATAGGTGCATCTCCTCAATGGAACGCCACTGTCACCTCTTCCCTCATCCTCCATTGGAGTGATACAAGGAATTCATTGACCTCCGCCAACAAACTCTATTCTTAATGGAGGAATTTCATAATAAAAAATCTAGAATAGTCAATTGGAGGACAAGATGGACTAGGTGCATCACCAATTTTCATATTTTTAGGCTCAATGAAAAACCAAGAACAACAGAAGCACGACCAATAGTTCCCTAGACAAACCCATCAAAAAAATGTCCATAAACCTTCTTCATTAAGCCGTGATAGCTCCTTGTAAATGCATTTTGATAAGCAGTCAATATTATCGAGTCTATAGTAGCATATGTCTTAGTTTTGGTTCTAAGAAGGAAGGTAGAAAAAATACGACATAAGACTTTGAGATACTTCTTCCAAACTTTCTTGAAACTTTTGTACCTTTGAACAAATGTAAATTTTACCTTGTTGTCACCGAGGGAAAAATTAAAAGAAAATCCTTCTCATTTCTGTGAAAAAACAAAAACACGATATATTATATTTAGAGGATGTTAGACATTAAATATCTATGAATAAAAGTAAAGTAGTGAATGAAAATTGAATTTAATATTATTTATGTTCTCAAGGGTTATTAAGAATAATAGCAATGGTTTAAAATTATTTTTTATAAATTTAATGCTATCTAATTTGACGATATTTAAAATAAACATTAATTTTAAATTAATCACGATAAATGATATAAAATAATATTGTAAAAATATTTCTCTATATGGGATGATTGGCTAGGCATGCCAAGGTAACCACTAGCCACACTTTTAGACCACCTCTTCATCACTCATCTAGTAAGTAACAAATGGGGGGTGGCAAGTATAACATGGGTTTAAACATAGTAGGTTCAACTAGTATTTTCACTCCACTCTACACCAATTGATTCTTTAATATAATTCAATGGAGAATTATAATGTGTCGTTTAGCGTTAAGGTGGTTCAAGTATTGTAACCCTTGGTATGTAAATTAGTTAATGGAGCCATTCATTTTGTCCTCCATCTCGAAAATATTTCTCTAAGTAAATAGAGCACTTCTAGGGAGCATAAGTAGTTTAAAGTCTTGTGTTTCTTAATTATGGACTTCCTTTTATTTTTCTGTATATATTTAGTTTTTTAGCTCCTCTACACCTTCTTTGACATTACCCTTTGCCTTATATTTTTCACTTGACTCCTTGAAGCCATACTTCATCGTTTACCCTTTCTATGTGGTTTAATAGAGGTAATTGTGTTTGGTTGTCTTCATCCCCTTGTTCTAGCTCTAGGTTTCCATCCTCCTTTGGTTCCCATACCCAGTCTCCAAACTTGGTCCATCTCATCTCTGTGTTCTTTGTGCCCCTCTCCCTAGTCTTAAACTTCATCATCTTATTGGCCCAACTATTTCACTATTCTTTCCCATCCTCTCATCAAGCGAGTTACAATGTATTGTATAGCTTCTACACTCTTTGTTCTAAGCTCCAATAAGAAATAACCTTATCCATGGACTCAATCTCAAGTAATGATCGAGACAACAACTCACATATATAGGGAAGTAACTCCTCACTCAGTGCAGGAAGAATTGAACTATGTTGAGTCTGAAGCTTGGATCGAAAGAAGGTTTATGTCGAGCATACAAGTAGAATAATATGTGGGGCAGTGGAACCCATACATGGGTAACACTCATACTAGGGAAACCTTATACATGAAAACTGTGGATATATATTGATAGATAAAAATGATCATGGGAAAGGTGCTGGTAGAAAGGAATGAAACCCATAAAGAAATCCTCCTTTGTATTGATGCCTTACAAGGATAGGTCAATAAAATGGTCAAAAAAATATTAGTGGTTGCTAAGAAGTTGGAAAATGTGGATTTTCATAATTATGAAGAAGATGATCAAGCCCTTTTTCCTCTCCAGGTGGACTCTCCTAATATATAAACATGTTCTTACACTTGGTTACTTAAATAATTCTCAATTTTGAGAGTAGTATTTTAAACTTTAAACATGTTATTATACTTCTTGTCTAGTTTCCCAATGAGAGATAGGAAGTATGGTTTACGTAACTATTTTGTTTGATAATATAAGTCAGTGCAATTCACAAAAAAAAGAAGTATTTATTATAAATGAATAAACAAAAATATTTAACTATTAATAATATTAAAATATTTTTGGTAATTGCATAGCATGCAGTGAAAATGCACTCCTAAAATGGTTAAGAGCGTGTACTTTTTCATAAAAAGTTATAAGTTCAAATTTATAGGGGTAAAATATGAATATTTTGTAAGATTTCTTATTCCATATATATATATATATATATATATATATATATATATATATAACAGAAAATTGAAAAATAAATGAACAAAATAGTGTCTACATGCCATTAGTAGGAATATAAATCGGGAAAAGAAAGCTAAAAAATATATATTTATTTATTTTTCATTTATTAAAAGAAAATTAGAATTTTCAAGAATAAATAAATATTTGTTTCCAAATTTACTATGAAAAAAATATGTAATTGTTTCAATGTTGAACTTACACTTTAACATATTCTTATTTTAAAATAATAATAAAATATTCACAAAAAAAATAAAACATTATCGTAAAAATAGATTTCCAAAATTTTAATTTAATTATTAATAATCATAAAATATATAAAAAATTTAAAAACAATGTTTGTATCAAAAAAAATAAACGGAAACTCTTTCGTTACTTTAGCACTTCACAATTTTTTTGGGCCATATTTCAGCTTAGAATACGATTCTTCTTCTACATCAAACAAGACAGGCTGCATCGCATCTAGTCCCTGCCTTGAGCAGGGTGGTGGGGTCTGAAAATCCCAGTAACTCAGCCAGAGGATGGAGCTAAAATTTGTCAAATACTGACAAATTTTCATTGACGACAACATATGTGATACCTCTGGATACCAATGCTCTGACTGACAAGGTTCTATCTTCTCCATTTCTGTATACGAGGTCATCAAATTTGTAGACCATGCCTCGATATCTCTTTGTATTGAATAAAGCCTTCGAGATTGCTAATGGTGAAGATTGGGAAGACCTGCAGTAGAGCCGGCAACGAAGAACTTAATCTGTCCTTCCAAAATCAATTAATCTAGACTTTAGGAAGAACTTAACCAGTAAACTAGTAAACTAAGATAACATGAATTACAACATATTGCACGCATCTACAGTAATCTTTCCCTCTTGATATTATATACACTCAAGTCCTTGCAATTGCTAAAACTGCTTCTCTCTATGTTGTTGTTTGTTTCTAAAAGGAGCCTTTTATCTACTTTTTTATCTACATATAATTGACTATCCGCCATGGAAAACCTATGGAGAGTTGGATTTCCTGGACATTCCAAATCCTGGTAAAGAATCACGTGTGGGAATTTGGATTAGGCCATATTTGAATAATATCAAGATGTAAAATATTACTATAATTTATGTATTTTTGTTGGATGGAAGTTAATTTCCAACTAGCTTAAAGAATTAACTTAAGACTCAAGAGGAGATCGTCTGAAATAATTTACATCACAATCTCTCGGTTTAGGCTTGTGGGTTTGCATGAATGTCTTGCATTTTCATGTGGCTTTCTGTAACAATATTGTTGCTTCTTTGGTGAACTAATGGCAGAAAAGGTATCATTCGGGATGACACAGCCTTTGGAAATTTGTCTTCTTCCATTTTTACAGGCCTTAACAGTCCAACTGGTCACCAAAAGTATCAAAACTGTAGATAAAGCAACTAGGGATGTCCAAACTATGTTAATAGATGACCTGACAGGGTGGCATTGCTCATTGACAATGTTGGAAAAGATGTCCTTCACAAAGGAGCAGTTTGTCAAGCTCTCCAATGCCGAAAAAAAATCCAGCAGATTCAGAACAGATTGTTGTATATGCTTCAGCTTGCTGGAATGTACTCTGTGTTATGTACTTCCCTTCACTATCGCATTTTTCAGTGTCATTTCTTTAACATTTGAAGCTCCCCAATAAATGCGAGAAGAGGATGTAGGTTTCCATAACACATCAAAGCATAGTCGGAATGAGCAAAATGTTCCAGTTTCTTACTTGAGGACTAAGTCCCATTTGAATGTTATCATGAATAGATATCTAGCATATATTGATACCTTCGTGGTCCAGAAAATGGATCACATACATAAGGGATATTTTGTGTACTTGCAGAAGAAACGACGGTTGTACAAGTCTAACATTATAGTAGAAAAAAAGTGATGTGAATAATCTAATAGTAATATCTTAATAGCTAAAAAGCCATGGAGCAATTTTAACAAAAATGAGTTTCTATAATGGATTACAATTCGACAAAAATGAAGCATTGTGCATAGAACAAAAAACAGGAAATTTTGATAAAAATGAAACATATTCAACAATAAGGAAATCAAGAGTTTGCATATCTCTCTTTACTGCTTCCTTTCATTCTAAGGATGATCAGATAGTTGTTTCAAGATCGTTGGACCAAGCTGACTGTGCCTCCAACCGATGATCTTTCGAGGTTGGCATAGATGAATACAAATCTTAATTTTAGTGGTGGTAATTTTTGCTCCAGGTGTATTTCTGGCAAGTGAAAGAAAGGGGGCAAGGGGGCAGTTCAACGATCTATGCTGAAGTTCCCAGGATCTCCGCTAAAGGTTATATAAGTGGCACTTAAATGGATGACATAGGGGTGGACACAGTGGTAGACTATGCATGCTATGTGTTAGGAGGGGTGAGAGATGGGATAAGGCTGCGCAGAAATTTCCAGGTCTGATATTTACTATATATTGTGTTGGGGTCTAAGTTTTGAAGAATTTAGTATTGGAAGCTTGGGTCATTTCTGCTTGCTGGTGGGAAGACTCCTCTATACTCTGCATAGATAATAAAAAACTAATCAATAAACATAAAATAATGTTTCACCTAGAGACCTGTATGCAGGTTAGTCAAACCTAAATGATAACATACAAGAATATATATTTCCCCTAGAGACCTGTTGTTAGCATTTTCCACGATGCCATGAAGTCGATGTTCTTGTTTGACTTAAAAGATTGATAAATTTAATTGGAACCACCTTGACAATGTATGACTTGACGCAATTATAGATTTAGTTGCAAGTAGGTATAATGACACGTTTCGTATTCATGCATGAACCCCACCGAACAAGCATATTTTACAAAATTTTACAAAATTTAAATTTGAACCATGATGCCACGTTTCATATATCTTTCATTGGCTGCATCCACCGCTATCATAACTTGTCAAGTTCGCGTTAACTAGTCATTGCCAAGGAGATGTCGAGGGAATAATGAAGCCCTAGTCTGTGGAAAGGAGATGTTAGGCACAAGATTCGGAGGACCAGATGCATGTTGATATCGTGTGGAAAACTGGTTCTGACCCATAGCCATACAAGCCATCATAAGCATGAGTAGCACCACCAGCATCACTAGCCGTCTATCATGTTCAGTCAGTTAGTCATGCAAAAGTCTAGAAGGCCCGAATCTGGTCCGGTTAAAGAAGAAGCTCAAGCTTGTTAGGAAAGAACCCGACTGACCTCGCCCGACATGCATGGGAGAGCCTTCCTTTTCTGCTCCGCAGGCTGGTACTTATTTGGCCCTGAAGGCGGTCTCTCGGAAGAAGTAGCTGTTCCGGGGAGGAAGCTCGTGAAGGAATGGAAATCATAGTAAACTGAACCTGAAACCCATTGAATGTCTTACCTCCGGAGGAAGGGGATGAAATCCACAGAAACGCCGATGCTACAGAAATCTTGAAACAGATGGTTTTTAATCGATCTCCCACTGTCGAACTGCCAAAAACAATTCTGGGACATGAGTAAGTATAATTCGTGAGTTTCAATTGTTATTGTTTTGTTCTGTGAAGTCTGAAATTTGATTGATTTTTGACAAAGCAGCCGAATAATTTGGTTTGGAGACTTGAACTATAGAATCGCGTTATCAGACAGTGAAGTGAGTTCAATGGTTGAGAAAGAGGACTAGAAGACACTCTTGAAGAGCGATCAGGTAATTGAAAACAAACTTTCATGTTAAGAATCTCTAGATTTTCTTTGGAGTTTAACAATTATTTGACATTAGTTTTTATTCTTAAGCTAAGGGGCTTATTTTACAACCTATTTTCAAATTTCAACGTAGAGTTGTTAATGTTTTTTCCTCAACGGAATGGTTTCATACGGAAACCCTGGAAAGAGAAAAATCCTCAGTAATTAAAATTCAAGAAATTAAAAGTGCTTATTTCAATCATATATATATATATATATATATATATATATATATATATGTTTATTCGTTTATTTTCTTCCAGAAAAAGCATCTGTCCATTTTCCAGGATTACATGATTCGAAAATTTGTTGAAAATTTGCTACCAAGCACTGTGACTGAACTCTGACTGAGAAGGCTTTTGGGCTTTCTGTAATTTTATGTGGTGGGTTTTTTTTATCTGAGTGGATTTTTCTCAATATAGATGTTTTTGCAGTGATTTATAGGCGGCAGTCTTGGGTGGAGTGGAAGTGTCTCTTTAACCATAGCTGGGTGGAGTCAAAGGAGTTGATACTGTACAGTTAGGGAGACGAGATAGCACAACCGCCAATTATGCAGAGATGGAGGTAAGTCGATTTATGATTTGAGTTTTGCATCTGAATTAATAATAGAGTGAATCATTTTGCATTTGAGTTTTGAATTTTTTTTATAGGTTAAGATGCTTAAAAAAAAGCAATACATGCAGAAGAAAAGTAATACCTGTAACTGTAACTGTACTTTGATACCGACTGTGCTTGCTCGTAGTGTGTAACTATAACTGTATGTTGATACCGAATGTGCTCACTCGCCCTTCAGCTCCAGGGGCCATTGCAGGGAAGAATAACCAGCACAATAAATAACAGTAAAACAGAGAGCCCTTCCAATGACCATTGTAGGGACGAATAAGTAAATAAGCATGCACTCAGACATCTAATTAATTATGCGCGCAACAACTAATGACCTAATGAAGGATCTCTTGACAGCTAGAAGGCTCTCTTTTAGACATCTAATGAAGTATGCACGCGACAGCTAATGACCTAATGAAATATCTTTTGACAGCTAGATGGCTCTCCTGCATGGAATAAAGCAAGGAATAAGAAGCGAAGAAGTCTATTATGGGCTAGCATTAACCTGTGCCACTAAGCAAAACCAAATTCTTTGCGGAAATTGTCAAAACATTTTATGCTTACTAACTAATGCTAGCATTAGTCAATAGGAACTAAAAAAATAGGAAACAAGAGGAATCAAGTTACATTTAACCTAAGTTTCGATAAGTCTGGCCTCGATATGAGGCCAAATAAGACCTCCAAATTGTTGATTGGTTCTTACCGGCGGCAGGCAAAAATCTGTCTTTAAAACTTTATATTAAGTTAAATGGCTCGATCGCATTTTCCTGCAGTGACTAATAAAACACCCAAAAGTGATTACAATAGTCCCTGCCATGCCGCAGGCGGCAGGGACTAATAATAAGTCGCATTGGTTAAGAAAATTATCGGGTTTGAAAGGAGTTTGGCCACCTGTCATATTCTCTGCTCAAAATCTCGAGGAGGGTTTGAAAATTTATAGGACGAGAGTTATTTTTGGAAAACTCACTGTGGTTAACACAAACCATGGTTGAGAAAATTTTCATACAAGAGTTGCAAATCTTTCGGCTGAGAAATTTTTGAACTCTAGAGTTTTTCTAGGCCAAGAGATTTTAGTCCAATAAAATTAGGAAAAAATCTTCATTTCTTTGGAAATAGAAAATTTTTAGAAGCCAAATTTCTACCAAATTTAAGAGTCATGATGCTTGATTCTAGTTTCTAATAATATAAGATTTATTTATTTTTATGAAAAATTGATATTTATTACCAATTTTATATTAAAGTGTTAGTGTATATTTTAATTGATTAAATTGATGGATGATTTAATATGTTCGAACAATCATCATTTTTTGTCTTACTTTATTTTTATTAATTGTTAAAACATAGTGATTGAATATGAAAAATCACGAAAAATAGTCCATGTTTTAGTGCAATCATGTAGATTGTGATTATATATATATTTTTTCCTAAAATCAATCACCATCTCTAAAAACCATGGTGGTTCATTAAGACACTCATTATACTTGTCTGAAATTTTCAATTATGTGCAATGGAAAAACACCAATTTTTTTCAGCTATATGTCCATAAAAAATTACACACGCACACACACACACACATTTAAGTGAAAGAAAATAAAAAAATTCAAAAAAAAAACGAGTGGCTGAGGTTGAAAAAACATAAAAATTCACAATTTTCTATGTCAAAAACAAACTAGAAGTGTTCTCCAATTTTGTGTTTTCTAATTGACGATAACAAAGATGTAAACAAAGCTCTTGCATTGACATGCACAACATTTATCATGAACATAGAGTTGATCTATTAACAATTGTGTTGATGGGGAAACAAACAATGCTTGTAAGTGGGTAGGTATGATCTATGGGTCTTATAATGCATGTTTGTATAAAGCTCTAAGATGTTGTTATAAATTTTGTGGCATGTGTTTATATTAGTTGGAATTAACTTCCACATATTCATGGAATATTTTTAGTAGTAGTCATGTACAAGGTTGTGATTTATTTCCAAAGTAGTTATGCACTTTTTGTTTTTTAATTTAATTTATAAAATCTCATCTCCACAATTGTCATAGTTTTATGCCATTAGTCTTTTATTTACGATATAAAACTCTTATCCTTGATTTACTATGTTTCTCTGGTTAGATGTACTCTTGGCAATGTGAGATATATCATATGGTAAGTGTTTTGATGCCTATGACATATTTATTTCTATCTCAACCGTTTAATTTGTACAGCTATTCTACTTTTAATTATAATTGTTCTAAACAAAAAATAATGCTAGTTCAATTTTTGTTGTTTGGCAGCATTCTACAACCAAATATGGGCCAAATTTTGCAATAAATCTTGAAGAGAGATGTTGTAGTAAAGCTTTAAATAATAATAATAATAATAATAATAATAATAATAATAATACAAAATGTGGACTCAACTAAAAAAGTAATAAAAAATTCAAAGTAATAATAAGAAATTTTCATTCAAATTTTTATATTGTTATTTTATTTTTATTAATTAGTATAGATTCATGTTAGGCTCACATCTCGAGAGATCAAATCACACATTGTAGCACTTGAAAAAATATTTGGGCATATATATATATAAACATTCAAGGGGTCAAATCTCTCCATGAACAAACCTTTTTTCAAGTTTTATAATGAGTTTGCACCTCTAAGATTTGATTTCTCTTGAGCTTAGATATGAGTCACATTGTAAATCTTGAAAATAGGTTTGTGCATGGATAGATTTGATCCCCTTGAATGTTGATTATATATATATATATATATATAGAGAGAGAGAGAGAGAGAGAGAGAGAGAGAGAGAGAGAGAGATGCTTTCTACCTCTGACTATGAAGGGACCTCTATTTAAAAAATATACTAACAAAGAAAAAAATATGTTGACGTGGATAATCTAGAAATACAAGATTTCAGCATGACATGGCCATTCTAATTTCTTTCTCGATATATATAGATATAAAATTAAGTTTCTTAATATGTTTATTGAAATATTTTATCTATAGTTGACATTAAAATATTTTTTTGTTAACATATACTTTATACTTTTTCAAAATACCATATATATGATTTTCACATCTCTTTCATATTAGACAACAATAACAATATTATTTTAGATGCCACATGTCAGCTCCATATTTAAGAGTAAGGGAATCACATATTTCCCCATATTAAAAGTTAGAAAGAAGTTATAGACTACAATAAAGTTGATTAAAATTAATGTGGAAATTAAATATTTTATTTATGGCCAACATTGAAAGATGATTTTGTTTTTAGTAGTTTTTTAATTTATTAATGTAAGTATTATTTTATTATTGTTAAATATTACAGGATATAACCTAATCTGAGTCATATTGGATGGTAAAGCATCTCTAGCCGCAATTAGAATTTTTTTAGTTTCAATTACTTTATTTTTATATATAAAATTGATATAAAATTAAGATATAAATTAAAGTTGAAAGATTTTATTATTATTATTATTTTTTTTAATTTATTAATTTAAATATAAATTAATTATATTTTAATATAATTTTAAAGTACAACATCCTACAATACAATGCACCTCTGGATATAATAAAATTACAAACATTTTTTTCCAAAAACAAATTATAATATGTGCATCACATAAAGAAATTTATAATTCATATAATTAACCATAATATTTTTTTTTGGATAATTATACCCTAACAAAAAAAAATATAATCTAATAAACATAAACATAATAGCTCCCCAAGTTGTCCTTTTCTTCAGATTATAGGCTCACTATTTTGATCTAATTCATAAAATATTTTTTTTCATTGGCATCTCAGATTTGAGCACTGAGTGAATTGTCTCTCCCGGAACTCTCGCGCATCCAGAAACCCTGTCTCCATCTTCTCCCACGCTCAAAGAATATCTTATTCTGATTTCACTGTACAACCATCCATGCAAGATTCCATTTACTGGTAGCCTTTCCTCACATCATTAAATGTTTTTCCCGCATTTCAATCAGCCAACTCTACCCCACTGTTTAACCACCCTCTTTGGGCTTTAAAACTTTATATTTAAAATGAATTAATAAATCTGAGCCTTGAACAAATTAATATATATGGCGATTCTAAGTTAGTGGTGGAGTGCATAAACGGTAGAAGTATTTTGGCTGATCCCGAATTGCAGGGTTGGTTTCATCGTGCATATCAGTTATGGAATAGAATGAAAAAGCCGGTCATTTCTCATATTTTTAGAGAACAGAACACTCCAGCTGATAGATTGTCTAAAAAGGGCATAATTGCTACTTTTGGTATTATGAATATTCAACACTTTAAAGATGGAACCTTGATATGGGAAAATAGTATTCCTCTTCAGTGATTTCTGATTTTCATTTTTTAAGCTACTTCAAGTATGCCTGCCCACGGATTACAATTTTGCTTTTATCAAGCAAGCCAGTTTTGAGGTGATAGTGGCCCTACAAGATCCATTATCTTTCTCTATTTCAATCTACGTATGCTTTCAAGCCAACCTAATCTCTACTCAAGCGAGCCTGCCTATAGGAAGCACTTTATATAGTTTTTGGTAAGAGCTCTCTCAGGTAACTGTGCTTACAATAACAAAGTGATCTATGTATGTGTTTCTAGTTCGTTTTTGTATGTTGACATGGACTGTTTCGGTAATCTCTGATGCAAAGAGGGGTTATACTCTCTGTAATTTGTAAGCCATGCTTCTGTGACTCACTTTCTTTCTTTGAATGTGGTCCGGTTTGTTATATGGCAATGATATTATGTGTTTTCTAGCTATCACACAGTTGAGAATGTAATAGATGTAAAAATGTACTGGCATATATAATATATCATTGTTTTTTGTCTTCTAAAAAAATAATATAAAGATGTGAAATATATATATAATATAAATAATAACTATAAATTAAAATAATGGTGACTCCATAATATTTGATAATTTTATATTTAAATTTAATTAATAACATACAAAAATTTATTAGTACAATAAGTTTATCTATATATATATATATATATATATATAACATGTTAAAAAGGAATGCCAAGTGTATATCTATATAAGTATATGTATTATAGTGGGTTTAATAAAATTAAAAATAAGAATATTTCTATATATAGAAATGTGAAATTGATATATAATATAAATAGTATTATTAAGAACAATTATAGATCTCTCTTAATTCAATATATACTAAGAATTAAGGGGAATTAAATATCTTGAAGTGTAAATCATGCTCAAATTTTGCACTTAACAATAAGTTTGCATTTTGGGTGTGCCTATTTTGGAATAAGGCTTCCATAACTTTAATTTAATTATCAGCAACCATTAGGTGGATGGTAGAGATTTTATCTCCATGGAATATCCACAAAATATTTTTAGGAGTAGTCCAAATAGAGTTTGAGATTTATTTCAAAGTAAGTTATATCATTCATTTTTTTCAATTTAATTAAAAAAATGCCATATCCACAAGTGTGATTCAATTTTTACTTCAAAAGACGTTTTCTTTTCTGGCTTGGGGCGACCAAACATTGTTCACCCTGGCCAATCAAAAGCATCTATTATCTTTGTTACCTCCACTTAAAAATTAACATTTGGCTCGTGATCAGATAGATCTAAGTCATGTAAATAGATAGGTAAGCAACTTCTCGCTACTTTCCCTCCTTAATTTTATTGCAGTTTAGAGCATCCAGACCAATTTATGAACTTGAAGAGAATTTACCATATGACGCATTTCATTTCAGATTTATGTGTTCAAGAAATTGGAATGTGAATATTGTTCCTAGACCATCGGAGCAACATGTTGAAGGGAATCAACCCTCCAATGATACCAAGGAAGGGAATGATGTGTTATTCCAGTGGTGTAAGAAAAAGAGGCCCCGAGGCCATAGAACTAAATCCAAAAGTTTGATGGGGGACTCTAGCATTCATGGTAGGAAATCCATACAAGCAGAACACTTCTTTGAAATCTGAAAAATAAAAAGTTATTGTGAAATCCCATGTAACGGTTCATTAAAGGAGCACCACTTTAAGGCCTTACACTTTGTTCTGAGAACATAACCGTGGATTCATCAAAATATTAGTTGATTTTCAGTTCCATAAACTGATAACTAATCTTCTTCACTTTAAATTTAGATACTGGGTTGGTACCATGCAGTTAATAAGTATTAATATATATGTTGATAAAGTTTCTTGGTTTCAGGTTTTTTGTTTGCTCTTGTTTTGGATTTACCTCTATCATTAGACATGCCCAATTGATTTTTGTATTTGGATATACTAAAAATCAATTTTAACATGAATTCACAATATTTAAATGGAGTCTGCCTTATAAACAAGGGTCTTCACCAAAAGGTTGATAGGCATTCATAATCTCTTGTAGAGAAACATGCCAAAGCAGTTGGTTTATTTAGTCCAAATGTCATTGGGACCACTAGAGTATCTCATGTAACCCAAAATTCCACAACATCTGATACATAAGCCTGTGTGCCTCAAGAGATGATAGATATGGAAACATTTGAATGGTCAATAATTTTGCTACAATTGTCCCGGAAAGAAAAGGATGATGATTTTCTTATCAGGAAAGGCACAAAGCTTTCCCAGTTGTTATCCTCCACAATGTCCCAAGGCTGAGAATGGATATCGAAGGAGGTAACCTTGAACCACTAAGGATTTGGTAGCTAGCCCTACCAAATCATAGAGGGCTCTCTCTGTGATCTTACAATCCACAAGGTGACTGAAGAGGGTAAAAGATATTAGGCTAGGTATTAAGCTCTATGGTTTTGAAATTTAGGGCTTTTGCTGGATCAGGAGGAGAGATCAAGGAAACTAGGTCAAATCTAAAAGATTTCAGTTGCAAGGATACAAAGGGGAATGATAGGTATGTTTAGTGACTCTATAAGGTTATCAATTGTAGTGTAGGGTGGAAAAGCAAAGATTCAAAATGAGCATGACAAGCATGAGTTCATTTATCAGAAGATAAATAACATAAACATGAATTCCTACCAAAACAAAGCATGAACTTTGAGAATTTCGTTTAACATCTTATAGGAAGATCACTGAAAGAAAAGACATGGAAAGAAGATGAACTAATCATTCATAAAAGTGATTTACAGAAGGAAAAAATTGTCACAAAATCATACCACATGAATCCCTATATAACAGTTGCAAGCAGCCTTGTATTTTTGCAAAATAAACTGTACACAAAGCTCCAATCCTTCTACTCTCTAATGTCCAACCTTGAATCTGACTGAAAACAAGCTACATATATACCAAAACCATCTTCCCCTCTCTCAGCGGTCGAATACCTCAGGATAGGAGCAATTTACACAAATTTATCTAACCAAACCTAAGGTTAGGGAGGTTAAAACAAACTCTCCTTTTAGCCTTTGACTAACCTTTCTATCATTAATGACATTCATAATTACTTCAATTTTACATTGAAAAGCTCAATTAAATTCATTTATATCATTTCAACTCAAAACAAGACAAATTACACCATGAGAAACCAATTTTGACTAATAAAACTCGAAATTTTGACCTCCAGGGAAAAGCACAGCAAATTATGAGAAAAGCGCAGCGCCATCTGGGAAAAGCGCAACACCAAGTTGGAGGGAGGTTTTGAGTGACTTCCAGTGCTCCAAATCTTAATCTGAAGGTATCATTGGAAAGCTTAGGATGTCTAGTTTTCCATAGATTCCTTAAGAAAGCAAAATGGCCTTTCCAAGGCTGAGAAAATTGGATTCTCCCAAGGTCACTCTAAAGGAATAGTGCAAATAGTTGCAGAAAGTGGTTTTTTAGCATGTTTTTGGCATTTTATTTCCAACCAGAAGGCTGACAGGAAAAAAAAACTAGATAACAGACATGTGTAGGTTACAAGATATCCACCAATATAGAATTTTTGTGATTTGGAGCCCTCAGGGAAAAGCGCAGCGCCAAGGCACCATGCTTTTGGCTATCATGAATTTCCCATTTTAGCCAAAAGTCACAAAACTTTGAAAATTTTCAAAATTTTCTTCAAAAATGGTCCAGATTTTCCCCTTTAATTTGGAAAATTATTTTTTAGGGAATGGCAGAGGCCTTAGCCAACAAATCAAGCTTATCCTTCTTCTTTTGCTTAATTAGGGTTTTCCTCAATTTCCTTAAATTCAAGTTTTTAACCCTAATATGAGAAATCTTGTTTCTGGTATAGTAATGCATTTCCATGTACCTTTGGATCTTGTTGTTCCTATTAGCCTTCTTTGGAAGCTTCTTCAAGTGGAAATTTACCTTTTCAAGCCAAAATTCCTTATCTTGCTCAATTTCTACAACAATCAACTCATCAAAATCCCACTGACCTAGTGAAGGAGATGTTTCAGTTTCTTTCTCTTCATGCCTCTTGAGACCTCTTCTTCTTGGCCTCCTTGGTTTGATTTGTACTTTCTTATCCTCAATATTCTCAACATCAATCACTGATTTACCTTTGCCATCCTCCTTCTTCAAATTTGACTTGGGTTTACTAAGCAAGATTTGTTTTAATTGAAGCTACATGTTCTCTTGGTGAAGAAATGTAATCATGAAATTAGCCTTTGAAATTTTTTCCTTCAGCTCCCTGTTTTAGCTTCCTTCTCCTTGATAATTTTCGCAGGTGACTTGTCATCATGCATCTCTAGGTCTGCCATGTCAGTGTCAAAATGTACTTGTTCTTCCTCTTACAATGGTGCATCATGCTAATATGCTGATGTCTCTTTTTCAACTCAAGTAGGTTTAGCCCTTTCCACATTTCTAGGAGCAAACATCTGCCTTTTTCCTTTGGGATATGTTTTATTCACCTCAAAACTAGGTGTTATTGTTACATGTCTTCTTTTAGAACCCATTTCTTGAGGTCTTGGTGATGTCAAAGGTGTAGACTGGCTGCTAGATTGAATTGGAGTAGGCAAAAGAGAGGTTTCCTGCTTGAATTCCTACCAAGATATGTTGACATGTGTAAGTTGATGGAAAACAATGATTTTCACCAAGCCATTATGGAACAAGATTGCTTGATGATCTTGCCAATTTCGATGTACTTTTTCTTCCATTTTGACCAAGCTTCTGTAGAGGTAGTGAGGTAGGTTAAGAAGTTTAACACTTGTGAAATGCATCAATAATCTAACATGGTACTGGTATATCCATGAAAGCCTACCCTCACATGCGAATTATTTAATGATCATATTCATGAGAGGGGCATACTTATCAAGCATGTGTATAAAATGAAAAATATTCTTTGGAGCAACTTTGTAAGGAGGCTTCAAAAACATTTTATAATTTTCAATATCTAGGTCTGTCCTTTTGAAATAGATCTCTCCATGGCTAGGGATTTCAGTATATATGGAAATGGCCTCTGTTGAAATAGTAAAATCAACCCCTGCAATTTTTTCCTTATCCTTCCTTAGACTAGTAGTAAAGGTGCTTGTTAATTTATCACTAAAACCAAATTCTTCAATCTTTTGGCAGAAAAGAAGGAAACCTGCATCTTGGAATGACTTCTTGCGAAATGGTGAAGCCATGAAATCCTGTACTCTAGTGGCTTCATATATGATAATATGACCTCCTTTATGCTTCCTCTTATCAGTGGTCTCTGGATCCATTGTGAAACCCTAGCTCACTAGGAAGGGGAATTAGGGTTTCGTTTTAGGAAAACGGGGGATTTGAGGTAGTTTTATGAATGGGGGGAGATGAAGGGGTTTGAGAGTGTCTAAATTCTTAGGAAAATTTTGGGGGGTAGGGATATATGTTAGGGAGTGTAGGGAGGTGAAAATTTGTGAAATGAGTGAGGGGAATGGGTATAAAAATGAAAAACATAGTCCTAGGCTAGGAAAGTGTAGCGTATGCTAGAGTTTGTAGGGAAATGAAGGAAATGAGGAAAATAGGTGAGGGGAAGTCTCAAGGAAGGTGTATGGAAGGTGAGGGAGGGTTTTTGAGCATTAATTTTATGGTTTTTTATAGCAAATGAACCAAAAAAATTATGAGAGAAAAAGTGCAGAAAACCCTAGGAGAGGGTGATTTTCTGAGCTTTCAAGGATGAACTGAAGCAAAAGAAAGGTATATGAGGGAAAAATGAATCCCACTTACTTGGTTTGATGAGATGGAATATTTGGTTGATGAAGAAACCTATGTAAAATAAATATTGTACTCCCTTGAGAAAAACACAACACTTTGGAGAAAACTGCAGCACAACTGAGAAAAGAGCAGCGTAGCTGAGAAATTTGGCACTTTTTGGCAAGAAATTGATTTTCAGATGATGGAAAAGCTTCTTACTGATGGATTGATGTCTCATGAGGGTTGAATGAGTAAATTTTTTTCTTCTTTGGTCTTCTTATAGGCTAGAGGGTCAATTTTCTCTTAGGTGGTGATGTGTCCCCACCTTGTCTTTTCACAAAATGACTTGGATTGCCAGTGAAATGCAGCTTTAAACCTTATTATACATAATTACATAGGTCATTATAGAACACTTCCTTATTAATACTCCTAATGGTGACCTAGATGATGACATGACCTATTTACATGACATTTGATAATATGACCTAATGATGACACTATATGGAATGATAACCAAAATGATGAAAAATATGAGCAAGACACTCTTCCAAGGAATAATGACCTGACCATGATAATATGAATTTACCATGAGAACGGAGGGAGTAGTAATGACCTAGATATACTAACCAATAATTAAATTTTTATTTGAAAACCTATTTGAAACTATAAAAATTAGACCTAGGACCCTATCAACCATTTGAAAGAGCATAATTTGATTACTGGTGACTGATAGGGCTGACAGAAACTAACATTGGCTCCATCTGAGGATGGCATCTCCTTAGGAGGTGTCAAGAACACTGCATATCAGGTAGCCTCATTCATTGGGCATGGAGTCAAAAATAAAAAATAAGACTCGAAACTGAAATAAATTGACAAACTGAAATGACTTGACAAAAAAAAATGAACTGAATTAACTTTTTAAAACAACAACTAATAAAATAAAACTTATGGCCTTCACCTCAGGCTTCAAGCTTCCATGACAACTGATTCACACTTTGGCATCAAAATAAACTAGTATGTACAATGAAAATGAGAAATTTTTTAAAAATTAGGTGAGGTAATGCTTGAGGAGCCTACCATTGATTGGTCTTCTTGAAAAAGCTTGTTCATTAAGTTATTCCAACACAAAGGCATTCTTCCCTCTGAAAGCCAAAATTATTTATGGTCCTTTCCACAAGTTTTCTAACATTCCATGCTTTCCTTTCTCCTCGTTCCGGGAATCCCATCGAAGAACTACATCTCCCACACTGAAATCATCTGCCTTTGTTTTCTGTCATATATTTTATTGATATTTTTTTGAAGTTTCGAAGTATTCTGAAATACTTCCTCTCGAGATTGCTGGAAATGAATCATCTAATTGATTCTCAATTGAATATCATTGGGCTCACTGTCTACTTCCTACAAAATTTTCAAGATAGAGACAACAAGAGAAGTCCGAAAAATAGTATCCACTCCATATACCAACTGAAAAGGTGACATGCCTATGGATTTTTTGGTGCTCACTCTATTTGCCCATAGAGCATTGATCAAATTTTTGTGCCAATTCGTCTTATTTTCTTCCACCAACTTCTTAATGATGTTTACCAATGATTTATTGAATGATTCAACCAACCCATTACCTTGTGGGTAATATGTTGTTGAGTACTCGAGCCTTATATGATACTTGTCACATAAATAAATCATCCTCTTGGATTTAAAACAACTGCATTATATATGATGATTTTCTGTGGACAACCAAATCATGACAAAAGGTTAGACTCAATAAACTGAATTATTACTGTATTCATAACCTTCCTAGTGGGGATAGCGTCGATCCATTTTGTGAAATAATTGGTTTTTGTCAAGATCCAATTATGTTCAGATGAAGATGAAGGGTGAATCTCACCGATAAAATCAAGACCCCACTGCTAAAAGGGCGCTTGAACTAAAATGGGATGCAAGGGCAAGCACAACAACAACAAATTCCTCTTTCCCTAAAAAATATGACACTCATGGCAACTCATGATAGTTTTGAATACATCAGAAAGCAATCTTCGCCAATAAAATATAACCCTAAATATCTTGTTTTCCGTGGTCTTCCAAAAGAGATGACCACCACAATCCCCTTTGTGAAAATCATTCATGACGTCCTTTGCCTCGCTTTCAACTAAACAATTTAACAAGACTCCTCCAGGATATTTGCAAAACAATGCATTATCAAGAATAAATTATTTCAAAGCTTTCAACTTTAATGATCTACTCTTACTCTTTGACACTTTTGGCGGAGGATTTAAATGCTGAAGTACATAAACAATGTCTGAATACCAAGGAGATGAAGTGAAAATCTATAATACCTGAGGTGTTGAATAAACCACTTTTTCATCAGAAACTCCTGCAATGAGATTGATGTCCAGACTCCAGAGCATGAAAATTTTACTCTTCCATAAGCTTTTCCAAAACTTGTCCTTTGATCAACTTCATTGGTTTAATTTCGAGGTCATACTACAATATTGCAGCAATCCATTTCCCACGCCTACCTTCAGGGCCAGGTTGCATCAAAACATATTTGAGTGTTGCATTTGGAACATAGGCAACAATATGCAAGTGAAGAATGTACACTCAGAAATCCTTCAAAGCTTTCACAAGCGCCAGGGCCTATTTATCAATGATGTTATACCTTAGTGCTGCATCCCTTATGGTTCTACTAACAAATGCAATTGGTTGTTTTTTTTTACATCCTTCTTCTACCTTAGGACAACATCTAATGTGTGCTCAGAAGTAAATGAAAAAATAATAAAATCCATAGTATAATTGGGGCTGATAAATATTGGAGCACAAGACAAAGAAAACTTGACTAAATTGAAATATTTCTTAGCATTTTCAGACCACTTTACCTCATTGTCCTTCTTTAACATGTTAGTTATCTCCCATAAATGTTCAGTGAGGTTAGGAATGAACCTTCTCAAAAAGTTGATCTTAGCATTAAAGGACTAAATTTATTTCTTATTTCTCGGGAAATCCAACTGTTGGATTTATTAAATTCTTGAGGGGTCTATGTGGATGCCATCCTTTGATATGATAAGCCCAATTAACTTACCTTCCTCCATAACAAACAAAATCTTTTTTGGATTCAACGAAATACCAAATTTCCTGCACCTTTGGAAAACAATCCTCAAATGATGCAAGTGATCTTCATATTTTTGAGAGAAAATGGTTAAATCGTCAAGGTAAATAACCAAAAATACATCTTTTTCATTTGAAAAAGAGATATCCATCGCTCACTGAAATGTGGCTCCTGCATTTTCAGCCCAAAAGGGATATTGACGTGCATAAATGTACCCCATGGTGTCGTAAAAGTTGTCTTCTCACGGTCATCTGGATGCATTAAAATATGATTATACCCTGAGTACCCATCAAGAAATGAAATTCTAGAGGAAACAACTACCCTCTGTAAGATATGGTCCATCTTAAGGAGAGGATAATTGTCCTTCAAGCACACTTTGTTCAAATTCTAGAAATCAATGCATAAACAAATTTCACCTATATTTTTTATAGATGGAACCAGATTCGACATAAAATTAGAAAAGTGAAGAGTGATAATGATACCAACCTTATACAACATGTTTACCTCTTTCTCAATTGATGGTAGCAATCTCAGATTGATCCTCCTGAGCTTTTGGCAGAAAGGCTTCTGATCAGGATCAATAGGAATAGTGTGTGTAATTATACTTTAATAATAAAACTTTAAATCTAAATAATCCCACGCAAAAAATCTAAAAACTCAACCAAAAGTTTCGTGTATTTACCTTTCATTTCCAAAGTTAATCATTTTAACAACTTCACCATCTTGGGCTTCTCGACTGTGCCAATTTTGATATCTTCAACTCCTTCTTTAGTAGGGACCATATTTGGTTTCTTCGTGACACCATATTGATCAAAGAGTTCTTCCAAAGGTACAAGACCTCTTGGAATGGAATTTTCTTTCAGCTGTAAGACTTCTAATTCTGTTGCATTGTTTCCTTGATCATCAAATACATCATCAATATGAGAAGTGGAAAACTCTTCCTCCATTTGCAGATTTTTATTTTATTTTCTTGTCATCTTGAAATACTTTCCAATGCCTAAGGTTATCTAGAACAATGGGGTAATGCTTAACATTAATTTCATATTTCCTGTTGGGATGTATCATAATTCTAAACATGCTTGCTGCAGTAGCAAGAGAGTCAGCAATACAATTATGGTTTCTAGGAATCACGGATAAAGTATATTCAGAAAAAAGTTTTGAGAATATCTAAGAAAACATTGCAATATGCTCACATCCTTGAATATTTGGCTTGGTATTCCCCTTTTACTTGTTTGATTATCAACTCAGAGTCGCCATAAACTGAAATCTTTTGAGCCCATAATTTCTTAAGAATCTTAAGCCCAACAACCAAAGCTTTGTATTCTGCTTCATTATTTGAATAATCAAAAGCAAGTTTATATGAAAAACACCTGACATTAGGAGGAATATTGCATGACTTATTCATTGGGTTATGAATCCAAATTCCTATTCCAGCTCCTTCCTTTCCCACTTCTATATCAAAATCCATAGTCCAAAGACTCTTTTCTTCATCTAAAAGCTCAAATTTGGATGTCTGATCTTAATTTTCTGTTTGTTGATTCACTGTCTCAACATGTTATGTTTCCTTCGCTGATTCTACTGTCTGCTCAACTGATGTACTTGGATGCAAATCATTCACTTTATGTTTCATCTTTTATGCATTGAAAAATTCTCCAACACTACCTGAAACTTTTGAAACTTCCTCATTCTCTACTAGCTAACTATCTATATCAACTGGAATATCATAGTTAAACAAAATAAAAGACTCTAAGTTGATATGTATAGAGTGTATACGGCGATTATTCGGTTTCTCTTTTCTTTTAATCATATACTTCATCTTGGTTTCCCTTTATTATTTCCCGAGCTGACCGAACACTAGTATAGTAGCATAAGGGAAATCGAGTTGCAAAGTTCCTTTTAGCTTTTCTCCCCATGAACACGAGAGAAACATCCTGTACCTTGGAGGAATATCAGCCACAACCACATCCATCAAGACATTCTTCTGGGGAATATGATCAAGAGACACTACCAGCTCTTTAATGAGATTGAGACACCCCACTCTACCTGAATCAAAGGACTAAAGGTCGTGATATGGGTGGGTAATGTCCAATCCTAGTTTTTCCATTATGGCTTTGGGCATGAGATTTTGATATTCTCCAAAGTCTAACATGTAAATTTGAAGGATGAAATCATGGATGCGAAGATTGAGGTAGAAAGGTGGGACTTCACTATTAGGTAAGTTTCCATCTACAACTGGGCCAAACAACAACTCCGGGTGGTAATCGCTAACATTCACCATATCATATGTTTGGTAAAATTTTAGCATATTAGCTACATGAAACTTATGCTGATCATTATTTATGAGTTTAGTTAAAGGAATGGAAACTTTCAACTTGGAAATTTCATTCTCTAAACTAAACAGTTTGGGATATTTTTCTACCCCTTTGGAAGTGACATCCTTCCTTTTGGGTTGTTCTTTGGAGCGAATCTCCTTTCTCTGACCTTCAGTTTGTGTTTCATTATCTTTATTTGGATTGTTGGTTGATAACTCATTGTTCTTTCTCTGATTGGTAGCAACAGGCTCCTTTTCTTTTTGCTGATTTGTAGAGGTCAGTTTTTGGGGATGAGTATCCTTTGGAGAAGTTGGCCTCTTATGATTTGAAGTGATAGACATATTTATGTTCCTCAAAGTATATTGACTTTGCATTGAGCTAAGGTCATTTTGGAAACCTATATGATAATATTCCTTCTCTAATACTATCATATCGTCATTTGAAGGAACACATTTCTGATCATCAGATTTATCAACCTCAACTTCTTGAGTATATTCTTTGTTTTCGGTTAAGAAAATAGGTTGTCCATCATTATCGAAAATATGATTCTCTTCAAGAATATCTCCTTCTTACTCAAGTGTATGAGCATAGTTTTTCTGAAGTTGTGTTATTATATGTTGTTGTGCTTTTTTATCTTGACCTATCTACTCTCTTTGCTTGATCCTGAGTTGAGGTTGTTGTTGTTGTTGTCCTCGAAAATTAGGATTCCAGATCTTATTTTCTGGTTTCCTATCTGATACTGTCATCCTATTCATCATTTATTCCATAGTTATAATCAAAGAGTCCAACTTACCATCTGAAGAAGGATAATACTCCTCTTTAATTGTCACCCTTCTTTCTGTTTTCATTTTTTATTTCTTAATCATCAAATTTGCCTCCACAGTCACTACATTTCTCTGCATCTCTTCGAGAGTTGTAGGACTCCTTTCCCTCAGCTGATAGGCCATGTTGGGATCGAAGGAATTTGTATAATGTAGAAAATCCAAGCTAGGAGGGGGCTTGATGTCATTTGGAATTGAATTGTAGATCTTGTTAAATCAGGCAGTGAAATATTGCATGGACTCATTGAGACTCCTTCTCAAAGCATCATATTCAACAATAATTTGAAGAGGATTCTTATTTTCTTCCCATCTAGCTAAAAAAATTCAGTCAACTGTTGTGGATTTGAAACTGAATTTGCAGTCAAATTACAAAACCATGTCTTCACATCTCCTGAGAAACTTTGGGAAACTACCCTCATATTTGCATCATCGTTGTCGATCTCTTCAAGATTGATGAAATCAATTTCCTTCACCATATGTTGTAGGGTTGTAACCTCTATTGTCCTATCAAACAAAGGGAGCCTTTGACCATACCCTTGAGGTAAAGCAGTGAGCTAGGTAGGTAATATTAAAGGACCAAATCTCGCCATGAATGTTGATATGGTTGTGTAGGGGTAACAATAGGATGTGTTGTTTGAGGAGGTGTTTTGGAGGAAGTGATGAATAAGGAGTGGAAGATGTTGCAACATCTGAATGAGATGTTGAAGGTAAGGATGTAGCATTAAACAATATTTCTTGATGATACTGAATATAGGCTTTCTTAGAGGTATATTGTAAGTTATTATCCAATTTTTGAAGATTGTGGAATTGGGACCAAACCTTCCTATCTGTTTTATATGCAGACTCTAAAGTTGGTGGAATAAATTCAATTTTTACAGGATCATATACTATTTCTGAAAGTGAAGTTTCAGATTTATTTCTGAACAATGAAATCTCAAACTTGATGTCGAAAGGTAAATATTGTAGAGTAGTCAAATCATTAGGAAGTGAAATAGATCTTACGAGAGATGGTGAAATTGAGTCAACTAGTTGGAGTTATGATCTTTGTTTCTTTAGGATCCTATCCGGGTCTTCAACCAGAGATGGTGGATTAGGATCAGGGTTCAATCTTGTGAAATTATTAGGAGCCAGTTCTAAAAACTGCAGTTTGACTCTGCAAATGTGAGTCAACCTTATTGAAAGCTAGGTCTTGTCACCCACAGGCCTAGATCTTAATGAATTTGTCGTGAAATCTGAGGGAAGATGTGATATTTCGTTACATAGAAATGGCGCCAAAATTTTTATCCTCTAGAGTGTCCTAAAGATAAGAATGGAAACCGAATGAGGTAACCTAGAACCACTTAGGATTTGGTAGCTAGCCCTACCAAATCAGGGATGGATCTCTATGCGATCTTACAACCCACAAGGTGACTAAAGAGGGTAAAAATATATTAGGCTAGGTATTCAACTCTAGGGTTTTTAAATATAGAATTTTTGTTGGATCAAGAGGAGAGGTCAAAAGAAACTAGGTTAGGTCTAAAAGATTTTAGTTGCAGGGATACAAAGGGGAATGCTAGGTATGTTCAGTGACACTCTAAGGATGTCAATTGTAGTGTAGGGTGGAAAAGAAAAGGTTCAAAATGAGAATGACAAGCATGAGTTATTTTTTCAGAAGATGAATAACATAAACATGAAATTCCTACCAAAACAGAGCACAAAATTTGAGAAATATGTTTAACATCTTATAGGAATATCACTGAAAGAAAAGATATGGAAAGAATATGAACTAATCATTCATAAAAGTGATTTACAGGAGGAAAAAATTGTCACAAAATAATACCACATGAATCCCTATATAATGTTGAGATTTTTGGGTGTTGGGGTAGCATCAGATGTGCTCTAGGTCACAAACCTTGTTAAGGGACTAGAGTACATAAGATATCCAAGACCCAGAAAGAATTTTGGGAAATTCCATCTGGTTTAAGAGATATTTAATTAATTAATAATTTTAATTAAGGACCCTAAGTCTAACTTAGGAAAATTAAAAGATTAAAGGTAATTAAATTAAACATGTGATGAGAATGACTTAAGTGACACGGATCAAGCATATTCTAATATTAGCCATCGATTCAACATTAGATCACAACCATTGATGTTTCAACGAGAAAATTATAAGAAGAGGTCTCGGGGTCAGTTGTAGAACACACACATTGCAAAGCAATGAAACTAAGCTGAGATTCTAAGGCATAGTTTGCTAAGAATTTTAGAAGTGTTTTCGCTGCAACGAGGGGCAGTATTGGCAAGGGGGATGGTCTAGTCCCAGGACAAGAGTACAATGAGGGAAGTGAAGTAGCATACCTAAGCAACGTAGAAGAAGCAACTATGCAGAGTAGCCGAGAGCCCAATAGGGGCAGCGCGAAGGCAACAGGAGACCAAGAGGGCTGACGCAAGACCAACTAGTGTAGCGCAGGGGTAGCGTAACCAAATATAGTGTGACTAAGGCCCATCTTGAGGAGCACAGAGGTTGACGTAGGCCAGGAAGGCTGACGCGGAGGGCTTCAAAGAAATGCTGGGTTTTCCAGAGGACGGAAAAGGGCTGAGTTATGTAAATCTCATTTGAGGGTGTGAATCAGTTGGTTTTTCTGTCTTTCAGATAAAGGTATTGTTTTTGTTTATATGTATCTGTCGAGTTAGCCAATTTGGTGCCCATATTTATTGTACTCATATTCCGCTTAATAATAAAATCCCTACAAAAGATAACATCAGGTTTTCCTGCATTGGGTTTTTATGGGGACATTTGTCCAGAAAATCCTTGTGTGCCACTTTGTCATTTAACATGTTATTCAGTTTATATATGCATGTGTAGGCTGTTAATGTATTTACTTCGATTTTAATTCTGAAGTTTTTCAGATTAATAACTTAGGTAAGTAGGAGAAGTAAATCAAAAATTTAACAATAGGGTTTTTGTAATTTAGATTCAGAAATTTTCACATGGTATCAGAGCGATTGAAGATCAGGCTAGATTCTACCAAGATGATTGAAGAAATCTGTGTTGCAGAAAGCAACAAAGAAAGCAACAAAAACAATAGACAAACCTGAGAAGGAAACGTAATAGCATAAGGACACAAAGGTAGCAAGAGCCACGCACAAGTTGATACTATCCCAGCTGGTTGACGTAGAGACAGTGTAGAGTCTTCCAAAGAGATGCAGGAGAAGCCTGCGCTGTGCAAAGGCTGCGCTGAGCCAGTCTACTCAGTAGAGGCTAGCCAGGGTGACACAGTCCATAATCTGATTACTATGCAGAGTGCCATGAACTGAAAGCTGAGCTATATATCTTCAACAGTTGTTGGTGGTTCGAATATTCTATCGGTGCAGAATTTAGCCTAAGCTAAGTTCAAAAAGAGAGGGAGGAGAACAACTTCTCAATATATTTCATGCCAAATAATTCTGAATATCGATCATAGGGTGATCGGAGAGAGATGATTCATTGTGTTTGGCAGAATTCCAAGGGAGGAAGTCAATTGGTAGAGGGAGAAGAGGGTGCCTTTCTCACCAAGGACCCTAGATCTAAGTCTCTAGTATAGAGAGGAGGGTTTGTTACAAAAAAAATTTGAGTAGATGACGCCACACAGACTACATGATCAGGATAGGTTGGACGACCTGTCCAAATTTTCTCTCTTGAAGGCTAGAATCCTGGTAGTCCTAGAGGCCTACGGTATACATGAGCATGAAAAGAAAGTCTTGTCTACACTAATCGATGTGAAACTCCTGGAGAAGCACAATGAAGCAATGACACATGCCAAATGCTACATTATGGATGGGGTCCAAGATCATGTGCTACTACACATAGCCAAGAATATGACAACTCATGAGATGTGGGAAGCCCTAACCATAGTGTATCAAGGGAGGTCAGTCTAGAGAAATATGCTTCTGGAGAACCAGTTGAGGTTATTCATGATGTCTAAGGGAGAGGAAATCGATCCTTTCCTATCCATATTGCAGTCGATCCAAGATTAGCTAACTGGCATGGGGGTGAAGGTGGATAATGATGTTAAGGTGAGGACTGCTCTAAGTGTTGTCACAGAGGACTGGGAAACATTTGTCCAAATTCTTTTGGGAATAGTGGATCTTCCTAACTGGGAAAATATGTGGGCTATCCTTCGACAAGAGGATATACGTCGAATCGCTAAGAGGCAGTACAACACCAGTTCAAGCAGGGTGAAAAAAGAGGAAGAGGAAGATGCAGAACTAGTATCAAAGAGGCAGCAAGGGAAAAATAAGCGTGATTTATCAAAGATAAAATGTTTCTAGTGCGATGAACTTGGACATTTTTCTAGAAATTGTCCTTAGAAGAAGAAGGACAAGGAGGCTTCTAGTTCCAAGGCTGTTGTAGCAGACGATGACTCTAAAAATGATGTAGCCATGAGCGCTCATGAACCACAGAAGTGGGGTGATATTGATCTATAGAGAAGCTATAGAGTGGTGGCAGGATCCTTGATTAGCCCAACGCTTGGATCACATACTAGCTACAAGAGCTTTAAGATGGCAGCAGGAAAAATGGAGCAGTGGGTGTAGAAGATCACAGATGAAGCAGAGGCAGAGGTTGAAATGCTAATGAGGGAGAAACGCATTGCACATACAATAGTAGCATGGATGCAACAACATAGAGGTAGCATAGATAAGGCTTATTTACGCAATGAAGTGTTGTAGCAGCATAGAGGCTTCAGGAGGAAAACGCAATGCAACAACAACATAGAGGGCAACAACGCAAAGGCAACGCGGATGAGGTCTGCTTACGTAGTGTAGAGTTGTAGCAGCGCAGTAGCCTTAGGAGGATAGCGTAAAGAAGCAACGTATGGAGCTTCAGTGATGAGATGAAACCCAAATGACTTGTCTGTCACATATTGGGTGAGTGCCCTTCAGTTTCTTATTCTCAGCAACTGAGTTGCAATGCAGCAATTAGTAGTGGCAGTGCTATAGGTAGCACGATGCATCAATTTGAGAGGGAAATGCAATACATATGTAGCAGTGATAGTGGTAGAGTCATGGGAAATAGTAAAAAAGAGCAACAACATCATAGCGATGTAGGGCAGCAGGCCAAGCATTAGCCCAGAGACCGACACCAGAGATCAGTGCAAAAATTCGGTGTGAATTTTTTTGCTAGAGCACATTCCTCGCTAAGAGGGAGTGTTGATATTTTTGGGTGTTGGGGTAGCATCAGATGTGCTCTAGCTCCCAGAATTTGTGGAGGGACTAGAGTACATAAGATCTCCAAGACCCAGAAAGTGTTTGGGAAATTCCATCCGGTTTAAGAGGTATTTCATTAATTAATATTTTTAATTAAGGACCCTAAGTCTAACTTAGGAAAATTAAAAGATTAAAGGTAATTAAATCAAACATGTGATGAGAATGACTTAAGTGACACAGATCAAGCATCTTCTAATCTTAACCGTCGATTCAATATTATATTGTGACTGTTGATGTTTCAATGAGAAAAGTATAAGAAGATGGCTTGGGGTCAGATGGAGAACACACACACTCGCAGAGCACTGAAACTAAGCTGAGATTCTAGGGCACAATTTTCTTAGAATTTTAGAAGTGTTTCAACTGTAGTAAGGGGCATTATTGGCAAGGGGGGTGGTCTAGTCCCAAGCCAATATTACAATGAGGGAAAAGAAGGAGCATGCCTGAGAAGTGTAGAAGCAATAACTACACAACAACTACATAGAGAAATCGAGAGCCTAGGAGGGGCAACGCAAAGGAATCAGGAGGCGAGGAGGGCTGACACAGGCCCAACTAGGGCAACACAGGGGAAGCATAACCCACTCTAGTGTTACTCAGGCCCATCCTAAGTAGCGCAAAGGCTCACATAGGTCAGGTAGGCTAATACAGAGGGATTCAGAGCAACAATGGGGTTTCCAGAGGCTGGAAAGGGCCGAGTTCTGTAAATCCTGTTTGAGGGTGTGAATTGGTCAGTTTTTCTATCTTTTGGATATAGGTATTGTTGTCGTTTATATTTCTCTGTCGATTTAACCAGTTTGGTGCCCAGGTTTGTTGTACTCAGATTCTGCTTAATAATAAAAACCTTCCAGAAGCTAGCAGCACTGATTTTCTCGCATTGGATTTTTCTGAGGACATTTGTCCAGAAAATCCTTGTGTGTCACTTTGTCATTGAGCATGTTATTCAGTTTAGATATTCATGTGTAGGCTATTAATGTATTTACTTCGATGTTAATGTTGATTTTTTTAGATTAATAACTTATGTAATTAGGAGAAGTAAATCAAGAATTTAACAACATATTTTTTGTAATTTAGATTCTAAAATTTTCACACATAATAGCAGCAACTGGCCTTGTATTTCTGCAAAAATTAACTGTACACAAATTTCCAAGCCTTCTACTCAATGATGTCCAACCTTGAATCTAATTGAAAACAAGCTACATATATACCAAAACCATCTTCCCCACTCTCAAGGGTTGAATCCCTCAAGATAGGAACAATTTACACAAATTTCTCTAACCAAACCTAAGACTCGAGAGGTTAAAAAAACTCTCCTTATAGCCTTTGATTGACCTTTCTATCATTAATCACCTTCATAATTACATTAAATTTACTCTAAAAAAACAAATTACATTCATTTACATCATTTCAAACCAAATAAAGAAAACTTACATCATCATAAACAAAGTTTGACTGATAAAACTCAATATTTTGACCTCTAGGGAAAAGTGCAACAAATTCTGAGAAAAGCGCAATGCCATGTGGGAAAATCTCAACGCCAACTTGGAGGGAAGTTTTGAGTAAATTCGAGTGCTCCAAATCCCGATTTGAAGGTATAATTGGAAAGCTTAGGATGTCTAGTTGTCCATAGAGTACTTAAGCAAGCAAAATGGCCTCTCCAAGGCTAATAAAATTGGATTATCCCAAGGTCACTCTAAAAGCGCAGCGCAAAGGTGAAAGCAGTGGCATGAAGTGGGGTTTTAGCATGTTTTTGGCATTTTTATTCCAACCAGAAGGATAAAGTGGCACACAAGATAGATAGATGACATGTGTAGGTTACAAGCTATCCACCAGTATAGACTTTTTGTGATTTGGAGCCCTCAGGAAAAAGCGCAATGCCAAGGCACTGTGCTTTTGGCTCTCATGAATTACCTGTTTTTAGACAAAAGTCACAAAAATTTCAATATTATCAAAATTTTATTCAAAAATGGTCTATAATTACCCCTTTAAGTTGGAAAATTATGTGTTAGACAAAGAGAGAGGCCTCAACCAACAAATCAATCTTATCCTTCTTATTTTGCTTAATTAGGGTTTTCCTCAATTTCCTTTTCAAGATTTTGACCCTAATCCGAGAAATATTTTTTTTTGGTATAGTAATGCATTGCCATGTTTCTTTGGAGCTTGTTGTTCTTGTTAGCCTTCTTGATAATCTTCTCCAAGTGAAAATTTACCTTGTCAAGCCAAAATTCCTTTTCTTGCTCAATTTCTGTTGCAATAAACTCATCAAAATCCTGCTGACCTAGTGAAGGATATGTTTCAGTTTCTTTCTCTTCCAGCCTCCCTAGACCTCTTTTTATTTGACCCCTTGGTTTTATTTGTACTTCGTTATCCTCAAGTTGCTCAAAATCAATCACTTACTTACCTTTTCCATCCTCCTTCAAATCTGCCTTGGGTTTACTAAGCAAGAGTTGTTTTACTTGAAGTTGCTTGTTCTCCTGCTGAATAAATGTAATCATGAAATTATCCTTTCAAAGTTTGTCCTTTATCTCCCTGATTTTAGCTTCCTCCTGCTTGATTATTTTCTCAGGTGACTTTTCCTCATCATTCATCTCTAGGTATTCCATGTCAGTGTCAAAATGTACTTGTTCTTCCTCTTGAAATGGTGCCTCATGCTGATATGTTGATGTCTCTTTTCCAACTGAAGTAGGCAGAGCCCTTTCCACATTGCGAAGATAAAACATCATCCTTTTTCCTATGGTATATGTTTTAGTCACCTCAGCCCTAGGTTTTCTTATTACAGGTCTGCTTGTAGAACCCACTTCTTGAGGTCTTGGTAATTTCAAAGGTGTACATTGACTGCTAGATTGAAATGGGGTAGGAAAAAGAGAGGCTGATTGCTTGAATTCCTCCCAAAAAAAATTGACCTATGTAAGGTGATGGAAAACAATGATGTTCACCAAGCCATGATAGAACAAGTTTGCTTGATGATATTTCCCTTTGCTATGTACTTTTTATGCCATTTTGACCAAGCTTCTATAGAGGTAGTGAGGTAGGTTAAGAAGTTTAACACATGTGAAGTGCATTAGTAATATAACATGGTACTGGTATATGCTTGAAAACATACCCTCACATGTGAGGTATTTCATGTTCATCTTCATGAGAGGGTGATACTTATCAAGTAAGTGTCTAAAATGAAAAATATGCTTTGGAGCATCTTTGTAAGGAGTCTTCAAAAACATTTATAATTTTCAATATCCAGGTTTGTCCTTTTGAACCAGATCTCCCCATGGCCAGGGATCTCAATAGTTATGGAAATGGCCTCTAATGAAATAGTAAAATAAACTCCTGCAATAGTTTCCTTATCCCTCCTTATATTGATAGCAAAGGTGCTTTTTAATTTATCACTAAAACCAAATTCTTGAATATTTTGGCAGAAAACAAGGCAACATGAATCTTGGAATTACTTCTTGAGAAATGGTGAAGCCATGATATCCTGTACTCTAGTGGGTTCATATCTGATAATCTGAACTCCTTTATTCTTCCTCTTATCAGTGGTATCTAGATCCATTCTGAAACCCTAGCTCACTAGGAAGGGGAATTAGGGTTTAGTTTTAGGAAAATAGGGGATTTGGGGAAGTTTTATGAATGGAGGGAGATGAAGGGGCTTGAGAGTGTATAAATTATTTGGAAAAAAATGGGGGGGTAGGGATAGATGTTAGGGAGTGTAGGCATGTGAAAATTTTGGAAATGGTATAGGGGAATGGGTATAAAAATGAAAAACACGGTCTTATCCTATGAAAGTGTAGTGTAGGCTAGGTTTTGTAGGGAAATGAAGTAAATGAGGGAAATGGGTGAGGGTAAGTATCAAGGAAGGTGTATGGAAGGTGATGGAGGGTGTTTGGGCATTAATTTTAGGGTTTTCACAGCAAATGAACCAAAAACACTATGGAACCAAAAGCGGAGAAAACCCTAGGAGAGGGTGATTTTTCGAGCTTTCAAGGATGAACTGAAGCAAAAGAAAGGTAGATGAGAGACAAATGAATAGAATTTACTTGTTTTTGATGAGATGAAACCTGTGGTTGATGAAGAAACCCTTGGAAAATAAATATTCTACTCCCTTGATAAAAACACAACACCTTGGAGAAAAGCGTAGCACAACTGAGAAAAGTGCAACACAGCTGAGAAATTTGGCACTTTTTGGCAAGAAATTGATTTTTAGAGGATAGAAATGCTTCTTTCTAATGGTGTGATGTCTCATGAGAGTGGAATGAGTAAAGTATTTTCTTCTTTGGTCTTCTTATAGGTTGGAGCGTCAATTTTCTCTTAGGTGGTGATGTGGCCCCACCTTGTCTTTTCACAAAAGGACTTGGATTGCTAGTGAACTGTAGCTTCAAACCTTATTATACATAATTACATCTTAATAAATATCACAATGCATTTTATAGATAATTATAGAACACTCTTCCCTATTACTACTCCCTCTAATGGTGATCTAGATGATGACATGACCTATTTACATGACATTTGATAATATGACCTAATGATGACACTATATGGAGTGATAACCAAAATGATGACCAAGATGACCAAGACACTCTTCCAAGGAATAATGACCTGACCATGATAATATTTATTGACCATGATAATGGAGGGAGTAGTAATGACTTATATATACTAACCAATGATCAAATTTTTATTTGAAACCCTATTTGAAACTATAAAAATTAGACCTATGATCCTATCAACCATATTAAAGAGCATAATTTGATCATTGGTGATAGATAGGACTGACATACACTAACGCCAGTGATCCAAAAATAGGCCTAAATATGTTGAGAAGGTTCTACAGGTATGAAAGACAGTGGACACATTTTTTCAATTTATTGTCATTCTGTTTTCTTTATGTACACAAGCATGCAAGGAAGGAGGGTTTGTATCTAACATTTTTTTTGTTCTGTTACCATATAATTTATTTCCCAGAAGTATCAAATTTAGCAAGGGGATGCTACAAAGTTAGAGATAAAAATGTACTAAGAAGGTTTTTTTTATCCTTGTTGCTCTATTCTAGCCTTTTTTTATAATGATTTTATGAACCATATGTATTTCATATGTAGATTCGGGTCACTTCTAGTGTGGGCCTTTCTTGTTTGGCAAGCGTTTCTTTGATTGTTTTCAACCTTTCAGATTATGAAGAGAGTCAATTCATTCCATATTTTTCGTTACATTTCTACTGTAGAAACCAAGGGGTCTAGAGGCAATGAAAATTTCAAATAGTGATTCAGACTGATGTGGCTAGGCATGAAAAAATATCCAAGTTCTGCCAAATTTTCCATGTTTTTCATTATGCATACTATTTTCTCATTAATTCATCGAATTCCAGCTAAGCCTTTGTACTCTGTAAAATTTCGGTAGATTGATTGAAAATTTTTGGGGGAGATTTTTGCTGGAAAGCTGCTTTGTAGTTGCAATTAATTTCAGATTTACTTTGGCTATATGTTTCCAATGATATGGTAATATTTTCTTTCAAAATATTTTATAAAGCCTACATATATAGGTTTGTATGTCATTGCATCCATCAGTGGCCTTCCTGTACAATTTTTAAAGGTGACATGTAGGGAATGAGTCTTGGCACAACCATTCAAGACAGTGAGAATGGATTCTTGTATTTACTTATGGATTTGTAGATATATTTAAAATAGATTTATTCTATCTCAGAATCATTTCATCTTTGTGTTTATAAACTTGTTGTATTATAAGCAATGCAATTATTTTCAAATTTGTTGGGAAATTTGTTCTATGATATTAATTTCACAGGTTAAAAACATAAATTATAGGAAAATATTGTGAGGATCAACTAATTTTTTATCCAATGACACTTTTTTGTTACACACAAAGATTTATTGATGAAAAATACACCTATGTTTTACCTATTATGGTTTGGTTGTAATTTGTCTATGGTAAGCTTGGAAAAATGAGACTATGATATCAACCTTATAAAGCAATATAACTCTGTAGTTTGTAATGAAATGTACCTTTTGGATTTTTTTTATAGGTCTTTAGAGTTATGGACAACTTGGACCCTTCAATTGAAAAGCAGAACTTTAAGTAGACAAAGTAGACTATCTTAAGCATCATTAGTGCCCACTTAACCTACTAGAAATTTGAGAGTAAGAATCCATCCTCCTTTCCGAGGACATCAATTTCCCTTGTAGTTCCATAAGGGACTTTTGTCCCCCATGGGCCTACCAATTCTTGATTGGATTTTGTTTCAGTTGTGTTGCAAAAATAAATACATTTAAACATGGCTTAGGTATCCCTTGATTATCCAGTCTCTCCCACAATGTCACCTCCCCTCTTCTACCCTTTGCTGGTATTGTGCATCCATGTAAACATGAGAAAGAGATTAAGTATACAATATTTAACATCCTTTGTTATGTTTCCTTTTCAGAAGCAGAGCTATTGTATGGAGGGCATGTTGGAGGGTAATGAATATAGAATTCCAACAAAGTTGTTGCAACTTATATTATCCCAAGTAACCTTTTGGCTTGAGAAGCATTACTATGATTTCAATAACTAATTAAAGTTTCTTTATAAAAAATGTCGAGTTGTAGTGTTTTCCCTATGATATCATACATCTCAATTTTTAACTCATAGGAATATATGGAAATGCTCAGTTTTATTTATTCTATTTTAACCATAATTTTGAGAGAAACTAAGGAAAAGCATTTTCACAGAGTACACTTTTGTAATAACCCCAAAACGTTTACATATTTAACTTATCTAGTTTAATAAATGTTTCTTTGCATTGTTTATGATTAACTATGTTGTGAGTTTAATCCATAGCTATTCTATAGAGCTTAGCATATCTTTCTTTGCTAGGTTGTTGTATGGAAGTGATATGAGAAAAGTTGCATTGTTTGGTTGTCCAAGTGTTGAAAATAAGTATGTTTTTGCTGCAAAACAATTACATTTTTTCTACAGTATTGAGAATGGCATTGTGGGTTGAGTTTTGTGGTCTAATTTTCTCTAAATTTCTGCTTCAACTTGTTGATTTGTATTCCAGATATTCCTTTTTAGTTCTTTATCACATTGTAATATTATTTGTTTGAGTTTAGAATTTTCAGTTAGCTGTTGATTATAGTGCAGTGCTTCGTGACATTGAATCCTTAACATTGATTTTGATTCTCCATTTGAATATGGTCAGGCTTTCCTTCCGTGTAATATGAAGGGCACATGCAGTGTTCCATTTGCAAAGGTGTCTAAAGTAAGTATTTTAAGGGTGGAAGATGTTGCTATATTTATCTATATAATTAGTTTGAATGCTGAGAAAAATGAACAATCCATACCAGATGATGTTAAACAATCCGTTATTAATTTGCTGAAGGAACTTGTTGATTTCAGTACCATCTCTTTGAATGGATATTTGAGCCTTTCACTACAATAGTAATTAGATCCAATACTAGTGGGTCTAAAAAATCATGTAAATGTGTAGTTGTTTCTCAATTTTTACCCTTTGCCTTGGCTGACAAATCCTTCATCATTTTCTAAGAAAAAAAATGCACAAAATATGACCATGTTAATTTGAGGGAAGATATGTTGTGCATACATCAATATTGTTATATAAATGTATGTTGAAGTTGTGCCTAGTACTTACTGCATAGCAACCGAAAGGGATGTTTTGCCTCTTTTTGAAGTTGAGAGAGGTAAGAGTTGTATATGAATTTCCCATTATTTGAATGTGAGATAAGAAATATGGCACTCTCCTTTTAGGACATGTTGTATTTCACTTGTCTTGTATGCATCCCACACTTGGGGTCAGGACATTAGTCAATGGCCAATGTTCCTGTGTGTTGGTGAAAATATCAATACTTAATATCTTACTGTACTGGTCTTAGATCCAGTAACTTTTGAAATGGTGATTCTCTATCGAGATTTCCCACCACATTAGCACATGCAATTGGACTAGATACACCTTGGGGGGGGAGGAGATTGATGGCAATCATTGTTGTGGTTATACTATCGAGTTGACTATGAGATTTAAGGGATGCCCTATGAGATTATTCTACCCTATTTTTAATTTGTTTTTGACATTCCCATGTGTTGTTTTATATTTTTAATACATTTTGATAACATCTAATGAAAAAAATGGTACTCATGGTTTTATATATTTAATTGAATGTGTAATATTGTGATGTAGTTCTATATTCTATATTGAAGTTTGTGCACATCCATTATATCTTTATAGTTGCATATCACAATCTTTCACAGGGTTCACCAATGGAAAGTGGAGACTATGCTTTTAGGGTTTTATTCCAACAAATTGGTGTGCATTGATGTAGGTAAAAATACCATGCTAATAGATCCTTATATAAATGATACATCCTCTACACGAAATCCTAAACAATATTATATCCTATGTGATAATTGTGCAGTTCCCATTGTTTTGCTTAAAAAAAAAAAACTCATTTTCTCTAGTAAATTAAGGCAGAGTGCGAATCTTCAACGTTTCCCATGTTCACTCTCAACTCATTTACCAAACATGTTGTCACAATAACTCTACGTAGTGAAAGCTATCACCACTGAGACTAGGTCACACTACCATAACATTGCCCACCAAGACAAAACTCTTTGTAAAAATATTTTCAATAGGATGTGACTAACATAAAAATATCATTTTTGCTACTAAATGAATATAGCATATGGATCTTATGTATATAGATATAAATAAGAAACTAACCCTATAATTCATGATCTTGTAAAGGATAAATCAATAGGGAAACTTAATTGCTATTGTCATTTTGATAGTCACAACACTTTTTCTCATGGTCAATTATCCTATAGCGGTGACTTCACATGCCATCAACCAGGGTTGATATAAATAAAAGAAAATCTAAAATTTGGGACAACACCTTTAAAACAAAGAGTACTGTCATGTTAAAAATGCTATTAAACACAATAAAATAATACACATTAACAAATAAAAAAAATAGTAATATTTTTTATTTTAAACTAGTAATAATTTTTTTAAAAACTATGTCATATATAAAATAATCCAATTCGACTTTAAGTTCCACTTTAATCATTAACTCCATATCTTTTTCTTGATTATTCCCTTCCACATTCCCCACCCATCCTTTCGACGTTCCTTTTCACCTTTTGGTGCAATTGCTAGTTATTACTTATTGTTATGTTAATATGTTTTTTTTAATAAAATATTTTTTAAATGTACATATTTTTAATTCATATATATATATATATATATCTATATATATATATATATATATATATATATATATATATATATATATATATATATATATATATATATTTTAATTAATAAACATAATAATTTAAACTTATAATATAATTAATTTTTATGTAATTTTTTTAAAATGAAAAATGTATCATAAAGTACATTTAATTTATATAACTATAGTAATATATATATATATATATATATATATATATGCTTAAAAATGATGAAGAATATAAATAACTCACAATTTGTAGTTGCTAATGGAATCAGACTGAAATCAATAGACAAAAATTTCTTCTACTAAATTTTGCTGAAGGAAGACTGAGAAAATAAACACACACATTCATTCAATGACAATGAACACAATTTTACTAGAGAACCCAATGGGGAAACACCCCTCCTCTATTCATATTATATCATATGATAATAATGATCTATTTCAATGACAACTTAAATGCTTGAAGCTGCCTCTGCACTACAATACTAATCTCCTCCTCAGTTGGCTCTGGAAAATACTTTGCCAAAAGAGGCCTCTTGCTTCCTCCTATTTCCTTGCACAATTTTTGCTCCTAAAGAATATGTAAGCTCCTATTTCCTTTTGCGAATCATGAGGAAATCAACTCACCTATTACATGCAAACTTTGTACACTCACATGTGTACAATAATGATTACATTATGCCTTTTCTCTCCAAATTCATTAGGAAATTCGAATTACATGCATGACTAGGGATATTTCTAGTAAAATGAATAGTTAACTAAGATTTAGTTGAGTTTAAAATAGTTACAATTACTCAGTTGAACTCATACTGACTCTATTCTATACTAGAGCTCAAATAAATGACTTCACTAAAGATAGAACCTCTATATAGCTGGATATTAGCCACCAATTTGCACACAAATCTACTTCTAGCCCATAAACTTGAATTGGACGACTTCACTGGGTGATCACTCCAAGTCACTCCTACTAAATACTGACAAACTCATCCTGCCAAAATGGAAATTCAAATTTCTTCATTTAACTAAGGCACAAGTCAAATGAAGCCTTTTCTTGCTACAATTTAACACTCCCTCTTGGAAATAAAATGGTTATGAACAACCCAAATCATGCTCTTGTGGAACTTGAAATTTCCTCTTGAAAAATCCTTTACCAAGCTATCTGCATCCTGTCCTTTATAGGAATGTATTGTAATATAACAATCCTCCACTACACACAATCTCTCAAGTGATGGTACCTGATCTCTATATGCTTGGACCTATCATGAAACTATGAATTTTTAGGGAGTTTTATAAAACTCTGATTGTCATATTAAATGAATGTAAGCTCCATCCCATGATTGAAGAGACCATCTAATATCTTCCTCATCCAAATAGCTTTGCATGCTTCTTTAATCGAAACGATAGACTCTGCCTCTGTTGAGCTTAGTGCTATAGATATTTTTTTCCCTGTTGTACCAAGAAACTGTTGTTGACCCAACACTGAAGATTTCTCCTTATGTGTTCTTCCTATTTGAGAGTCTCCCTACCCAATCTGCATCTCTAAAGCCTTGGAGATCCACTCCATCAGTCTGAATGTACAATAAACCAAATTCTGTTGTGGCTTTGAGGTATCATAGAACATGTTTTTCTACTTTCCAGTGAAATTTGGAAGACTCCACCTTGAACTAACTATTGGTTCTTTTTTCACCAAGTAGATCAAGGACCCCACCAATTGTCTGTAGATAGTGCCATCTACTGCCTCTCATGGAGAAGAATCCTATTTCTTCCAATTAGTACCTAAAGGAGTATCCATGGGTTTGCGACCCTATAAGAGGAATGATGCAATATGTAAAATAAATGAACAAGAGATATATTCTCTATGTATCATCTCCCTTCAATCCAACTTGAATATACCCAAGATTGAATCCAAAACCACCAGATCCCTGCATGCAAACCAAAAATTGATAAGAGTAATCCAAAATTCAATTGATAATCATCGGAGCCAAGAACCGTGGGCTTCAAGTTAAAAACCCAAAGAAATCCTAATCAAATGTGAAAGCCCCTTTTTATTTGAGCCATGAATTTTTCCTTTCTCCTAATGCTTTTCATGCAGGGTTACTGCACGCTTCCTGCCTTTTCTCGTAACTTTAAAAATTGTCAACACTTGATTATCTTCAAGGAATATTCACCTACTTTTTTCTTTGTCTTAACTCTCTTTGTGAATGATCCAATTATCCTCTTACACTTTCCAAATCAGATCAATATTATCGTGTGCCTTCTACACACGAGAAAGGCCTCTTTATCCTAAGTTGTTCATATGAATTCAATGTGGATTCTCTATGAATCTCCATACTTCTGTCCCTCTTGAGCTTACAAAGTGTGTTTTCGATTTGAAATACCTCTACAAATGAAGCTACATAATCTCTTGAAATGTTGTCTTCCCTCTAAGCTTTCACACATATGCCCACACTCACTAAATTTTCTCATAAGACTCTAGACTGAACTCACAAACTTTCATATTTCACAAATTTTATATTAACAAATATTTATATAAACCCTATGGGCCTGATTTACAATATAGGCCATTTCTATCCTAGAGCTAGTTCTTGGCTTCTTACAAGCCTCTCGCTTGCCTCTCCAGTCTATTTTTCATGAAATTTACATGAATTTTATACAAAGAGGGATCTAAACCAATTTTGGATTCAAATTCAAGAATTCCTCCTAGATCCACAAAAATATCACCCATACTATCTAATTTAGGATTTTTTAGCTCCACCTACCCAAGTATCCTTCATTCTCTCTAACCCACTCAATATTCTCGAAATCTCTCTTAACGAGAATATTTAATTACAACATTCCTCACATTCATATAACTCTCATAAAAACATAAGATTATACATTAAAATAAAGAATGGCATCAATCTTAGGGAATCAAATCCCTTGGTAAAATGGTTTGACTCTCTCAATTAATGACATAGTAAAAATTAAGAGCTTATTCTAAAAAATCAAACTCCCCTAGTTGAAAGGTTCCATGGAATCCTAACCATGAGTTGATGAAGAAAGTATATTTGGGTCCCAAATTTTATGTTGTAGTTGATCCTTTTTCTGGTCATGTTTTCATTGAGCCATTGTCTTCTTCTTCACTCTTCCTAGTTTGCATACTTTATGTTTCAACTCTCCCTTCTCCTTGTTGATGTATGCTTTTTCTGTCTTCATTAGCAAGCCTTTGCCTTCTTCCTTCCTTCTTACAACATGCATTTTTGGAGACACTTTCATCATCAAATTTTTAATCTCCTCAATATTGTAGGTTTTAACCCTGTACATAAATTATCTACAAAGGAATTCTTAAAAATAGAAAATGAACAATAGAGAGAGCATAAAACATAAAACGAATATACACAAACATTTTCCCCTGGATCCCAAACCAGGACTACCAGCTTGATTTTTCATTATATTCCTTTTAGTGTTACAACACACACACACACACACACACACACACACACACACACACACACATATACATGCCGAAGCATTCATAAACCCCAATCCTGCTATGAAACTAGCCCCAAAAATAGAAGAAAAGAGAGATCAACGCCTTAGAAATCAACATTTCGAGGGGGCAACCTCCTTTACATTACATAAATGAACAATTCTTGGATGATACAAATGAAAAAACGTCCTTTATATATATAGCTGTCCATGGGGTCACAATATAATCCTAGACGACCTAACAATAATAATGTAAGGGCACAATAATAACAATATGGGGCTTACAGGGGTACAATAATAACAATAAGGGGGATAAACTAACAATAATAACGGACTACACTAGTAATATAGGGACCTAACATGTCCCTCTCCTTCAAAAAAGTGTTTTCCTCAATGCTTGAGTAGCTCTAGATGCTTCTGTATAAAATTATCATCCTCCCATGTAGAATCGTCAGTGGGTAAGTTCTTCCACTTGATGAGATACTCTGAAATTGATCGATTCCATAGCTGTCAAGTTCTTTTTTTAGTGACTGCTTCAGGTTCCAATATGATTTTTCCTTCCTCATCAAGTTTTGGAAATATTTTTTGAATTGGAAGTTTTTCGCCTATAATCTTCTTTAAGCATGAAACATGGAAAACTGGATGCACTCGAGAAGAAGAAGGAAGCTCCAATTTGTATTCCATAGTACCAATCTTTTGCAATTCCTTGTAAGGACCATAGTAATTTAGCGATAATTTATTATCCTTCTTAGATTGCTTGAGGGACGTTTTTTTGTATGGTTGTAACCGTAAAAATATCCAGTCTCCTACATCAAAACTTCTTGCGCTGCAATGTTGATCTGCCTATTGTTTCATTCTATTTTGTGCAAAATTTAGGTTATCCTTTAAGAGTAGGAGAACTTGTTGTTGATGATCGATGCGATCTTCCACTTCTTGAACCTTAGAATTTTCTCCTAAAGATGATGTGATGGATGGTGGATGATATCCATAAAGTGCCATAAATGGGGTCATTTTTGCTATAGTATGGAAGGAAGTGTTATACCACCATTCAGCCAAAGGTAACCACTTGACCCATTGTGTTTGTTTATCGAATACAAAACAACGAAGATATCCTTCCAAAAAAAATTCACTATCTCAGTTTTCCTATTGGATTGAGGATGAATAAGATGAGATATGAGCTAGTTGATTACCCAAACAAGAAAATAATTTTGTCCAAAAATTTTCAGTAAAAATGAGATTTCTGTCTCTTACAATAATCTTTGGGTTTCCATGTAGCTTTTGAATTATTTCCATAAATGTAGTAGCAGTTGTACTTTCTTTAAATGGATGAGATAATGCACAAAAGTGTGCATACTTGGTAAGTCTATCAATTACCACCATGATGCCACTCTTACCTTTAGACATAGGTAAACCTATGATAAAATCCATTGAAATCTACTCCCAATGTTGACTTGGAATGGATAAAGGCTATAGAAGACACAAGGTATTAATTTTCTCAACTTTATTTTGTTGGAAAACCAAACATTCTGACACAAAATTTTGAATATCAGATTTAAGGCCATCGCAAAAAAAATTGTTCTTCACCCTGCGATAAGTTTTTAAAAATCTTGAGTGTCCTCCTAAGGGAGAAGTGTGAAATTCCAAAAGAATATTTTGTTTTAGTTGGGAATTATTACAAATATATTAGTGATATTTGTACCATAAGGAATCATTTTTCCATCTAAATGTATCAGATGTACTAGGATATTGTTGCAACTTTTGAATGAGTGTCCACACTTCTTCATCCTCTTTCCATTCATCTTTTTCTTTGGTTGTCCAATCTGGTTGTATAATGGAAATGGCACAAAGAAATGCTTCCACCTCTTAATTATTTATTGAGAGTGCACCTACAACAAAATTTATCTTCCCTTTTTTGTAGATGATTTCAAAGTCATAACCCAACGTCTTTGTGACCCATTTTTTTTGCTCTTCTCAAGATAGTCTTTGTTACAAAAAGTATTTATGACTATCATGATCAATTTCTACCTTGAAGTGTCTTCCTATTATGTTATAGGTCAATTTGGGCATCATCCCCGAAGACCTAGTCAAACTGGACATCGCCCCCGGGACCAATGAAATTGGGTCTATCATCCCCTTATATTTCAGTTGCTATACGCACTAAGAGAAGAACATTTCATTCATGGCTTATATTGTGATATTTCCAAGGTTTGAAGTATATGTTATATCACCTACTGACTCACCAATGCTCCTCTGCAAGGGACTAACTGCATTGCAATGCCAAATCCTCCATTCAAGGGTGCACTGCAGTGCACTTCCCGACACTCAAGGGTGCGTTGGTCATCTAGGAGCAAAATTCTCATTGTTCCGAGAATCTCCACATGGCCAATTCCTTCTAGAAGAGTCCCTATGTGTCAAAATTCAAATCCAAGTGTCCATATAACACCTATGAACTTGGAAACATGTATTGCCTATTATTAGAAAGTAATTCATTGAGAAAATACCATCAGTTTCCCTATGAACTGAGCACTCATCCTAGTGCTAGGAAAGGAAGAAATTTGGTAAGTTATAATGTTTGATTCTCATTTGAGAGAGTGAAAGTACTGATATGATGTTGGATTTGATGAGGTTGGAATGAAGCTGGAGAAAGTTGACAAGAAATCGATCCATTGGTTGTAATCTTTCCCTTCTTCTCTTTACTAAATATTCCTGTTCATTTTCCCATACATATGTCTACATTTATCGTGCAATGTATTCTTGAATGATGTATGTATTTCATATCTAATCGATTTAATTTGAGTAAGATAAGTACATATCTGTATATTGCATGTTGTTTTTTGTTCTCTATTTGTGTTTGCAGGAATTGATCTAGCGACTTGAGTTGGATTGAGAGTGACGACAACAATGACAGAAGGAGAAGGAGAAGCGATTAAATTACAAGTAAGCTCCTTACCATTCTGTATATCTGCTTGTTTTAGAGAAAGTGATAGTTATTATTTCCTTTGTTGTTTTAAGTGACAAACACCACACTTAGGGAATTTGGTTTATCCATAGATCACAATTCTGCATGTAACAAATAGGTGACTCTGCTGGGGAGTATCCTATCATTCTTGGTGTTTTTGGCTCTGTTTATCCTGATCAGTAGCATCTACTTTCTGTTATTAGACATTTGAATGAACAAATTGCATTAGAACTATGTTCTGCTACTTGATTTTTCAATCCTTGTTGCGCCCAACGCACTGTTGGTCAAGACATAGTGCATTACAGTGCACTATCTCCCACTCAGGGGTGCTATGAAATGCACTTTATCCCATTAGATACTGTGTTTCCCCCTTATCCAACCAAATTCCATCTAAATTTTTCATTGCTATCATTCTTAGCCACCTGTTTACTGCATTCTCAGATGTTTGATACCTCTTAGAGACCAGAAAAATTTCCTGATTCTTCCTCCTTTGAAAAGTAAATTTGTTCAATGTCTCTTTAGTGTTTTTTTTTAGCATTGGAAAATGAAATTCAAATTATTTTATTTCTGCATTAGATCAATTTTTTTTCGAAAAGGAAATTGTTGTTTCATTCCTCGTTTCTTGTAGGAAAATTGTAGTTCCATTCTTCATTTTCCTAGGAGAAATTGTTGTTTCATTCCTCGTTTCTCATAAGAAAACACATGTTTGATTGATTTATGCATATAGTTTCCTTTCTTGAATTCATATTAAGGGAAATTAAAAGAAAAACATGCATGTGCATATAGTCAAGTGTGTGTGTTGCATAGGAACAAGTTAGGAAAGCTACATTTAGTTTGTGCTCTTTGTTGTTTGCTCAAAAACTGATTGATCTTTCCCTTAGTAGCTTTAATTTTCAATGGAAAAGATAAATTGGAATTTTTTCTTATCATTTAGTTTGCATTTTTAGGAATTTCCATTACATCATGCGGTGAACCTCAAAGGAAATGTTTTAAAAAATATCAACATAAAATTTATCTCAATTTACCTAAGAAATCATTGGAACATTAACAATAACATTTAGAAGGTCTAGGCTAGAGACATGTTCCAACGTCGTTAAACATAGCAGTTGTCGTTAACTTGTCTATAATACATTCCAAGTGTGATACCTCGCTCCACGTACGTAAGTATATCAGAGCTCATCCACATACCTTTAGGTATATAGGGCGGTCTTCTAGTACAAAAAGTATAAGGGGGCTCTCTCATTGTGCGATTTCACATTAGACAATGCTAATACGGACTTGGGCCTCCACTTACCTTCAGGTATATTTGGGAGGACAACTTTATGTTGCTATCCATTCATGGGTAACTAAGTCAGCCACCTTGTAAGTTGTGATACACCGAACACAACATTCGGGGAGATTTCCTGCCCATACTTCTTGGTTCTCTAAGAGGTATCCTGCAGTTCAAAATTACTTGGTAAACCTTTTGCCTAGATTTAACCTTTCATTTTGTTTATTTGTTTTTATCATAAAATCAATCAGTCATCGTGGAAGAAGAACATCCCTTTCCCCATCGTTCGCATAGAATAGTACTTAAACCACCTTTACCACCTGAAGCCATTTATGGTCACTGAATGCGACATTGTTCTACAGAAAATAGTACTATCAGTACCTTTGGTGCAAAATAATCCTGACATATACCAGAGTCATCTTCAATTGTTTCTACAAATCCTGGTTTATCCACTATTTTGGAAACAGAGTCCTCACAAATACCCGTGGTCACGATCCATCCAAGTAGTGAGGACATACCTCTCGAACCGGACGTTGTTCAACTGGAATTTGATCTGTATCCCATCATTATTTTACCAGAACATCTAGATCCCGAAGTCGAACAACCGGAAGTTGTTCTTGTATTGGTCGCTCCACATTCGATTGTAGCCATTAAGTCTCCTATATTTCCTTGTCAACCACCTGAAATATACTTCAACCCAGATGGTGAAATCATTCCACCTGGTTTGATTTCGATTAAAGAAATACCACAATACGAAACACCTTTGACTCCATCTCAATTTGGATTAGAGATTTAACTTTACAAGACTTTTCCTCAATCACCTCACACTTCTTTCTTTGATCCAGTGTCTATTCGAGTTCCCGTAGATATTATAGGGTATATGTTGGGTCATATGACCATGGCTGAGACAAAAAATTCAGTTGTACCATCTATTCCGGTTGCAACAGAACCTGCCCTTGCTACCCTGTCGATGTTCAGCACATCACCAGAGTCACATTTATATGGTGGCCCTTCCGTCCCACCTAGTTACCAATATTTATCTAGAACCTTCATTGGTGCATCCTCAAACCCATGGACTTCACCAATGTCATCATCTGGTATTCTATATAATACATCTCTGATGAGTACTGAACGGCTTCAACCTTTATATACATCTTTAGTTCAATATCAAGCTGGTCCATCTGGGTATATTCCATCCAATATAATCTCAAATAGACTCCCAGCATCTGGAGAACAATATATTCCATCCTATTATACTCCTCATTCTGGGGGGAAACCTATAGTAACCCATTTTGACAGTACTTCATCATTATATGGTCATCCTAATGTTGGAATCACTGTTTGTTAGTGGCAACCCACTCTACCCATCCAACTACAAATGGTTGTGCATTCATATCAACCAGTTCAACCTATTGCACCCACATCTACTCCACTTGTTAATACATACTTAACCCTATTACAGGCTCAAAGTGTTGTACCTCAGCTGTCTTAGGCGGGTCCTTCCACTTAATACCCTCAAGTGGAAGCACCCGCTGGTTTACAACTCCTTCGGCTGGTTTAAAACAACCACCTATATCTAGAATTATTTATTCACAAGATGGATTACCCTATTATGGGATGTCACAGGCACAACCGGGTTTTACTTATTCACAACCGAATCCAAGATATTCTAGTTTGGGTTATAATATTGGTGGACAGACCCCTTGGAAGCCACAAGCGCAAATGCCACATCAATCATTCGAACAAAAAATAGCTTACCTAGGTTTTGGTCAACAAAATTCTCAAGCGTTTGCTTATAAAAAAAACCCCTATCTGGGTTACCAACAACAAATTCCTTATTTTGGTGCTCAAAGGCCTATTGCCCAAGAAATTCCATCATACCTTGGCTATGCTAAACTTGACTTAAATCAACAGTTTCCCTTTGTTGCAACTTTGGAATTACCTAATTTAAACTGGCTTACAAACGATCCAATCAACTATGCTCCTTGGTGGCCGGTGATACAACACAAATTACCCTCAAATATTCCTAAGTTCAATGGAAACCCTGGGAAAACCCATCAACGCATGTTATGAATTATCATTTGTGGTGTTCATCCAACTCCTTAAATGACGACTCTGTTCGACTACATCTTTTCCAGCGTACGGTCACTGGTCCTATCGCAAAATGGTACATTGAGTTACCAAGAGATTCTTTTGATAATTTCACTGCCTTAGCTACTACCATTCTGACCCACTTCCAGCTACCCATACAATATGAAACTGGAAGAGAACCCTTGACCAATTTCAAATAGACTGATGCTACTCACATTTCTAATCATACTCATGAGTGGCGTCATCATCGTAGAAAGGTCAAGACATTTGTTCCTGATCAACTCCTTGCTGAGTGGTTCATTAAGTCCTTGTTACCATCTATAACCAAGGATGTGGCTAAGGGTGGCATCGTGACTAAAGAGAAGGTCATTGCTCGTGCCCAGTACTTATATTTGATTTGTACACAGTCTGGTATGCTCTACGAGAAAATTCCCAACGCGCTGCGATCTAATTTTACTGTTCCTCCTCCATATAAGGACTCTCATTCCGACGACGGTATGATATGTACTGCAAGCACACATCACTCTACTACATCTGATCCTGCACCTTCTTCCAAAATTCATGTCGTGTCATCTGAAAAAGGAAAAAGTGACAAGCAAACCGAAAGTAAGAAAAAGGGGAAATCAAAGAAAAATAAAAATTCAACCCCGCATGAATGATCATCTGATCAAAAAACTGGAAATAAGAAACATAATTACCCTTGCATAATCTATAACGAGGAGCACTTTGTTCAAGACTGTCCTCACCGTGCCTAAGTCTCAAAATTGATTAATACCTTGCATGAATCCGCTGGGTTGACAAACCCATTTCCAAATCCAGACACAAATTTGGATGCGACAGAACCAACTTCTAGTACCCAAGTGATTATTCTTTCTGTCACGAAGCCAACAATTGATGTTTTGGTGTCAACACATAATAAATATTATAGTAGTCATGCTACTGATCAACCTACTACCTCAACCATGAATTCTTCTACGGAATCTATTCCTCCAACAACTATTCCTGAGTTAACAATAAATCCAACGAAGGGAGTCATTCATAAATCAACATCTAATCATTGAGCTAGAGTTGCTCAAAATTATAATATAGTTGAATATTTGGCTCAATCCACTTCAGCTATGTTGATGCTTGAGGTACTTCAAAATTTTCCCTCCCAAAAGCAGGCTTTGTTGTTGGTAATTGGTGGAATCAATTCGATAGATTCCAATCTTGTAGTCTTTAATCATACGGGCTATGTGCCACAATTAACAACAGAATTGGCAATATCCATCCAAGTAAAAGTTCTCAATCACCTCTTTCATCGTACTATTATTGATGAGGGATCATCCACCTACATTATGTCTCTAAACTGCTAGAAGTCACTTGGCTTGCCGCACTTGTCTCAATCGCCTACGACGTTTAAAGCTTTCGATGGAAATACATATAAGCCTTGCAGTATCATTAATAACCTGCATGTCGAACTAGGGGGAAAAACAATAACTATTGAAGTTGAGGTCATTGACGGACCCCTTGATTACAACATTTTACTCAGAAGGCCATGGGTATATGCTATGACTGTGATCATCTCTACATATTTCAGAATGATCACCTTTCCACATAAAGGTGTTATCGCACTCATCAATCAAATCTCCTTCTTTGCCTCTAGTTCCCAAGTAACTAGAAGCATTCTGTTAGTTCACGCACCCCAAATAACACTTCAGAACATTGGTGTAGGAGTCTTAAAGGATTCTTCCCTAATGGGAACCTTTGCATTACTGCCACCTGCGACGTCGAAAAAAATTGCAAACATAGATACCTGTTGCATGATATCTTCCACTCCATATGGCTTAAGGAAGATTACAGGTGATTTTGAAGTTGTTATGTTGGATAAATTCTTGCCCCCCAACCCAATTGAGCTGGCATAACAATCAATCTACAAGGCTTGGGTGGCGAATCAGAAATCATCGTCGTCGATTTTTTAGGTCGATTGTTCATTAGATTTTGGTACTCCATCTGATCCTTTTTTATCCACATTCTTGACTCATGAGAGCATTATGAAATCCATGATTCCAGAAGGAGAAGCATGGGAATATCATCATCATCGTTCCTGTCTTCAGGATTACGAATAAGATAATCTCATTGAACTATATCACCCATCGATCAAAACTTTCTTTCCAAATCCTTTTCCTATTAATGCAATCGAATCCGAGCAAAACTTATCAAATATGGAAGAAACCATTTCTATCGATATTTCGACCAAACCCGACATTGTAGAAAAAAATCATGTCGACGTGTCTTGTTTTCCATTAGAACTCGAAAATTATCACTCTCTCTTTCATGAATTCCTTGATATATTTTCTTGGTCTTACGAGGAAATTTCAGGAATAGATATTAGTATCATTGAACACACCATTAAAATGTACCCTGAAGTTAAAATGGTACATCAACGACTTCATCTTGTTCATCCAAAGAAGGCTGCTGCCATTAAAGAAGAATTTGAAAAACGTTTGCGTGATGGTTTCATTTACTCTATTCTACTAACTGATTGGGTTTCCAACATTGTTCCTGTTATGAAGAAGCAAGGTACAATTAGAGTGTGAGTCGATTATCGAAATGTCAATCTTTCTTGTCCAAAATATAACTATCCCACTCCCTTTATCAACCAGATTATTGACGATTGTTTTGGATGTGAAATTTTTTTTTCATGAATGGATTTTTTGGCTACAACCAAATCAATATCTACCCAGAGTACCAATATAAGACATCATTAATCTATCCCTAGGGAACATTCACTTATCAAAAACTCCCATTTGGTTTAAAGAACGTTGGGGAAACATTTCAGAGATCAATGGTTTATGCTTTCAATGACATCAAGCACATTGTTCAACCTTATCTAGATGATTTACCCATGCAATAACGAAACCAAACTGATCACCCGATGCATTTGAGAGCTATATTTCTATGTTTCTGACACTACAAAATGTGCCTCAATCCACATAAATGTGTGTTTTGTGTTGGTTTTTTTTGTTTGCTTGGATTCGCCATCTCAAAAGAAGGAATTTGAATCAACCCACTGAAGGTCCAAGCCATTCTTGATTTTCTTATAGCATCAAATTTTCTTCAGTTACTGAAACTTCAAGGAAAGGCTAACTTCCTAAGGAGGTTCATACCCAACTACGCCGAAATGGCTAAAGGATTATTTGTCTCTTGAAAAAGGGGATTCCCTTCCATTGGAATAAGGTTGTGCAAGATTCTTTGATGTTGTCAAGGATACACTTGTCCAGGTGTCATTAATGTATCCCCCCAATTATTAGAATGATTATTTCTTATACAACCATTGCTATGGTATTGGTCCAATAAGAATATGGGATAGAACATTTGATATATTATTTGAGTCACAATCTCAATGATACGGAAGTGAAGTATTCATACAGTGAAAATATTGCCTTGGAAACCGTTCAAGTTGTCCAAATATTTCGCCATTATATCATGTTCCAAAAGACCATTGTCATTTTGGATTGCAACCCCATGACTTACATTCTGCCACGTAAATTTTTGGGGGGAAAATATTCAAAATGGATTGTCATTTTGATCTTTGGTATGGGGATTTTATCATTTATCTCTAAACCCAGACTTTTTGTCTTGATACCTCTCACTCTGAAAAACAACGTATTCAATAACTAAGCCAAAGATTATCTGATTGTTAGTGATACACTTTATCATCGTGGTGCCGATACGGTTTTAAGGAGGTGCCTCACTCATGAAGAGGCCAAGAAGGTTTTAAATGATTGTTATGCTAGGGCTTGTGGTGGACACTTGTTTGGACACACTACCGCGTAGAAGATACGTCGCGCTAGTTACTTTTGGCCTACCATATTTCGCGATTGTATCCTTGCAGTCAGAAGTTGTCATGCATGACAAATTTTTTATTGTAAATTACGCAAAACGCCAAAACCGATGCATCATGTTATCGTTGTGGGACCATTTTCAAAATGGGGCATTGACTTCATGACCTACAACTCTCATTCATCCAGGGAGCATGGTTATTTTATTTTCGCAGTAGACTACTTTACCAAGCGGGCCGAAGTGATGCCTACATTCAACAACACAGGTGAAACAACTGCATTATTCTTTTTCAATCATGTCATCTCATGGTTTGGTGCTCCACCGACTATAGTCATAGATCATGGTAAGAATTTTCAAAATCACATGATGATGAGTTGACTACCAAATTAGGGTTGTCACATGATAGTTCTACTCATTATCCACAATCAAATGGACAATTTGAGGCTATTAACAAGATTCTTAAACAAGTGCTTCAACGAATGATAGGAGTTCATAAAAGAAATTGGCATTTGATCTTGTACTTAGCTTTGTGGGCATACCAAACATTAGTGAGAAACGGAACCGGATTTACCCCCTTTCAATTGGTGTATGGTCTGGAAGCTATCTTGCTTATCCAATGTGAAATACAATCATTAAAACTTGTTGTTGACTTGTTGCTTGACACCTCTACTGAAGAAGCGAATATTTTTAACCTCATCTATCTTGATGAAATGCGTCGTGAAGCCGCATTGGCCAACGAAGCGCATAAGTGACATATAAAGGCGCAATACGACAAGCATGTCCAACCTCGCATCTTCTCACAGGGTGGTCTGGTCTTATTTTATGAGCATGAAGTTGATGTAATAGGTATAGGGAAATTTGAGATGTTATGGCATGGCCCCTATATTTTCAAAAGAGTTATTGCTAAGGGTGCCTATGAGTTGGTAGATTATGATGGAATTCCATTGGCGTAACCCCGAAATGGGTTATATCTCAAATGTTACTATGCTTAAACATGAGCGTAGTGAACTATCGTATTATATTGTATATATTCTTTTGATTTTCATTTATTGTCTTAGTTTGTTTTTCTAGAGTTTTCTTGAAGTTAGTAATCCGCTTTATATTACATCATGGATGTATGAAGCTTTGGAACCATTCGTTGGGTATGATGATAGTGATATTCGTAGTACGCATAATCTATCCTCTGCAGCGTGGGCCATTTTCGCTTCGAACGATGAGTTAGTGAGTTTTCAAGGGATTTGTATCGGTTGATATACAAACAATATCGTTGAGTATAACGCGTTGATCGAACTTCTCTCTGATGCCATTTCATTTGGTATTAACCACATTATCATCAAGTTAGAATCACAACTTGTGGTACTGCAACTTACTAGTGTTTATACTATCATAAATACAACATTGCATCGTATGTTCCTAAGAGTTCGACTTTTGGAGAGACATTTTGATTTCATTTGATATCGACACATTTCCAGAAACATGAACACATCAACTGATTCCTTAGCGAATTATGTTATAAACAGACATTTGCAACACATGTAAAGACATATTTTCAATTCAGATCAGATAATTGAATTGGATTGTGCAATAAACATAGGAAAACACTAAAAATAAATAGATAGGTAGTCATAGGTTTTTACGAAATTTGTTCCCAATACACATTGGTCATCTGACCTCAAAATGTATGCAAAATGTCAAAGTAAACTAGTGTTGCTACTGATCTAGTTATCCTACGCAATAACTGCATCCAACGTTTAGGAACACTAATAGTATGGCGCTGCAATCTCATGGGTAACTCTTCGATCTGGAAATCCGAAATCCTGAGAGTCAATCCCTCTATGTGCTACTGTAGCTCAGCAAGGGTCTTGGTCATATCCAAATCTCGAAGGACTTCTCTCCCGAAAACCCTCTTTGCTAGCTCCTCTGATCTCTGCTCCGGCTGACCCATTGGTCGAACTTGACCTACATCTACATACATCAAAACTTTATTTTAGTCTTGGGAAACTTCAAAATACAAAAACATGTATAAACCTTAGAAAAATAAAAAAACATGGTCAAAACATTCTTACCAATTGCACCCCATTGAGAGGCGTCTGGTAGAATCAAGTCTGGATCTCCTGGGAAGTCTACACCTGCATATGCATAATCATCTATGGAAATCATATATCATTTAAACCAGGAAAAGAATGCAGTAGAGAATACGATGGTCGATTGACCAACATGTCTAGCCATAAAATCTACCCATCTATGCATCCTTGGATCTCTAGGGCCAGATATACCCAGTGTAAAATGTTGGGGATGCATCAATGGAATCCACTCTAAGGGAAAAGAAATCAGGATTGAACCATAGTTGAAATTCTTCTTCCTTCCTCCCTTTGCCTTGATCAGATGTTCTTTCATATGAAAGAGGATAGATTCAGCCCAGTTAAAAAATGTTGGTTCTAAACACTCCAGTGCATAATGCATGTATAATCTGTTTGCCACACGTAGTGTAGCGGAACCGACAAACTTTATGATAGTGAATAGGATGGTCCTCAAAGGAAAATCACGTACATCGCAGTTTTTTATTTTCCTATCCTTACTAGGTCTAGTCCCAGGACGGTAGTGTTGCAATATGTAATCTCTCACTATCTCTCCTCCAAGATCAGATCTTAAGAGAGAAATGGGCGAACCTCACCTCGATAATCCAGTGAGAAAATAAATGTCCACTAATATTGGGACCACTTTGTCCCCAACATGAAAATCCTATATCTCTGGATCCCATGACTGAACAAGGAACTCCAATAGTTCCATTTTTTGCCTCATACTTAACAATATGAAGTACTTTAGCAACCCGCAGTCTCTGAGAGCTCTTACCGTACACGGATCGTTAAGGGAAATCATGTTTTGTTCTTCATGTTATCTTTTCCTCCACGTAATCGTAATTTTTATCTGATGAATACTTGGAACACAATCATAAGGCTCATTAGGATCCTTTTCATGCAAAAAACTAGGGAAAATTTGGGCACACAACAAAAAAAAAGAAATGAAAATATTTCCCAACGCACCCTAGGTTAAGGGACAAGAATTCAAGTGCATCTGGCCTTCAATTTTAATGCACTGCAACACACCTTTCAACATTCAAGGGTGTGTTTCCCTCAGTTTATAATATATTTACCCTAAGGGGATCAAAGCCCTAAAAATTTGCAATGAAATGAAACATAAATGCTACTGAATGAAAGAGAAGGTTCATAGCTCCAACACGGATCGAACAATGAGGACAATCATCCATAGAATCTTTCGCAATCAACTTCTAAAGTTCGGGGGAAAAAATTGGTTCAGAGCTCAAAATTTCAAATGGTAAAAATAAATGGTAAAAACTCTTTTAATTAGGCAATTTGATTATTGAAAATCATATTTAATGCTGTGAATATGGTTTTTATTCATTTTCTGCTATGAAACAAGTATTTTTAATTTGTTTGATGTTGTTCTGGACATGTTTTATAGCTGATATAGAAGATTAGTCATGCACACTTATTCAAGAATGATTTGACCACAAAGCTTACTTTTATCCTTATTTTTAAATATTTGATAAAAATGAAAAATGACTTTAAGTGAACTTTTATCTCTTTTTTGAGCTTCGATAATGACAAAAAAGGAACCCCTGGAGTTTTATTTTAACTCTTTTAAGACCCCGATAATGTGAAAAGATTGTTGAGCACTTGTGTTTTCGAGCTTGTAAAAGTAAATGAAATGACATCTACTCAGTATAAGTTTAACCCTTTTTCGGACTGAGATAGATTATTTACGAAAAAGGAAAACCTTATTCGAACATGGCTAGGAGGTTTTCTCAGGTATCATTTTATAATTTTTCGGACCCGAGCGAAAAATTTACGAAAAAGGACTGATTGAGTTTTCTTTTGTTCTTTTTTTCAAACTCTCTAAACATGAAACAGGAACAGGATGTCACTGTCGTTAGGTTCGTTAAAACATAAAATAGCGATGAGCTTGTCGATCATGGCAAGAATCGAGTTTCATTTATCGCTAGACTTGTTAAATTATTAAATAGAGATGCATTCGCCTGAAGGGTTGAATTATAGATCAAGCATATTTTATCCTACTCAAGCTTGTTAAAAAATAAAGAGGTATTGGTCGACAAATGACCGGGGAAAATTTGGGAAAGAGAACATAACACTTTATGGTAGCAGGTCGCTCTTGAACATGACACTTTCACTCCATCATTGTGACTTTTTGAGTTGGGTAATATTCTTGACAATTCATTCATACCTATGGTTCATCATACCTTCACTTCGGTTTTGGATCAATGCTGCCAACTCATCTCAGTGTCACTGATATGTTCAAGATAATTCATCCAGTGAATACTCATCCTTATGAAATACTCATAAACCTTCATTTTCATGATAGACATCCCTGAACATTGCTATATCAAGTCACATTTTGTCTCTGAAATCAGTAACTCTCGTTTCGCGATAAAGTGCTTCCTATTGACATCAACTCATCATCCAGGAAGTTAACTTAGAAACAACATTTTCCAGTACCTTGAGGCTTGTTACATCATCGACAAGTTTATCACTTCCAGACATTTGACCAAAATATTTTGTTTGGTGTTTGACATCAAATCATCTATTCACGCCTTGCAAACTTTACTGCATTACCTTGAGAGCCATTAACATCAATGATGGTTCTCTCGTGTTTGTTAACAAGTCACATCATTGGATGGTGATCAGATGATGTCTTCCCATGTTCGAATTCAAATAAAATATTCGCATGGTTAGACATGTACGTAAAAATCAAGTGAATGAGATAAGAAGACCTCGGATCTAGTTTCATCCATCCGGGGTGTGATTTCAAGATTGTTGTACACATCATCTATACGATGGCTTTACATACAGATCTTCATCCGAACATTGGCATATATCTATAGGCATGTATATATTGGGAAACATTCCAATGTAGATGAATTTTTGAATTATGTACATGTTATGAGATAGTTTATGTGTTGAGCATGGGAATGCCTCCCTCAAAAATTCATGATCAAGATGAAAATATCATGATGTAGTTTATTATAAGATTAATGGAGGTAACCGTCTACTTCAATTCCAGCTCATCACATCATAAAGAATCTCATCCAAATACTATTATTATTTTGAATTCATGCTTTAGGGGGCAACTGTTATAGGTAAATTTGGGCATCATCCCCCAAGACCTGGTCAAACTGGACATAATCCCCAGGACCAATGAAATTAGGTCTATCATCCCCTTATATTTCAGTTGCTATATGCCCTAAGAAGAGAAAAATTCATTCATGGCTTGTATTGTGAGATTTCCAAGGTTTGAAGTATATGTTATATCACCTACTGTCTCATCAATGCTCCTCTGCAAGGGAATAATTGTGTTGCAGTACCAAATTCTCCATTCAAGGGTGCACTACAGTGCACTTCCCGACACTCAAGGGTGCGTTGGTCATCTGGGAGTGGAATTGTCATTGTCTCGGGAATATCCACATGGGAAGTTCCTTCTAGAAGAGTCCATATGTCTCAAAATTTGAATCCAAGTGGTAATCTAACACATTTGAACTTGAAAACATGTCTTGCCTATTATTAGAAATTCATTCATTGAGAAACTACCATCAGTTTCCCTATAAATTGAGCACTCGTCCTAGTGCTAGGAAAGGAAGAAATTTGGTAATGATATGTTGTTGGATTCTCATTTGAGAGAGTGGAAGTATTGATATGATGCTGGTATGATGTTGGATGTGATGAGGCTGGAATGAAGCTAGAGCAGATTGACAACAAATCGATCCATTAGTTGTAATCTTCCCCTTCTACTCTTTAATAAATATTGTTGTTCATTTTCCCATATATATGTCTCCATTTCTTGTGCAATATATTCTTGAATGATGTAAGTATTTCATATCTAATATATTTGATTTTATTAAGATGAGTAGATCTCTGTATATTGCATGTTGTTTTATGTTCTCTGATTGTGTTTGTAGGAATCGATCTAGTGACTTGAGTTGGATTGAGAGCGACGACAACATCGACAAAAGGAGAAGGAGAAGTGATTGAATCACAAGTAGGTTCATTTACCATTATGTATATCTACTTGTTTTAGAGAAAGTGATATTCATTCTTTCCTCTGTTGTTCTAAGTGACAAACACCACACTTAGGGAATTTGGTTTATCCATAGATCACAATTCCGCATAACACATTAGGTAAGGTCTCCATTTCTTTAGTGCATGTAGTATTGGCAACATTTCCTTCTCATAAATAGATTTATGTAAATAATTTCCTTTGATTGGACGACTTTAAAAAGCAATGGGTATTCCTTCTTGCATTAAAACAACACCAATTCCATTTCCTGAGGCATCACATTCCATAATAAAGGTTTTTGTGAAGTTTGGCGTAGCTAAGACCGGTGCTAGGCACATTGCCTATTTAAGATGTTAAAAGGCCTTAGTTTCTTCATGAGTCCATGAAAATACATTTCTTCAATAATGTTGTTAGAGGTGCTGCTATTCTCCCATAATTATTAACAAACTTGCGATAATACCCTTTTAACCTGAGAAATACTCGCAACTAATTTGTGGTTGTGGGAAATTTCCATTCCTTAATGGCTTTAATTTTGTTAGGGTCTACCTTAACACCCTTGTGAGATACAATATGCCCCACATATTCCACCTCTTGTACTCCAAAGAAACATGTGGAGGTTTTTGCATATAATTGTTTCTCCTCCAATAGTTTGAGCACCCTGTCAACATGTTGAACATGATCCTTCCAAAACCTGTGGTAGATTAGTATATCATCAACAAATACTAACATAAATTTTCTAAGGAAGGGTTTGAAAATGGAATTCATCAATCCTTGAAATGTAGAAGGTGCATTGGTAAGGCCAAAAGGAATGACCAAAAATTCATAATGACCCTCATGATTTCGAAATATCTCCAGCCTTCCTTCTAATTTGATGATATCCTGAATGAATATCTAACTTGGTAAAATAAATTTCTCCATGTAATTCATCCAATAATTCATTAATCACAGGAATGGGAAATTTATCCTTAATAGTGAGCTTATTGAACTCCCTATAATCCAAACACATGCGCCATGATCCATCCTTCTTATGCACCAATACTACTAGATCAGAGAAATAACTTTGACTCAGTTGAATTATACCAACCTCTAATATTTTTGCAATCATACATTAATTTTTTCTCTTTTGTACATAAGGATATATGTAAGGCCTAATGTTTGGAGGAACACTTCTTGGAATTAAATGAATAGCATGATCATGATCACGAATAGGTGGAAGTACTTTGGGAGTTTCAAACACCATGGAATAATTGTCTAAGACTTTTTGGAGATCTAGATAAATAGATGATTTTGATGTTGGAACTTCTAGTGAGCATAATTGTGAAATTACGCCTCGTTTTTCTTTCTTCATAAGCTTTTTCATGTCATTAGAGATTATTATCTTTCTTGGCTTCATTGCGATACCCTGTAATTCAACTTCCTTTCCTTTCGAAAAAAATTCAAGAAAAGTTCTTGAAAATTAAAAGCTACCGTCCCCAAAGATTGTAACCATTTTATTCCTAGTACAACACCAACACCTCCCATTGGAATGGAAAGCATTGGACTATTCAATACATATTTCCCCATTTTTAGCTTGATATTAATGCATTTTCCAGAGAAATTTATAGTTCCTCCATTTGCAACCATCACTTGACATTCTGGTGCTGGGTATAGGAAGAAATTCAATTCATTGGCTACCTTACAATGAATAAAATATGGGTACCTCCGGAGTCAACATTAGTACAAAATGACTAATTAGTTACTAAAAAAATGAGTAAATTTTGCATATAAACAACTATTTTTTGGTTGGTGACCAATAGTAGCTAATTTACAGTATCTTATAACTCGACCAACTTTTAGTCGTTTTTAGCTTAGTTATTAATTGATTATCTCAATTTTGTTTTCTAGTAGTATATTTGGTCATTAATTGTGTCATTAATTTAGTCACTGATTTGGTCATTAATTTATTAATTGGTTTGGTCATTGATTTAATCATTGGTTTGGTCATTAATTTTCACAATTAATGACCAAATATACAAAAAAATATATTACTATATGATCACCCGAGAAAACCAATTAATTACCAAAGAAATATGACCGAAATGTTGGTCGTCTTATAAGATATTGTAAATTAGCTACTAATAGTCATATATGTGTGTGTGTGTGTGTGTGTGTGTGTGCAAATTCTATTCATCGTTTGAAACCAATTAATGACGAAAGAAAAATTACTAAATTTTGGTCGTGTTATAAGATATTGTAAATTAACTACCAATAGTTGTATATATGCAAAATTTAGTCATCATTTGTAATCACAAATTTATCACTTGCAGTAGTCATTTATATTTTTTTGGTAGTTCCATATTAATTATATAAATGACTAATTTAGTAGTTTATATTCATTTCATTTATTTTAATTAATAATCATTATAAATAACTAATTTAATCGTATTTCAGTTTATTTGTGTTCATCATTAATCAATATAAAATACTAATTTAGTAGTTTTAAATTGATTTTGTGTTCATTATTAATTAATATAAATTAATTTGTACGATTTAAAAAATGTCATACAATGTGCATGTTCATCTAATATGAAAACACAAAGTTGCATATGTTCATTACAATACTAAACAATATCAAGTGCACCTATAAATAATTTCAACCACATAAATTATATTATATGAAATGTTAAAGTATTACAATATGATTTTCTAACTTGATATTGGTTGGACTACAATTTACTAATGAAATGATGTTTCACCACTTCAAAACATTATCACTATGTTGTCAAGGCATTGCAGGTGAATTCACCAACTCTGAAGACTTGACCATCAATATCTATATGTGTGTCTTATGCGGGATATTGGCTTTAAGGGTATCACCAGACTAGTTCTCCTCTCTCTCCCTTTGCATGTGTTGCTCCAATGTTATTTCTCTCCTATTTTTTCAATTCCTGCTTCTTACCATCAATACTGAGCTCATTTTTTGATAAAAAAAGAAAAGAAAAGAAGAAGAAGAAGATACAATGCAAAGTGTAAGACATGAAAGAAGATGAACACTAGAACATAAACTAAATTAGACTATAAATAGTTTATACAACATATACCTCAACTTCAGCAATGTTAAAAGCATTTTTCTCCATACAAGTAAGAAACTCGAGCAATTTTTATTTAGTGGGGTGATAGTCGCCACTATATTGTGGCAAGATGACCTGTATAAAAAAAACAAATAAAATGTCACTATAAATAGAAAATAACACCTTATTAACTTAGTATTCAACCTTCAAGGAAAGCTTAGGAACACTCGTGTCAACTAAGTTATATGATAAAAATATCAACCTGTAGATAACTTGTGAAAAAAAATAATTTGAGGTGTGATGTTTAATTCTTGCCGTTTTATTCACAACAACATTTAATTTTCTAACGCATGGAATTGGTCAAGTATATAAACAATGTGTGTTCAGTTAACAACATGAAAGTAAACTTTTCTAATAGCCATGAAAATATTTTAACACAAAATAGCTATAAGGATTCCAATCAATATAGTGTAATACTAATTTCATCTCCAAGCTTTGGTTGTTGTTTAAATGGAAATGATACCAAGTATTTTCAATTTTGTAGTTAAAAGACAAAACAAAATCAAAATAAATGTCCAAAATATAATCAAACAATAAAGAGAGGATATCATGGAATGGAAATTGAAATCATAAAAAATTGTTTACTTGTCCATCGATGTTGTGTCTAGCATTCCTAAAACATTTGCTTGCCCAAAATAACCATGAGGTGAAATAATCACAACATTAAAAACCATAGGAATTCCGACTAGAAAAATTTCCAAAGTCAATGGCTCAGGTGCCTAAAGCATCATTTGCGTCTTGAGGATGCCAAAATCATTGCTAGGGAGGAACGCTATCATAGAAGAAAAATTAGAGAAGCGCTCAAGATTATAAAACACCCTCATAACATTAATAGAGATGGAGGATTCAAGATCAGTGATAGTTGGTGGCCTCTAATTCGACAAACGTGCTCCTAGGGTTCATCCTCATCCAAGGTGTAGTATCTCAGGTTTGCTTCTCTTCCTAAAAAAATTGTAGGGTTTGTTAGTTACTTTTATCCTTATTAATTGATTTCTATATTTATTAATAATAATTAATTAATTACTTATGAATTATTATTAGCATCTATAGTTTAAAATAAAATAAAATAAAAATAAAAATTATAATTAATCTTTCAATATGAGATTAATTTGGATTGTAATAAAAATTTTGATCATAAAATTAATTAATAATAATTATAAATTACAAAACTTATTTTATTAACATTTAATAATTTTTTAATAATTAGGGTTTGACCAGTGCTAAATAGCTAATCGAATTAGTTACTTTTAATAATTATCATTATTAATCAATTTTTATTTTTATTAATAAAAATTAATTAATTAAAAATTATTGTTAGTATTTATAGTTTTTAAAAAAATTATTAAAATTAAAAATAATTAAAATTAAAATTTATCTTTCTATTTTATTATAATATTAGATTAATTATGTTTGAAATAAAAATTTGATTATAAAATTAATTAATAATAATTATAAATAATAAAACTTATTTTATTAACATTTATTTAATGTTTGAATAAATATATGTTAATATTAATTAGATGAACTATTATTATTTATTATTATTTTATTAATTGATTGTATAAATAATTCTAATTATTATTATTACTACCATGGAGATTATATTATATATTTCTCACTTAATTTAAGGATTAAGAATCAGACTTTATTATATTATTTTATTAGATAATTTAAATTAGCTATAATTATAATTTCAATAAGTTTTAAAATTTTTTTAGGAACATTTAGGTTCTATCAAATTAATTAATTATTACTTTAAAAAAATTTAGTAACATTTAGGTTTTATCATTATAAATAAATAATTAATATAATTATTATTTAATTTCTTTAATTTACTATAAATCATTTTATTAAAAATAAATTTAGTATAATAAATTATTTTTTTATTATTTTTTTATAAATATACAAAATTTATTAAAATTTATATATATATTTTTAAATTTATTAAAAATTTATTAGAATAGATTAGTTATTAAAATAGAATTAAATTATTAATACTATTAAACTAATAAATATATGATAAATTAAAATAAATGAAATAAATTATTAATTAGTTAGTACTTGTCGGCTATTTTTCTCTCCTTATCACTATATAAACCCTAACCTTCTGCCCTTCTTTCATTTTTCATTCAAAATATTGTCCTGCAGATGGATCCCTGTTGGGATTCAAAATGTCGACCATTGTTTCTTAAAACACTGTGGATAATCTAGAGATTTATACAATAAACGATAACCACATAAGCTTGAAAAACATAGCAAATGAATGATATCCAAGACGTGTTATGAATTGCTTCCCCATCCATTTTCCAATCACATTTCCTGTAACCTACCCACAACAAAGTCAATAACAATCAAATGAAGACATTGACATTTATTTTTATCTTTTATATCTATAAAATTTGAATATTATTTGTTTCATGAACATATTAATTCATATTTAAATCCTTTCTGACATATGAGAAAGTATCAATCAAGTAGGACATCAGAAAAATCGACCTCAATGAGGTCCTCAAACAATTTTTACAATATCAATATTTTTCTTGTTGTGATATCTTGGGTAGAAAAAAGAACATATCTGCAAAAGAAAAAAATCATATATTACTTATGTTCAAATTTTGTATATGGTGTATTATTAAGCAGTTTTTTAAGATGTTCCTCCACCTTTACCAAAGTGAACTGTAACTTGGTTAAACTATGTATCATTTCATTCAACATCAATTGATGCAAGATAAATATCACACATTATTCTTTCTAATAAATCCAAGAGCAAATCCTTTTCTACCCAAAACAAACAAACAAACAACGTCTCTAAAAAACCTTCATTATAATATTAGTAAATGAAAAGAGAGTGGATCATTTTTCTTGTTTGACTTTGCCTATTTTTGTTGTGAAAGTGCTCAAGCTTCAGGAACCAACAAATGTGAGGGAAGTTGTAAATGTGAAACAATTATGCTGACCTAATTTGTAGAATTCTTCAAAATGATGTAAATGATGCCATTTTCGGATGTGGTAAATCTCATAATAAGAAATGGCCACATTGGATGCAAATATTAAAATATAAAAACTTGTGGACATGGAATATATTCTAATAAATTACATTGCAATGACTACCATGGGCCTCCACGGGTTATAGGTCCTCAATATGTTAGTCTTGATGATGAAAGAGAGATGGAAACAATAAGTATGGGTGGTCCTAGTTTGTATGGTAGATATATTCAAGCCAAGGTCATCATCTCAATGAACCTAGGTTCTGACATGGTAAACCTGGACCTGGATTTCACCCAATTTAATTCCATCATACTTTGTCAAGAATCAAGATGAAATAATGGTCCTTAAGCTTATAATACGGTTGCTTTTGAGGTTATAGATAAAGCTTATCCAAAGAAAATGGGTTTTTGGGCTCCAAGAGATATGGATAATTTAAATGATAAAAATTATATGTTTTTTTCCCAAGGCTCAAATGTAGGGATACATTTTGTGGATTTTACTAATAGATAGAATGAGAGAAATAATCCACGAGGAGAATCTACTAGTCATTGTTATTAGGGAAATACTCGGAGAAAATAAGACTATTTAGGTTCAAATCAAAGATGGTGTTGATTCTTGTAGCTCCTCAATTGATGGTAGTTTTTAAGGTAGGGGTTTCAGTTCTTCAAGGGTGGGTTCGTTCAGTTTCATTGCATCTGCCTTGGTCCTATCACCCAAAAGCAGAAAATAATCAACAAAGAATAAATATGTCAAGTTTATGGAAATTCCTATTTGTATAGTTGTCAAGCTTATAGTTCTTTTTGACTCTGTTATAACTATGTTGAGACCACCTACTCTACAGTAAAAAATAGAAGAGGAACCATTAGTCATACCTACCCATGGTCTCTTGTAGGCATGACAGAAGAATAGGTTGAGCCATTAATTATAATTGCAAAGATATGGAGGAAAGATGATTCATTATCTAGTTAACCAATTGCACATTGAAACCTATATGGATGAGTAGCCCTGAATAAAAGCCAGTTTTCTCTATCAAATGCATTGGAAAGACAAACTCACTAACATTGCTTGTAATTTTTGGTTTGATGTTATAAATTCCTTCTTGGGCTACTCCTATTCAGTAATGGATTTGTTTCCCAAGAAGGATGCAAAATGTTTCTAATGACATGGAATCAACTTAGTGTATTTTCACCCTACATGCAATAATTTTTGCAATGATTTTGTAGATGCAATTACATAGTGATATGGGTATGAAATCATCTCATCCTTGTCTAATTTTTGGGATTAAAGCCTGAAATGTTGAATTGAAATATCCAAAATCCCGCTTGTGTATTTCAATTTGTTAGCAATTATTAGTTAATTTGTTTGAAGGAAGTCATAAAACCCTGATCCGGATTTATGCAGGAACGCAACATAATACAGAAATAATCATAAACATAGAAATAAAGCAGAAATAAGGCTTCATTTCATTAATATCAAATCACAGAAATATGCTTACAAACATGATGGAAATAAAATAGCTAGGGTGCTGGTAGTGAATCTATGAGAAGAGATGTGGCAACTACAAACCTCTGAACTGTATTACAATGAGGCTCGAGGGCCTATTTATTATGGAGAAACAATGGAGAATTCTAAACGTCCAAAAACCTAACCCTAGGAGATGAAGTTCCAAAACTATGGGCCCCGTTTGGGTAATTTGGTATTTCAACTTCCCAGGGATGTAACTTCAGCATACTATCTCCGTTTGGAGCTTCAAAATGGCTCCAAAAGTTCAGGACTCGAAAAACTGCTAAAAATAGTAAGTTGTGAAAAAAAATGAAAGAGACAATGGTGGGGCCCCAAGTGGAATAGGCAGGTGGCCACCAATATCCACCTGGATCATTCCTCCCCCCTTAGGAAGTAATGGTCCCCATTGCGTTGAGTTCCTCCATGAGATGAGGAAACTTCTGTTGAACTTGGTCCTTGGTGAACCACTTGACTTGGTGCAGGAGTTGGCCAGTTTTGCAACCTGATACAGTTGGATCCTTTGTCGGAGAGTGTTCATGATTTTCATGTCCATGATACAGTCTGTGGTGACCTATTCCATGTAGTCTGGGTTTAAATCTTTTGGTGTGAGTTCTTCTGCAATGTCAGAGGTGTCCAATAGAGGTGGAAAGTAGGCACGAAGGCGGTCTACATTGAATACTGGGTGCAGACCAAGGAATGGTAGAATACTGAGCTCGAAGGCATTGTTCCCTATAGCCTTGGTGATGGTGTACAACCCATATCAGCGCGGGTGAATCTTGCGTTGGGGTCCAGTGAGGTGCTCCTTCTACAAATGTAGCCACACTTTTTCACCCACCTGGAAGTTGTGTGGCACCCGATGTTAATCATGTCATTGCTTGTACTTAGCATTGGCTCTCTCCAATATGTCATGAACCTGCTGGCGGATGTGATGAATGCGCTCGATGAAGTTGTTTTCTTTGTCATCTTTAGACTGGACATGAGTCGAATCGGCCTGAGTAGCTACAAATGGCATGGGTACGTCAATGGGACATAGTGGCTGGAATCCCCAGCCCACCTGAAAGGGGCTGTGGCCGGTTGAGCTGTGGAGAGCCCAGTTATAACTATGTTGTACATAGGGAAGGTTCTCATCCCATGTGCATGGATGCTTTGAATTGTACATGTGTAGAATGTGTACAATCATCCTGTTGACGACCTCTTTCTGGCCATCAGTTTGGGGATGGAAAGTTGTGGACTTGGTGAGCTTGGTGTCCAAAATTGACTAGAGACTGGACTAAAATGTGCTGAGGAACCTGCTGTCGCAATTTGATATGATAGACTGTGGGATCCCAAAGTGCACCTAAACTCGTTCAATGAAGATTTTAGCAGTGGCTTCTACTGTGATATTCTTCTTGCAAGCTGCCATAATGGCCATCTTTGAGAATTTTTCGATGACCACAAAAACATAGTCGTTTCCATGCTTAGTAGAAGGAAGACCTGACATGTAATCCATGGAGATGGATTCCCAAGGTCGACTTGGGGTAGGTAGCGGAGTATAGAGCCCTTGATTCTTGATGGTTGCTTTGGAAATGGTGCAAGCAGTGTAGGATATGATGTACTTCTCGACATCCTATCGAAGGTTCGACCAATAGAAATAATTTTGCAGTACTGCCATTTTTTTCTCAACCCCAAAATGCCCAGCGACTCGACTATAGTGCACTTCCCATATCATCTTGGCACGCTCACTTGAAGGAACACAAAGGTGTCCCAGGTGACATAATAGTGCATCTTGGAGGTGAAAATTTGGAACTTGCATACCCCCCAAGAGTGCCTTGCATGTGGAGCTGAATTCTGGATCGCTCTTGTAGAGAAGCGGCCAATAAGAAGTCTCATGCCCATAAGAGTTGAGAATGGTGGTTATGGCAATGATCAGTGGTCGGCTGAGGCAATATGCAACATTATTGGTGCTACCCTTCTTGTACTTGATGTTCAAATGAAATTGTTGCAGATTTGTGGACCACTTCTAATGGAAATTGTTCTGCAACTTCCCTTGTGTTTGTATGAACTGCAGGGGTCGATGGTATCTGTGGATGATTGTCTCCTTCCCCAAAATTTAATGCTTCCATCTCCATCGTCGACACAAGCTCTTCAACCTGGAATACATTTCTTTGTCATAAGTGGGATACTGAACCGTGTCGGACAATGTCTCACTGTGATATGCCACTGGATGCCCCTGTTGAGTAAGAACTGCCCCAATAGCATAGTCAGAGGCATTTGTCTTGATCTCAAATGGTTGTTGCAAGTCTGGTAATGTGAGCACTGGGGTAGAATAGAGGCGATGTTTCAATTCTACGAATGCCTTCTGTTGAGATTCTGACCAACATAAATTTTCTTTCGCTCCTCCCTTGGTGACTTGACTCAAGGGCCAAGTGATATGAGAGAATCCCAACATGAACCTGCGGTAGAAATTAGCAAGACCCAGAAAGCTGCGAAGCTCTATTAGGGTGGTTGGGGCTGGCCAATCCCTAATGACTTGGATCTTGGCTGGATCCACATGCACCGCCCTTTCATCAATAATGTATCCTAGATATTGAACCTGGGTCATGCCAAAAGTGCACTTCTCCAAATTGGCACACAACTTGTGTTGCCAGAGTGTTTAGAGGACTTCTCGAATGTGGTGGAGGCGCCCTTCCCAAGTCTGGCTGAAGATAAGAATGTCATCTACCACTACAAATGAGTTGATGAATGGATGCAAGATGTCATCCATCAACCTCATGAAGGTTGCGGTAGCATTTGTCAATTTGAAAGGCATGACGAGCCATTTGAAAATGCCCTCCTTGGCTTTGAAGGCAGTCTTCCACACATCAGAGGGTTCAATTGGTACCTAGTGATACCCTGACTTCAAGTTGATCTTGCTGAAATATTTTTCCCCTTTGAGTTGGTCCAGAAGGTCATCAATCTATGGGATCGAGTACCTATTCCGCACAGTTATCTTGTTTAGCTCCCGATAATCAATACAGAGTCTCCAAGTCCCATCCTTCTTCTATACCAACACGATCGGGCTCCCACAGGGTGATGAACTTGGCCAGATGTGACCTTTCTGCAGCAGCTCCTGAATCTGCCTCTTGATTTCATTATTCTCCAGAATAGAGCACCTATAGATCGGTCCATTGGGTAGCGACGCACCTAGGGTCAGGTCAATGGGGTGCTTGACCTAACAGTGTAGAGGAACCCTTGTGGGTGAGGTGAAGATGTCCCCGTACTCCTCCACAACCTTGTCCATTTGTTGTTGTCGTGCAGAGGAGCCATGTCTAGAGGTCATGGCCACAATCTTCTTCTTGCCGTGGGGGAGGATCATCAGGAAAACAAATTTCCTGGTTTGGGAAATGAGCTTACTGCATTGTTTTGCAGTAACCAAAGAGATAGTGGGAGGAAGTGGTACCTCTAGTATCCTGTACAATTTATTTCCCAAAGTAACAATAACAACACAGGGCCGAGACTCATACATAGCATGTCACTTCCACAAGTATGGTTGGCCTAATAATACATTAGAAACATCAATAGGAGAAATGTCACACAATAACTCATCCGTGAAGGGCTAGATGCTATAGGGAAGGCGACACTGCTGGCTGATGCGGAGATCCTGTCCTTGGTGAAGCCACCTGATGGTGTATGGTTGTGGGTGAACTGTGGTCGGAAATCCCAACTGCTTCATGACATCTACTGAAATGAGGTTCTTTTGGCTCCCATTTTCGACAATGACCCATAGCTGGGAACCCTTTACCCACATCTAGGAGTGGAAGAGACACTATGCCTCCTCTGGATCTTCTAGTTCCTCCTTCTGGATCTTCGTAGTGGAAATGGTGGTGTTGGGATCCGCATCAATAATCTGCTTCCATTTTTCATTCACCTTGTCAGGTTCTGATTCAGAGTCGGAGCATGCATCTGATTCAGAAGCCCTCATCTCGGCCACCAGCGACTACTTGGCCCAACACTCACTTGTGTTGTGAGTGGAGCTCTTATGGAACTCACACCACTTTCCTGTGTCCTTCTTTGGCTTCGCGGTGTTGTTCTTTTCTTGTGCCTTTGGCAGGTTGTCTTGGGGCACCATGCCTTGGATTTTTCCTTTGTTTTGTGGTTTGGGGGCACATTTCCCTTGCTTTTGATTCGCAGATCCAAAGTCTCACTTCTTCTGTTTGAATTTCTGCTCAATCTTGGCAGCATACCGGTATGTTGTACCAAGCGAGGAGATGTCGAGGAACTCCATTTCCTCCTGAATGTATCTGTGCACACAACCGCGATACTTTAGCACCAAATGTTTCTCTGAATATTTGATACCCAACTTTGTGTGCAGGGTATGGAACAAATTCGTTAGCTCATGCACATCTTGATCCCTTTGTTTCCGCAACATGGTCCATTGTATGTACTTGTCCTCGTAGCTCCCCACAGGATAGTATTGTTCCTTGATGGCATCTCAAAAATAATTCTAAGTGGGTACGACTGAGAACAGAGAGGGTTCTGTCTCATCTGTTTTCTCACAGTAGGTTTCCCACCAGTCCTTGACATGGGGGGTAGCTTTGAGAAGTGAAAAAATAATCTTCTCCCGGTCGGAAAAATCATGAACCGAGAAATATCCTTCTAATAGATTCAACCATCTATCTATGGCATTTGCATCTATTTGACCCTCAAATATGGGAATGTCAAAGTTTAATTACTTGTACCTTAAAGGGATTCACGCTTCCAGAGTGGCTGTTGGATGTAGATGCCCCGCTGGTGGGCAGTTGTTGAAGGATCTAGGAAAAGTTATCCATCATCGCGTTCCTTTGTTTTTTGAGGGCCTCCTCGAGTAGTATTTTGATAGGATCCCCTGCTCCCTCATCTTTCTTTTCATCCCCCATGGGCATCCGTCGGGGTTTGCGAGGCTGATATTGCAAAGGTTCCACTAGATTGAGCCCTAACTCCTTATACCCCGACCTCGTTGGGGACATGCAGAGAAGGATCGAGAAAAAATAGACCGCTCTGATACCACTGATCTGGATTTATGCAGGAATGCAAAAGAATACATAAATAATCATAAACATATAAATACAGCAAAAATAAGGCTTCATTGCATTAATATCAAATCACAGAAATATGCTTACAAACATGATGGAAATAAAATAGCTAGGGTGCTGGTAACGAATCTCTGAGAAGAGATGTGGCAACTACAGACCTCTGAACTGTATTACAATGAGGCTTTAGGGCCTATTTATTATGGAGAAATAATGGAGAATTCTAAATTTCCAAAAACCTAACCCTAGGAGACGAAGTGCCAAAACTATGGGCCCCGTTTGGGTAAATTGGTGTTTCAACTTCCCAGGAATGTAACTTCGGCATACTATCTCCGTTTGGGGCTTAAAAACAGCTCCGGAAGTTCAGGACTTGAAAAACTGCAAAAAATAGTAAGTTGTGAAAAAAACTAAAAGAGACAATATCTACCTAGATCAAACCCCTAGAATAATTCTATTGTCATGCTAAGTGGTTGAACATTCTTGTCCTTTTGGAAACAATGAAAATTTTTCATAATTATTCCTTTGATATTTTATCCATAAATGCCTCATTACCCTCTCACCTACAAAACTGTAGAAATGTGAAGTCATATTTAACTATATCTCTTAAGTTTATTCTATAATCCTCTTTATAAATTCCCTCAAAATGGTTTGTTGATGAGAAAATTGCTCCCTCTAGATGAGACACCTTATCATGAGGAAAATTTCATTGATAAACAACATCTTGAGGCAATTTTTCATTATAATTACGAGATTTTGAAGAGAGAAAAGATATGCTATTAAGTAAAGGCTATGCACGAATGTTAGTGATTTGGTACAAGACATCGGCAACGAGGGAATTGTGGATATTCACTACAACTCTTTTCCCAAATGTGACACGTGAGGATGTATGATTATTTAAAAACTATATTTGAGAATATGCATCATTTTGAAGGGAAGACTATTTCATATGTAGGCGCAGGAAGTTTGACGTAGGCTCCCGCACCTAACCTGACAGCCCACCTGCTTACCTATGACTATGATATATGCGCTTCCCTGCTTTTCAATTGCAGTTGATCCAATTCTCAGTTGGATTGTGCTTGACAACCCATAACTATGACTTCAACTAGGCTACTCGACCACATGTGTGGTGGCTACTAAACATGCGCTGACACATGTATAGTTGGCTCTAATAGTACTCCTCCATCCACAAACTAACTATGTTGATAGTTTCCCTTCTATTGATCATTTGTGTGCCTTTTCCCTAGCGATTTCTCAACGGCTGAGTGGTGTCGACTAGTCTAGCACATGTTGCTTCCTTCTTAGTGAGTTTCCACCTTATGCTTCTTGTGGTTTTGTTTTTGTTGAGTGTGGGCTTGCGTGCATGCCACAATTCTTACACCAACGACTGTCGACCATACCTTCCCACCTCTCTTGGAAAAATACACTGGAAACTACGTGCTTCTTTGAGGTGATGTGGGTAGATCCTTTTCTACCAACCTAAATATCAACCATCCCTTCTTTGTGCAGTTTTCTTTTCCTATTTGAAGTAGGGCTTGACCCTCATTTCAACCACTCTCTTTTTTCCATGACTTACACGGCCTTGTCACCAATGGATAATTTATTAAACCCCTATAAAACATGTATACTTATCTATATGACCCTTTTTCAATCCTTAAAAAAAATTAGCAATTGCTTCGAGGCACTATACGACCAATTTACGTCGGTCCTAAAAAAAATTATTTTGCATGATCACAGTCAAACCCGGCCTTGTGGTCATGTACACAACTTGGCTTATGGGATTTCAAGATCAACTTTCTTAAGAGTTTTTTTTCTCTAATACCGTGTTAGATTTCCTACAAGCCTACGACCTGACACTTAAATTCCTAATAGAAAATTTATCAATTGATTTAAGTGAACATTTAGGTTCTTAATACAATAAAATTCAACAAAAGAAAATATGTGAATCATAATCACAATGACAAATGAATTTTCTTGTCACTGACTTGTCGTGAATATTCATGATCTGATGCACAAATATTAAGATGGAAATATAATGAGTACATGCAATAGGTTGTAGTCATAAAACATGGAAAATAATGCATTAGTTTGATCCATTCCCACACCGCTGAGCTTCCCAAATTGGCAGAATTATTGTAGTATCAATAGAACTAAGATGAATTTTGACAGTCACAAAGTCCTGTCATTTCACCTCACAATTTTATTTGAGGCACTATCTCATCATATCATCACCATGATTTATTCTCTGAAAATGAGATAAGCTGCATCAAGGAAATGTTTCGAAGTACAATAAGAAAAATATGATATTAACTATTACATCACATTAAATTTCTTGAAATATTGTCAAAATTTAGCACTCTAATTAATCAAAGAAATCCTTGGTGTTACATGTATATCACCTAGGTAACTCAAATTTTTTTCTTTTCAAGGTAGGCAAGAGAATAAGTAAAATGGTTCATGTTGGAGAAGATCAAACCCGGTAAAGAGGAAAATATGTAAACACGTAAGAAAATGATCTTTTGCACAGATTTGAAATCAATGATTTCAATTAGTAGAGTCGAGATATGTGTATGTGAAAATGTTCACACTGATTCATACAGGCAGGAAAATAATTTCATAAAATTTCCAGACAATCCACTGGTTCTTTGAAATTCGGATTAATGATTCTAGTGCAAGTAAAATAGAAAACATATATATTAGATACAAAAATTATACAAACCTGACGAGCACCTTGCATCAATCACTTGTTGTGTCGAGAAGAATCAACAAAAAATCTAGACTTTTGCGATGCCAACAAAATCATTCTGTGTTTCTGTGGTGAATTAGCAAACATATTATGAGGAAAATGTTCATGTTGTTTAGTTTCCCCATTTTTAGGGTCCTTTTCTTCCTGAACCAATTTACCATTTTGTTGAAATGGACCTTCTCTTCTACTCTTCCTTTGAAATGTAAACCTAGTAAGTATGTAATGTGCTTCTTGCTCAGGAGCCTTCACATTGGTTTTTGGACCCTGGCCCACATTGATATCTTTCATCTCACCATGAATGTTTTTTGAGCCCTTTGTCATAGAAGGCGTGCTGGTTAAAATTTCTCGCTCACATTCTTGTCCAGTAATATCCAATCCAACTGATAACCTTGCTTTATTTCCATCACTTTGAACTATCCCTTTAAAAGTTGTACCTCCACCATCATTGCTATTATCTATAGCCTCCAAGGTTATGTCTATATTTTCTTGAGATGAATTCATGGTTGAGCTATATAGGGTAGATTGTACACTTACTCCATCCTTAATAAGAAGCTTGCTAGGGGTACTAAAATCAACTTATGGATTTCCATTCTCTTCAACATACTTATTAGTATCCAATCCGCAACTATTTGCATCTTTGTTTTCAACTTTAATTCCTAGACTCCCCCTAGTAGAAGATGCAGCTTTCTCATCTCCACTGGAAGTCTTCAAAGATTCAGCTCCCCATGCACTTTCTTCTCTATATTGTGGAAGAAATGCTACACTATATACATCTGGACAACACACACATCTTTTTTATTTTATGCATTTCTAACTGCAGTAGCACTTGTATCAGTCATAGCTAATTTTCTCTCAACACCTAGGCAGGCATCAGAATCTGAAGTTGGAGATTATTTTCTATCCAAATGGAATAAAACTCCATCAAGTATACAACTTTTCCCTGTAGAGGTTACAAAGATTGTGCTTTGAGAAAGAAAACACCCAAAATTTTCTTCTTGCACAGAATTCATGTCTTTGAAATCAACATTTACATTGGTATTTTCAAACTTGGCAAAAGGATATGCCATTGCAATAGAAACATATTTTACCCTTGCATGTGTACAATAATCATCTGTTAAACTTGTAGTAGTAGTTACAGGTATATTTGTTTGGCCTTTAAAATAGACAATGCTTGCAATATGTCTTTTCTCAACTGGCCACGAGCTTAAATAATTCTCACTAGAAATGCATTTTTTGTTCTCATTTCCTTCTGATAAAGGCAACACATATGAAATTGATTCATTTGCAGCTTCTCTATATCTTTCCTAGTTATCTCCATTTGCAGGTATATGTCGTTATTTTCACTTCATAATTATAGATGGAAAACTAGGTTTTCCAATAAGAATGCACTTAGGTGATTTCTTTGATGTCAATGTTACTTTCATTTATGGGTGGAATAGAATGGGAAAAAAAGAGCACAAAAGACCCAAGGAAATGCTATTTTGTGAATTAGTAGCATTATTAACAGTAATAATAATAACAAGTTATGCTTCTAATAATAAATGCCTAGAAAAACAATCTGAATCTTTAACCCTAGCATTATCTTACTTGAATATTATGAAGAAGAACGCATTAGATAAAAAAAGTTATCATCCAATGGGCACATCAAGTTTTTCATCTTCTCCAATACTTCTCCTTTCCTTTTCAACTTAGCCTTCAATGTTTTCACTGTATCTTGTGATGTCATTAATTTAGCTTCCATTTCTTGTATTTGTTTCCTTTCAATCACACATGTCCTTTTTGCTTGAATAATATGAAGGGAAATAATCGTTATCATTTCAAATTGGCTTTATCACAGGAGAATAAGTAGATAGATCAAGACAATAAAACATATATAGATTATACAATGAGAAATAAGAAATCCAAACAATTCATCTTTACTCTATAATTGGAGAATATTGAGCGGTAAGCTAATATAAGGTAGAAAATAAATTATACAAGCAAGGCTCCATACATCAAAAAATTATGTACATGTTTGTAGGGAAATAAAGTAGGATAAAATTTCCATTGGTTTGGCAGCTCTAGGTTGTTTTTGTGGAGCTGTCATTACTAGCCCGATTTAAGTGAATACTACACAGGTCTCGTCATGATGCGAGACATGAACAACAATAAAATTTTTACATATTTTCTTGTTCCTTATAAATAGTTTTGGAGAAAATCAAGGGTGTGTGCTCTAACAATGACAAAAAAATTACATAATGAAAATCACAATGAAAAGCAAATATAAATAAATAGAGTAAATAGAATACCACTATAAGAAAAGCCTCCCCTTGTGAGCCACCAAGTTGTTTAACACCATTTATAAAACGTCAATATAGATCAATTGACCAGCACCTTCTACCCTTCCTCTCTGTTTTAGCTTGAGATGTATGTTGAGTCTTCTCGAGACAGCAGGCGATTGATGCAAGGTGCTCGTTAGGTTTGAATTTTTTTTGTATCTAATCTATCTCAAGCTATAATTTTGTGATGCCAACAAAATATTTCTATGTTTCAATGGTGATTTAGTAGACAGACTACTAGGAAAATGTTCATGCTATTTATTTTCCCCCTTTTTAGGGTCCTTTTCTTCCATAACCAAGTTACCATTTTGCTGAAATGGACCTTCTCTTCTATGCTTCCTTTGAAATGTAAACTTATTAACTCTTCTATGTGCTTGTTTCTCAGGAGCCTTCACATTGGTTTATGGACCCTGGCCCACATTGATATATGTAATCTCACCATGAATGTTTTTGAGCCCTTTTTCATAGAAGGCATGCTGGCTAAAATTGTTCGCTCACATTCTTGTCCAGTAAGATCCAATCCAATCAATAAATTTTCTTTATTTCCATCACTTTGAACTATCCTTGTTAGAGCTGCACCTCCACCATCATTCCTATTATCTATAGTCTTCAAGGTTATGCCTATATTTTCTTGAGATGAATTAATGGTTGAGCTATATAGTGTAGACTGTAAACTTACTCCATCCTTAATGAGAAGCTTGTTAGAGGTACTAAAATCAACTTTAGGATTTTCTTTCTTTTCAACATGCTTATTGCTATCTAGTCCACAACGATTTGCATCTTTGTTTTCAAATTTCATGCCTAGAATCCCCCTAGTAGAAGTTGAAGCTTTCTCATCTCCACCAGAAGTCTGAGAAGATTCAGCTTCCCGCACACTTACTTCTCTATCTTGTGGAATAAATGTTGCACTATATACATACGGACAAGACACACAATATTTTTAATTTTCTACATTTCTAACTGCAATAGCGCCTATATCAGTTGTAGCTAATTTTCTCTCAACACTTAGGGAGGCATCAGACTCTGAAGTTGGAGATGCTTTTCTATCCAAATGGACTGAACCTCCATCAAGTGTACAACTTTTCCCTGTAGAGGTTACAAATATTGTGCTTAGAGAAAGAAAACACCGAGAATTTTGTTTTTTCCATAGAATTCATGTCTTCAAAATAAACATTTACATTGGTATTTTAAAACTCGGCACAAGGAAATTCCATTGCAATAGAAACATGTTGTCCCCTTGCATGTGTACAATTATCACACGTTAAACTTGCAACAATAGTTACAGGTATATCTGTTTCACCTTTAAAACAGACAGTGCTTTCCATCTGTCTTTCCTCAACTGACCGCAACCTTAAATCATTCTCAATTCACATGCATAGGCTTTGTTCCCATTTCCTTCTTATAAAGGAAACACATCTCCAGTTGATTAATTAGCAGTTTCTTTATATCTTCCCTGGTTATCTCCATTTGCAGGTATATGTTGTTCTTTGCACTTCATAATTATAGATGACAAAATAGGTTTTCCAGTAACCATGCAATCAAGTGATCTGGAAGTGGGTAAAAAAGTACATTACAATTCCCTCTTTAAGGTAATCTAGAAGTGGAAGATTTCGCAGAAAATTAAATTGTTTGGGTGGCTGGCTATGAACAACCACATCCTTACTTGGTATAATATTCTTAAGAAGGGATTTGTTGGTCATAGTGTATGTATCTTGTGCAGAAGGGGGGAGGAGGAGATAAACCACCTTTTCATTAATATTTTTTATGCTAAGGCCATTTGGCAAGGGGTGACGAAACACCTTAAAATTCATCAAAATGTCATTGTGTGACTTCGCTCTACAATTGTATTAAAGTATGGATAAAGATAAATTATTTATGACTCTTCCTTCATATATATAATGGATCATATGGAGGAGGAACAATTCCATTCTCTTTGAGAATCGTGATATACAGGTTAAGGAGGACATCATTAAATATGCGGGACATTTCAACGAAACTGGACCTCTTCCACCACAAAAAGGCTACAGAACCTTCAAATAGGTAGAGGTATTTAAGTATTTCCCGGTTTATTTTTTTATTGGGCTAGTGCTAGGAGGGCACGCGGATGTGGAGCAGTGATTTACACAGATCCATCAAAATTTCATCATTTCTGGTGGGAAGCATGCAGTGGGACTAATAATTGATCTAAAATCATCGCTTTGTGGGGAGTCTTGATTGCGAAAAAATGGTTAGGCATTGAATGTACACATTTTTTTGGAGATTCTAATGGAATCATGGAATGGGTAAAGGGAAACAGTGTTTTCAATCCCCCCATTTTAAAAAACTCGATGGCTAGAATTAAAATATTGGTAAGACAATTTAAAAGTGCTAACTTTTACCATTTATTCAAAGACCAGAATTGGAGTTATGATTTTCTTTCTAAGAGAGGTATCAACAAACAGACATGTAAGTTTTTTTTCTCATATTTTGACAACTAGGTATTGATCAATGCAGGTTTTATTAACTATGCTTGATGGTTTGGAACATCAAAAAATACAATGTTATGTGGATCACATAATATGGAGGATTTTGATGATGGTTCAACACAAATTCTGTTTGCATAAAATTGATGGAAGTTCCTTTTTGTTTTCCAATCTTTATATGGCATATGTTTTGATAAATTATAGGAAGCAACAGAGACATATGTACATGAAATTAGTTTTTAATTTGTGAATCACTGGATTTGCTTTTTTGTGGGAAGACATATTTTGTACAAGAAACAGGTTTATTTATGTTCTAGCCTATAGGATTTTGATTTGATTTTGCTTTGAGAAGATTCTCTCACTTTTAAGATGAAGGATAACCATCCAAGATTTATGTACTACTTTTATTAAATAGGAGTATTTTTTTTTTCTACTAAAAAAATACTTTTGGGTTACAAGAGGGCGTCTCTCAAGCTTTCGTTCCATGGCTAAGGCACAGAGAAAGGCTTGGTCAAGGATGCTATTCCACATTGTTTCTTTGTGAAGCACATGCTGACAAGGGGGAATGCTAGAAGATCCATATTCCTGATCAAATGCAATGTAATTATGCGACTGTGAATCACTTCATTAGCCCATACCTTGTTCAAACTATCCGCTCACGAGAATAAACCGATTCAAAAGAAGTATTATGTGCTGTAGATAAATAGAAATGTTGTTAGGTAAGTTATTTTGGTGGGGGGGGGGGGATTTGAGGCATAAGTTAGGTTGTTTCTAACGAATATTAGTAAAAGATATAAGCCTATAGTAAAATCTTAGATTCAAAATATCAAAATTCAGATAGCTACAAGATATCAAACATCATAAACTTAATGGTTTTAATTTAAAAATGACCTCTTATGTCCATAAAAATGAAAAATATGTTTAGTTAGGACCTATTTTTCAACTTCAAATTGGCTTCATAATGTAGATAATAAACTTATCAGAACGACAAATTCCAAATTCCAATGACATTTTTTAGGACTAGATCATTCACCCAAGACAATATTTCAGTTCCCATGTGTTTTCAATTCTAAATTTCCAATTCATCAAAGCATCGAAGCAACATAGCCAACAGAAAGATATATACGATAGAAGCAGTATGTTCTATACCTGGAAAGGTCTGAATTGGTCTGCAGTCTGCATTATTGAAGGAAATAACTGGGAAAAAATATGATTTGTGCATTTCACCACGTTATATTTGAAAATGAGGACTGTTTGCAGAGGTTATTCCAATTCATCTTTGATATTCTTGGAGCCACCGTTTGAAGAGAGTCCAGAAACTCCAATAATCTAGTTGAACTCTGAGGAACATACAATTTTCAAGCTCATATATACTATTTGTAAACTCTTTCCTCTTTTCCAAGAGAATGATCTCCGTAAAATTTCCCCATTGGGAATTTGGCTGAACTTCTTATTCAATATGAATGAATTATATTGTAACACAATGATTAACTGCATCAATCATTGTTTCAACATCAATAAACATTTAAGGTTGAGAGCATAGAGATAAATTTTTATCAACTGAAAATTAAAAGCTTTTCTGAAACACCACAGAACCAATGCAATATGAGCCCTCAGTTTCTCCTAGCCACAGAAAACTCTAACTACCAGAGAAAAAAATAGAACTGAAAATACATGCAAACAAACCTGACAAACTTGATAAACAACCAGCGGGAGTAGAACGGACGATGCCCATCGATTCTTTTTCCAAACATAATGCTTCATCTTTGAAAATTTTATCTTTGATAATTAGATGAAGAGTGTTCGCCATCATGATATTACAGGTTCTTCATTTGTGCATTCAGGAAGAAAATAAAAGAGAAAAATACATATAGCTTCCAAAAAATCTTCTAGTTTCAGCTGTCGGGAGTGATTTCTCATGGAAATGTTAGTTGAAAAATTCACCACGAACTATAAAATTATGGGTGTAGTGAGCTCGGAAAATTATTGAAAATAATGGTGTGGTCATAGATAAACGATCGTTATGAAAAAAATGAGAGGGTTTACTGATAGCATAGAGGATTCATGATAGTCACAAGAAAAATTATGGGGTTTTTTGATTCTAGCACTCTCTTGCAGAAAAATACCTTTTCTAAACTCGTTTTGACGATGAGGAAAGGAAAATGAACTGTTGGACACCATGTATAAAGAGATCTAGGGGCTATGTGGGATTGGCGATTTATTCTAGGGAAATGTTTATGCGATTGCAAACCAAAATTGTTCAAAAGCGAGCAAGGAATATTAGTATTTATACATTGTGCTTCTACTTCTTTCTTGTCCCAGACAAATAACTTCCACTTCTTCTTGCATGTCTCAGTTAGATCCGAACCCGAATGAATAACTTCTCATCTATTGAGATAGTCTCAGGGAGAGTCCCGCCCATAATAAATATAGGTAACCTATTAGATTCAAAGAGCGAATTGAAATTGGGATATCACCAGATGGAATTCGACCATCACGAACACAAGTTCCTCCATGTCATCCGATGAAACCCAGATCTTCAATACCCTCCTTCCATTTCCCAATCCAACCTTTACGGTTTTGAGATATCCACACATGGGCGAGTTGTAACTCCAACTGATTGGCTACCTGACTCATTTCAGTGCAGGGAGAGGGATAACGTGCCAAAAAATAAAAATATATTTTGAATGTAAAGGAAAGATAGAATTTCAAATATCTTACAGCTTAATAAATTTTTTTACTTGGAAAAAAAATGGGAACAAGAGGGAAAAGGAATGAACGTAAGTGAGTGGGTGGGATAATAATGGCTCATCTCAACTCTTTAAGCCACATTCAATTGATATACATTAATATTTCACGTAAATCAATTATAAATTAAGTAATTATTCATTACTAAAGTAGGATTTAAATAAATTATTTACTTATTAATGTTAATTTTCACCTTTTAATATCTTTTAGATAAATAGAATTATTTAAATTATTGTTATATCAATATTTTTACTAACTCTTCTATATTATATTCTTATTTTCTTTAAACATGTTTAAAATATGCTTTCACGTTCACTTGTGGAAGTTATTTATTGGCATATTTAAAGAGTTTTGATGTAGCTTTTGCCTTAAAAAAATGACTATAGTGATTGTGATGGTGAGAAGGTACTCTATAAATAGAGTTAAGGGTTATTTAGAACAAATAGGATATTATTTCTCATTATCTAAGACTAATATTTGAGAGAACGGATATACATTCCTTAATTATCACATAAACAAGAGGTTGATCTTGCATGTATTGCTTTATTTCCATGGAGGTTCTCTAAACAAAGGGAATGCATCCTCGTATGTGACTTTGATTGTCTCTCCCTCTTAAAGGATTGTCAAACATTAAGAACTAAATCTTCATCGCTTTAAATATGTAGTCTTGTTGAATATACCAAAAACATTACAAGATTCTTTCATTGCGAACAAAATCAAGTACATATCCGAGGGAATTATTCCTCTATGGATGGTTAACAAGTTCATCAATAACTACAAGAAAATTCTTCAATCTATACATTTAATGATCTTTAGTCATCATCTAAAAAGTTCAAGAATCAAATAAACTCCAACCTATGTTCTAAGTATATGGTAATCTTGTACTTTAGAGGTTCTATTATTGTAAAATTTGACAACTATGGAAGTTGTGGCAAGGTCTTGGAGGAGGGAATGTCATTTTGGGGCAAAAATGACCTCTTTTTAAAGGATAGTTTCTAAATTGAATCCATCTTCAATGTTTGTAGTAGATTTTAGTTGTGACTATGTTAATTTAAATTCTTGGAAACTGAGTGCCATTAAAATACCTTGACTCAACTATCACCTTATATAATGGTAGGAAATTACTCTGCTCAATCCTTGAATTTATTGAGTTTATTTTGATATGGTGGACTAATGAAGGAATTATCCTATAGATGTTAAAGTTTCATGACCAATAAGGATGTTTCATTTGGAACTTTACAATGCTTCTAGATGTAAGAATATATTGAAAGATACTATACCTTTATATGGTGGTTCAGAAGGTCTTATGCAACCTAAAATACCTAGGTTTATCCTATGTGTCATTAAGGCCTCCCTTGCTGTAGACCTGTAGATGCACCAAGCTCACTGGCGATAAGAAATATTGGTGGATATTCATTAATAAGAAAGCGATAAGAAAGTTTTGGCGATTAGAATTCTTAAGGGAACATCCCTTGCGACCATTTTTAAACATTCATTACAACAACAGTGAGGAAAATAACATACCAATGGGAGTTGTCTTAACAACAAATAGGATGCATCACTCAGCTACAGGAGAGGGACTGATGTAGTGGCAGTTACCAATTGTGCACTCTCTCCTTTAAGGCCTATTTCTAACATGGTCCTAGTGCTCATTCCAAGAAAATGAGGGCACTCCAATTGAGGGAGTCACTTACCTATTCATGGAAGAATGACGAGTTATGAAGGGAATACATTATGTTTTTGGCCACTTTCATGGAGGGCACATTAATGAAAGATTTACACCACGTTATCTCCTTATTCCAAGCATGCAAGGGGGTACATCATTTTGATATTTACATTATTTTTCTAAGCTTGAAGAAGTTCACCCTAGTAGAAAATATGCCTTTGGAAACATATTTGTTATTCCTATCTTCATATATAATTATGTGATTGGTCTTTGATACTCATTCAAGACCTTCACAAGTTGTAATAATATTACCTAGCATAAAATTTTTCTTGATTATAAGACACATTAAAAAGTGTGATAAGACGACAATTTCTCACTATGTTTATCTTGTTGTTTATCTTGAAACTTGTGTTGTTTATCTTGTTGTTGAAGTGAGATACCTTGCATGTGTCACAAAAAAATGATTTTCCTACAATATACTCAAAATTATCCCACATTTCCTTCAATATATGTGTGAATATTCAACGAGGAAATTTTCCTCCATTTACCATTATGGGAAAATCATATAGGAACAAAAAGTCATATGATGTAAATGCAAAGACAATCCCAAACCTTCCTCTCCAAGAAGAAACATGGTTTGTGGAGGATACAAGGCAGATGAGATTGGCAAGAATCCAATATTGTCAAATCCGTGCTTTTCTGAAAATAATTTGATGACCAAGAAGCCAGAAAAATAATGTTGATGCTAGTTGGCCCCCAAAAAATTGGACTAGTGTTGTAACATCTAGAGATGAGTCATAGAAACATTGAGCAAATTCAGGCATAACTCAAGACAATGTAAGACTAGACAAAAATTTGTTGTTATAGATAACACTCATGTATCTCAATCAGACATTTTGAAGTGGATCAATGAACAATGCGTAACAAAGATGGATTTGATGTTTCACCTGTTTTAGCCATGACCTTTAATATTGTTAGCACATGACAGGGAAGCTCTATCTAGATTGTCAATAATATTCTCATGTTCTAACTTCTCTTCTGCCACTAACTTTATCTCCAACATCGTTGCACAAGAAATTAATGTCCAATGTCCTAGAAGTTTCTATTCTTACAAAGATGAATGGTCATAGTGGAACTAATTTTGATTTGAATGAAATTAAAACATAAACATAAGATAATATAATCATTATATATCATTTGGAGAATTTAACTTGTCATAAGTAAATTTTTCTTCCAAGATATCATGAGTATGCTTAAATATTTCTCAAGCATTTCCAACTTATTTTCAAATCCCATATTGGGAAAAATGTTTGATGTGACTAAGGATATGTATAACCTACAATTCATGGTTCTATTCTAGTGTTAAATTTGATTATTAGATGAGGAAACTTATTCTAGTAGATACAGGGGGTTTGATTTTGTCAAATAACTTCAAATGGAGTTATGATTATAACACAAGACTTGATACAGATCACTAAACACTATCCATCTTGATATGATCCTTTGAGCCTCCCAGGAATTTGTAGTAAGGTTGAAATAGAGCCTTGCACATATTTTAGAAATATTTGGCTGAACTGTACTAAATTTTAAATATTTTTTTCGTGGTGGAAATCAACACCTATAGACATAGTAAATGGAACTTGAAGTAATCAGAGCATGGCCTCTATTAGGTGCAAATAGAGGTTCACTATTAATAGTGTTGAAATAACAACTAGGAAGCATAAAAATAGAAATAGTACACACTCCATAGTGCAACCATCCAATACCTTGGACTGACATCTACAATATGGTTAGTAGCATTAATTTTTAGGACTCTTTCATCCTCTTGCAAGGCAATTGTTCCCTGATTGAAAGATTTGCTATTCCTAATTGTCTCCTTTGTTAGCCTCAGAAATTCATCACTTTTATCATGATTTACATTGTCATAAGACTTTGTTTTCTCCAATGGGATTTTCAGTGTGTCCTCTGGATATAATCTCACCATATCTAGTTGTTGTTTTTAAGATGTGAAAAAAGGAAAATAACAGTAGAAAGGGAAACAATTTAGATATTATTTTCAATAGATGTTGAAGCAACCATATTCGTGCCAGTGATGCAACCTTCTCTATTGTTAGATGGATTGTGACAACACTAATAGTTAGTGGTAGCTCTTCTGGGTGCTATTCCGACAGGTATTACAACTTTTTGTGATGCATCATCTTTTGGACAAACCAATGGACGTAATTGCAAGCTCTACTATGATCCATACAAGTAGTTCATACACATTTCATAACAAGCATCATTGTTGTTTCTTTCCCCAAGTTTTCTATTCACTCATCCAATGGGTTTGTGTTTCCCCTAGGTGGCCACTCTATTTTCTCCAACAAGATTTGTTTCAAATATTCAAAAAAAATGGATTTAATATGGTCTTGATAAAATAAAGATGGTGCACTTTGGACATATATTAAATCAGCACTAGACAAAAAAAGTAAACTCATTCGCATTTTTCCTATTGTGAAATGTCTTCAAAGGGAATTTGAGTGCGTTCTAAGGTAACTTCATCTCCTTGAAGAAGGTTTCTATGCTTATTTTGGGTTTGATTTATTTTGTTCTCTAAATACTCTGGGGGTTTGTTTCATTCCTGAAGGTAATGGAGAATATGGTTTCGATTCAAAGTTCTTAGATATCGCCCTAATCAACACCGGAAAAAAAAAGTTAACACAAGGAACTAAGCTGAATGAGAAACCTAAACCCCCCAATCACCCAACTATAGTTGCATTTTTGTAGTGTAAAAATGAAGATAGATTGTGCCACCGATATAGTGAAGTGGAAAAACACTCATGTTGGCTGGGATAGGTGAGTAAAAAAATAATAGTTGAGTAAATATATTAGAGTGAAAATCAGGGAGAACACACCCATCCATTGAAAAAATTGTTATGTTCCACCACTCAATCTTCTATACATGAGTTGGGATAGGTGAGTAAAAAAGGAATAATTGAGTAAATGGATTAGAGCGAACAACATGCAGAGCACGCCCATCCATTAACGCCAATTTTTTGTTTCTTGACTCAATCTTCTATTAAATTAGAGCGAACAAAACCCTTTTTGAAACAATGGGTAAACAATGAGATCAAAGATTGGTTATTGGGACCCTGTTTACTGATATAGATTAGTTACTACAATCTCACTTGCTCACCCATACGAGGATAATTAGCAAGGAAGAGCATATCACTCCAAGGGAAAAACATGAGGCATTTAGAACATGTATGGACTGGCTTAATAGAAAAATGTATTACCGGAGTTGCTATAGCGAAAAAGAATAAAAGCTTAAAATCTGGAAATTGCAAAAATTGATATTGAGGATGCAGTAGTTTAAATAATCATAAATCACCATAGGTTGAGCAATAAAAATTCACTGAGTAGAGGGCTCCCTTTTCCCACTCTACTCTAAATTCATTGTCAGTCGATCTCTTATCAAATGAAAATAAAAATTCGTAGAACCAACAACAAAAATCGTAGAACAAACAAAAGAAATACAAATGCAACAAATAGAAAAATATAAACTTATAAATCCAACTAACCTATGATTCCAAGTTTGCAAACTTCAATTGTTAATTTTCTATTGTCACCTCTTCAAAAGCCTCCAAGTTCTTTCTATTGCTTTTTTGTCCATAACAGAAGTTGTAATTATATAGAAAAACTTACAAGCCCTAAAAATATTTAAAACCAATTTCTCTCAAAATATATCAAAACCCTCTCGCCAAGAGCAAAATTTTGGTGCCAAAGAGCCAGAACATCCATTTTTCATCTAAAATTGAGAACCAACGACAAAAATTTGGCACCAAAGAGCCAAAACACCCATTGGTAAACCTCTTCGTGAACTAGTTTGCATTTGGCGAGGTAAGAACAACGACATTTCCCATATTACTTTTTGTTCTTGGGCTTTCAGACCCATTGACACCAATTTTAGTTTGAATTTCATACGGTGGCTTTGATAGCTATTTTTAATGAAATCACATTCGACCTAATCTAATATGTTCACTACTAAAAATAATTAAAATAATTATATTAATATTTACTATTTAACTATTAATTAAATATAAAACTTATAAAACCACAATATATTTAAAGTTTAATTTCATATAATATAATTAAAACCAATAAAACCAATAAAATATAAATATAGATATTTACTATTTTAATTATTAATTAAATATAAAACCTATAAAACCTCAATATATTGTTTTATTTAAAGTTTAATTTCATATAATATAATTAAAATATAAACATTAATATTTACTATAATTATTAATCAAATATAAAACCAATAATATTGTTTTATTTAAAACTTAATTTCACATAATCATGTAAGTTATGTATTAAACGAAATAAATATATTCATTAGTACAATTCTCATAGAAATTTATAAAACAAAACATATTTATCCATTATTATACAATAAAACATACTTAAATATTTTTAATTACATATTTATAATCATTAATAAAGGTTTATATATTATTAAAAAATTAAATAAATTCCATACCTAAAAAATTAACAAAAGTTCATAATACCATTAAAAATTAAGCAAGGTTCACATCAAACAATTAATAAAAGTTCATAAACCATTAAAAATTTAATTAAGGTTCATATCTAAATAAAAAAAAGGTTCATACACTCCCTGATGGGAGTGAGGTATGAGCAATACGTGGAAGGCATCTCATATGAGTAAATACAAGTGGAGTGAGGGTGAGGGAGTGTCACACCCTCAATTTAGTGTTGCGGTGACCGAGTAGTGGCAAGCATGCCTTGGCACGATGGGCGCCCAACTTGGATATGCATGACGACAATGTAAGATGGGTGCGCCATATTGGTGAGCACCCACCTTGGGCGAGTCGTGTAGTGGCGGGTGGAGTCATGCATATTGGTGAACATGACGAGCGATGACGGGCAGGTGTGCACCCCATAGTTGGCGGACGAGTCAAAGGGGTCGGGCGAAGTCGTGTTGGTGAGTGCGCTCGGTGATATAGGTGCGTCGTGTAGTAGTTGGGCGATCTTGGCGCGACAGTGCGTAGGAAGCTGAGCTGACCAGGATAAGTCATAATTATGGAAGGGTCGAGGTGTTATCACTATTGAAAGGGCCGAAACTTCATAATTGTGTGCAAGTCGACATGATGGTAGGCAGGCTAACTTGTGCAGAGTCATGACCCGGGGCTGAATGAGTCTGCATGACACATACATATAAGGCATGGTGGGAGTTCATTAAATCATTCATTCAATGTTCAACCAAGTTCAAAGTCGAGCTACAAGGAGTTGTAGTGAAGGACTAGGGCGAAGGCTTGAGGGAGTAAAGGAAAACGAAAAAGACATGTGTAGAAAGGTTCAGGTGATGCAAGGTCATAGGTCGTGCAGACCATGTGCCCACACTGTCGGCAGAAACTGCGTGCAGGAATAGGCGCGGGTCGATTTGGGTGATTTTTCAGGGCACATTCAAAACATTTGGGTTGAGTCAAGTGTTTTCCAGGGTGCGTTCAGAACAACAGGCAGAGTCAGGTGATTTTGGGTACACGTTCAGAAAATAAATTCTGAAGTGGGAAAGAGGTCAGGGCATGGGCAAACACATGTAGAAAGTGACCGATTTGACCTGAGCTACACGTCAATAAGTTGACTTGGGAAAACATGTGCAGAGAGTGACCCTAGTGACCCGGGCTACACGCATTTTGGTAGGACTTCAGAAAATTGTATTTTGAAGGTAAATTTGGGGTTTTTGTTAGACTTAGTTGTTGTTGAGAGGTGTTGATCCTGGCGATGGCCTCCGAGGAGGAATCGTAAACGTCGTAGGTTGAAGGTTTATGTAGGGTGTAATATTCCCAATTAGCTTTGCTAATTGGAATATTTCATTTTTGTTTAATTTTGCCGCTTTAGCTAGAAGTAATAAATAAAGTGAGAAATAAGAGGGGTCACCTCACTTTAGTCACCTCACTTTATAAATAAAGTGTTCTTTTCCTAGTTGATTGACGTTATAACTTAGAGAGGGGGCCTTGGGGGGTCCACATGAGTATGATGGGGAGGCATCGGGCTGACCCAAGGTTAACTGCGCAGGCCAAGGAGAGTGAAGGACGCAGTTAAGGTTTTGGAGGGAGTTTAGCATTATAAAAGGTGGGGTTCTCACCTCATTTGGACATGCATGATTTGATATTGATATTGAGAGCTAGACTTCTGTCTGCTTCAGCATGCCGGTTGTTTAGTCGGTCTGCAGCACTGTTTAGTGCCACCGAGTGTCTCCGGTCGGAGATCTCACCCTTAGCCTCGGGGGACTTCGAGTGCCTGCCCTGGTAAGGTTATTTCTGGTTTCACCCTTAGCTTCGGGGGACTTCGAGTGCCTGCCCTAGTAAGGTTATTTTCTGAATAACATCCTTCAGTTTCAGCAGTTTCAGGTGGAGATTTGGAGAGGAAGAAGCCCTTCTTGTGGCTGCGCAGATCTAGAAGGCAGAACGCTGTTTCAGGGGGAGGAAGGACGCAGTTCAGATCTGAGAGGAAGGACGTTGTTCCAGGGGAAGAAAGGACGCAGATCAGACTTAGAGAGAGGACGTTGTTCCAGGGAAGAGAAGGACGCAGATCTGAAGACACATTGGCAGATCCAGCCTTGGAGATTGCAGATCTGAGGAGATATTTGCAGATCTAGTTCTGTAGGGTGCAGATCTGGAGAGATAGCATTAGATCCAGCTTGGAAGGTTGCAGATCTGAGGAGATATTGGCAGATCCAGCCTAGATCTGAAGAGATAACATCAGATCCAGCCTTGGAGGTTGCAGATCTGAGGAGATATTGGCAGATCCAGCATAGATCTGAAGAGATAACAGTAGATCTGACCTAGGAGGACGCAGATCAGGAGGCCTAGGACGCAGATCTGGATTGGAGGCTTCAGATCCAGTAGATCTGAGCATATAGGACGCAGATCCATCAGGGAGGACGCTGATCTGGTGAGCAGGATCATGTGAGTGGGGCTTGACAGCGTTTTCCAGCATTACTAGTCTTGAGGAGCTGATCCATTCATCTGGAGGTTTTTGTGGCCAGCATTCCATCTGTTTCTGCGCTGTCACTAGCAGAGACGGCGTTTTTATTGGGGAGGGTTTGGAGGACTGAAATCAGCCATCTTCTAGTCTTCAGCTCATAGTTGCAGTCCAGCAGCAGTTCTTCATAGCAGCTCTTCAGCCAGCTAGGACGCTGTCCTTATTTGCAGCCATCATTTGTTCTGAGAGGGTCTCCACTTGCCTAGGGTAAGGATAGGTGCACTCATTCTGATTATTTTGTACTCCTCTCTATGTACTTTCAGATTAATAAAATGGCTTAGTTTTCTGGCATTCTATGTGTACTTGTTCCATGATCTGGTTCCAACATTGTATTTTCTATATCTGTCTGGCATATTTCTGTGTATTACTGGTTATTTCCCTTTGGGGATATTACAAGGGAGTGGCTAATTGTGTGTGCTTGTCATGGGCATTTGTTGGTGTGGTGTGTTCAAACTATCCCTGATGCTCAGTTTCTTAGCCATAGTCTATGTCTAGGTTGAGGATAGTAAATTGAAGGGTGAGCTCACCCATTTCCATTTTTCTTGGTTTTAGGTGAGCATGTTTTTTCGTGCTAAGTGAGGAAGTTGGAATCTGTAGTCTAGGAAACCTTGAGGGTGGTGGTGGAAAAATAGTTTCTTTTCCTGATTTTGTGCCCTTCGACATGGGTGTGAGAGTGTGTGGTGGATTGGTGTGTGGTCTCTGTGCAGAGAATTTGGAGGTTGGTCGTTGCCCTGGGAGAAGTTACACTGAGGCATCAGGTACTTTTTCGTCGTTTATTGTTCAATTGCCTATGCTGGTTTAATGGTGGGTGGTGGTATTTGGTTTTCCTGGTGGTGGTAGTCTTTATCTGGTAGTGGGAGGTGACCTTGTGCTTCCCTACAGTGGTTGGCGACGACATTTGGCTCCTTTCCTGGTGGTGGTTGTTTTCTATGGTGGGGGGTCTAGTCTCTGGAATATGCACGTGGCGAGGCTACTCAACCTTGGCGAATTATGAAGCCCTCGGTGTAGTGTGAATGTTCTCCCTCCCCTATCATCTATGGACTTGTGGGGGTGGAACGGCTCCATGCTAGGGTGGAAAGACTATGAGGCATGCACAAATCGCTAGTGTGGGTACACGTGGGGTCCATGGAGGAGGTAAGCGGGGGGCTAGCAAGGACGGGGGTTTGAGGGTTCAAAAGCAGAGTCGTTGGGGTAGAGGATCCCGTGGTGGCAAGGGGAATCGTGGGTCTAATCACTCTGAGGTAAGTGAGGGGAACGATATCCAACATTGTTTCTTGGAGAACTTCTATCGAGTACTTATCAACAACCTAATGGAAAGAGTGGAAACAACTAAGAGAATTTTAACACTATAGATAGATTCAGATACTCCTGTAGTGAAATGTAACCCTTCGGTATCAAAATTGTAATTTTCCATTTATGGAGTGACACAATTAAAAATTACTGATATAAATGACTAATTCATATACTTGTTGTACTTGTTATTTCATCATACTTTTATACTTGGACTATAATATTCATTTACATTAATCATTATAATTTTTTTCACTTATTATCTAGTCATATATTTTAATCCTAGACTAAACTAGTGATTTAAGTTAGTCACTTTTAGTGTAGTCACCTATTATCTAGTAATATATTTTATCCCTAGACTAAATTAGTCCTTTAAGTTAGTCACTTTTAGTTTAGTCACTTATTATCTAGTCGTATATTTTATTCCTCGACTAAATTAGTCATTTTTAGTTCGGTAACTTAAAATTTCTCAAATTTAGTAGTAATTCACTTGAAATAATAGCGGTGACTAGCTTTCTTAGTCACCTGGTCATTGTTGGGTGCCAACAGGTGTCTTTAAAAACTCCTAATTGCCTCACATTAATTATCAACCTGGGTAAGTCCTTTTATCTCAAGTGTGTACACAATATGTGCAAGCTATTCATACAAAGAGTAATGCTAAAATCAATCGTTTCATATAGATGTAATCATAAATCTTGAAGCTTTAAAGAAAGTGATTCATCTAAGCATTATAATCCAAAACTGTGATTCATTCTTAATTCAACTAATTCAAATGATAATCAACCAAGAGCACTGAAGCATTAATTGAGCTATTTCAACTAGATCTAAACTATTGAACAGAAGGAAAGTATCGAAAATAACTGTCTATGCTTTAAATAATCAAAACCAATTATGTTAACTAGAAACTAATTCTTTAAGGAAATTGGAAATGCGTATTCAATGGAATAAATACCAGAAATCTGAATTATCAAAAGTACTTCAACTGTAAAACGGAAAAATCAGAATATACTTGCAATAAATGGAAAGTATAACACTAGGAACAACAGTGAGATTCACTAGAGACCGGACCCTTCGCCACCGGTGAATACTGATTAACTACTCCAGAATATTTGAATGAACAACAACGCGAATTATATATTAATCATCACAGTCAATTAACATCACAATCTGATCTTGTTGTTCAGAACTACGTTTTATGAATTACAGTTATGAATTATTCAGAAATGAAAGATACAGCATGTTTGTAGAACTAGCTTTGCTTGTCCCTTTATAGCTAAAAGGAAAGATAAGTGTGATCCCTCAGGATCAAGGGATCCTGAGGGATCCATGAAAAAATTCTATCCTCGGATAGTTCATTCATTCTTGCGCTAATCCTTACTGATTTATCTTCGATTTGACCGCGTCTTCTTTCCCATGATTAAGTCCTGTTGTTCCTTCTATTATTTTCAGCATAAAAAGAAACGGGAATTAGTTTGGACGGTTAAATTGTATCAGGTGTTGGGGATGGAGCCTGATTTTCTTCCTGATTCAGAGATCCTTGTTTTAGTTGGATGTATACCCCAGGAAAATTGCACACCCTTGCACGCGGGGGGGGGGGGTGTAGGGGGGACTTGTCCCCCCCGTGGGGTCCCAGGGGGGCCGACCCCCCTGTCTGGGGGGTCCGGGGGCTAGTAGTCCCCCAGCGGGGGTTTTGGGGGCAGCGCCCCCGAAGCCAAAAATAGATGTAAAAGTGCCTTGTAAAAGTATAGTAATTTCTAGTCAATCTAGGCCATTCATTAGGCTGATGATTTGACGGTAGAAGTTGTGTTTAGTTTAGGTTTTTTTGCCCTAGAAGGAAACCCCTCGCTCTTATGAGGGTATTGTATTGTGGCTGTGTAATGTATGTGTATTCTCTGAGTGAAAAAAAGATAGGGAGACTATGAGAGAGAACATAGGATATTACAGTGGATCTACTGTAGGTTTTGTCTCCTCATTTTTGTTGGATAATAGAAAGGAAGGACTAGCTGTTCGGGGTGGACGTAGCCCAAACTGGGTGAACCACGTATATTTGTGTCTCTCTGGTTTTATGTGTTTTTTGTGAATTTCTCTGTAATATTTAATTTTCTAACAAATGGCATCAGAGACGAAGGTATATTTGGCTGATAAACTCACAGGAAAGAAGGGTTCCTAGTTCGAGTGGGAGCAATGGCGGAAGATGCTAAGTTTAGGGTCGATAAATTTAACAGCCAAAACTTATCGCTATGGAAGATGCAGATGGAAGATTATCTGTATCAGAAAGATCTGTACCTACCATTGAGCAGAAAAGAAAAGAAGCCAACGACCATGACAGACGCGGAATGGAACATTCCCGATAGAAAGGCACTTCAAACAGTACGGTTTTGCCTTGCAGCATCAGTCGCCTTCAATATTTCGAAGGAAACAACAACATAGAGTTTGATGCAGAAGGTGGTGAAACTATATGAAAAGCCCTCAGCCTCAAACAAGATATTTATTATGAAACGACTATTTAATATGAAGATGTCAGAAGGTGGATCTGTTGTAGACCATTTAAATTATTTTAATACAGTTACCAGTCAGTTAAGTTCTGTAGGGGTAAACTTTGATGCTAAAGTTAGAGCTCTGTTATTCTTGTGCTCATTTCCAGAGAGTTGGAATGGTTTAGTAATGGCCATTAGTAACTCTATCTCTGGATCTATTACTTTAAAGTTTGATGATGTTGTCGATGCTATCCTTAGCAAGGAAATGCGACGGAAAAGCTCTGGTGAGACATCAGGTAATGCTTTGAGTGTAGAGTCTAGGGGAAGAAGAATGGAAAGATGAAAGAGCTCAAGATATCGCAGTAAATCAAGGAAAGGCAGATCTAAGTCCAGATCAGGGATAGTGTGCTGGAAATGCAGAAAGAAAGGACACCTAAAGAAAGATTGTAGATCTCGGAAGGGAAAAGAAGGAGATGCACAACAAGAAAATAATCATGAAGCAAATGTGACAGGTGATGTGTTACAATATGCTTTGATTCTTTCTTTCGAAAATGTTACTGATTCTTGGGTTGTAGATTTAGGGGCTTCATTCCATGCCACACCTGATAAGAAATATTTTCATGACTATGTTCAAGGAGATTTTGGACAAGTTTGTTTGGGTGATGATAAACCCTGTAAAATTGTTGGAATGGGTAAGGTTCTTGTAAAACAGCAGAATGGAAACCAATGGCTACTAAAGGAGGTAAGGCATGTTCCAGGTCTAAAGAAAAATCTGATTTCAACAGGGTAATTAGGCGATGAAGGTTGTGTGACAACTTTCACAGATAAATCTTGGAAGGTCACCAAAGGAGCCCTGGTAATAGCAAAAGGTGAAAAGGTTGGTACATTGTATTTATGCAATGATATTTCTAATTCTGTTAATGCTTTAACTTCAAAAGGAGCAGATGTAGCACTATGGCATCATAGGCTCGGACATATGAGTGAGAAGGGGATGAAGATTCTTCACTCAATAAATTTGTTGCCAGGTTTGAAGAATGTTGATTTGGATTTCTATGAGAATTTCATTTATGGAAAACAAAAGAGAGTCAAATTTCTCAGAGTTGGGAAAGAAAAGAAGAGAGAAAAATTGGAGCTTGTGCATACATATGTATGGGTACCTACTCAGGTATCATCTCTCGACGGATCTCGCTATTATGTTACATTTATTGATGATGCAACTAGAAAAACTTGGATTTATTGTATTCAAAATAAATCTGATGTATTTGATACTTTCAAGAAATGGAAATATTTGGTTGAGATTGAGACAGGAAAGAAGTTAAAGTGTCTCATATCAGACAATGGAGGTGAATATTGCAGCAAAGAGTTTGATAGGTACAGTTCAGAGCATGGAATTCGTAGAGAGAAGACAGTTCCAAGAACACCACAAGAAAATGGTGTGTCAGAAAGGATGAACAGAACAATCATGGAGTGTGAAAGGTGCATGAGATTGTATGCAGGATTGTCTCTACAATTTTGGGCAGATGATGTAGATACTATTGTTTATCTAATAAACAGAGGGCCTTCAAGTTCCTTGGATGGTGGTATTCCAGAGGAAGCATGGACAGGTAAAAAGGTAAACTACTCCTTTTTAAAGCCATTTGGTTGTGAGGCCTTTGTCCATATTAATAAAGAAAATAGAACAAATCTTGAGGCAAAATCAAAGAAATGTACCTTTATTGGATATGGTGCTAATGATTTTGGTTATCACTTATATGATTATGAAAATCACAAAATCATTAGGATAAGAGATGTAATATTCAATGAAAAGGTCTTGTATAAGAATTAGTTGCAGGTAAAGAAACATGAAAAAGAAAGAAAGGAATATGCGGTTCTTGATGAGATAATTGAAAAATTAAAGGTGCTTGAAAATGATAATAATCAACAAAGACAACATCAACAACCACCACAACAGCAACAGGAACCTCAAACACCTGAAAGTGGTGTTAGAAGATCTACCAGGATAAGTAGACCCCCTGAACGATACTCTCCTTCATTATATTATTTATTGCTGACTGATTCTGGTGAACCTGAATGTTATGAAGAAGCAATGCAGGTTGAAAGCGGGAAGAAGTGGGAGCTAGCCATGGAAGAAGAGATGGACTCCTTAATGCATAACCAGACTTGGGACTTAGTCAGGTTGCCTGCAGGTAAAACTGCATTGCAGAATAAATGGGTTTACAGGCTGAAGGAAGAAGATGGAGGAAAACAGAGGTACAAAGCTAGAATTGTGGTGAAGGGGTTTGCACAGAAGAAAGGTATTTATTTTGATGAAATATTTTCTCCTGTTGTTAAGATGACTTCAATCAGAACTATCTTAAGTCTTGTAGCAGCGGAAGATTTACATCTTGAACAATTAGATGCAAAGACAACATTTCTCCATGGACATTGGGAGGAAGAGATATACATGCAACAACCAGAAGGATATGAGGTCAAAGGGAAAGAAAAATTGGTGTGCAGGTTAAAGACGAGCTTGTATGGCTTAAAATAGGCTCCAAGGCAGTGGTTTCTAAAATTTGACAAGTTTATGTCTGAACAAGGTTATACTAGATGTCACTCTGATCATTGTGTTTATCTAAAAAAAGAAAAATGATGGAAGCTATATTATATTGTTATTTTATGTAGATGACATGCTTGTTGTAGGGTCTAACATGTAGGAAATAAATGTGCTCAAAAGAAAATTGGCAAATTAATTTGCAATGAAGGATTTGGGAGCTGCAAAACAAATCCTTGGTATGAGGATAACTAGAGACAGGAAAAATCGCAAATTAACACTGTCTCAAAATGAGTACATAGAGAAGGTGTTGAAAAGATTTAATATGTAGAATGCAAAACCAGTTAGTACACCTTTTGCTAGCCATTTCAAACTTAGTAAGGAGATGTGCCCAAAGACCCAAGAAGACATGGATTATATGTCTAAAGTTCCATATGCATCAACAATTGGAAGCTTAATGTATGCAATGGTCTGCACAAGGCCTGATATTGCACATGCAGTGGGATTTGTAAGCAGGTACATGAATAATCCAGGAAAAGAACATTGGATGGCAGTAAAATGGATTCTCAGATATTTGAGAGGTACCACAAATCAAGCATTATGCTTTGGTGGTTCAAACATTACTATACAAGGATATGTTGATGCAGATATGGCAGGTGCCAAAGATAACAGGAGGAGCACTACAGGATATGTATTTACTGTAGGTGGAACAGCTGTCAGTTGGGTTTCAAAAATCCAAAGTGTTGTTGCACTTTCAACAATAGAAGAATATTATGTTGCTGCTACAGAGGCTAATAAAGAAATGATTTGGTTACAAAGGCTTATGGGTGAATTGGGTAAGAAGCATGATATGAGCACGTTATACAGTGATAGCCAAAGTGCCATTCATCTTGCAAAGAACTCAATATTTCATTCCAGGACTAAACACATACATCTCAAGCACCATTTCATACAGTCAGTATTGGAAGATGGAGAGTTGAAGCTGGAAAAGATACACACTAGCCATAATCTTGTAGATATGCTAACAAAAGTTGTAACCAGGGAGAAATTGAAAATGTGCTCAGTTTCAATTAGTCTTCAAGGATGATGATGAAGATGAGGAATAGCCAGGTCCAAAGAGGAGTCATTGTCCAGCAAATGAGGTAGCGATGGAGTTGCTACAATCAATATCCAAGTGGGAGATTGTTGGGCGTGGAGCCTGATTTTTGTCTTGATTTAGAGATCCTTGTTTTAGCTGGATGTATACCCCAGGAAAATTGTACACCCTTGCACGCGGGGGAGGGGAGACTTATCCCCCACGCGGGGTCTGGGGGGGCCGACCCCCCCGTCTGGGGGGTCCGGGGGCCAGCAATCCCCTGGCAGGGGTTTTGGGGGCAGCGCCCCCGAAGCCAAAAATAGATGTAAAATTGCCTTGTAAAAGTATAGTAATTTCTAGTCAATCTCGGCCGTTCATTAGGCAGATGATCTGACGATAGAAGTTATGTTTAGTTTAGGGTTTTTTTCCCTAGAAGGAAACCCCTCGCTCTTATGAGGGTGTTGTATTGCGGCTGTGTAATGTATGTGTATTCTCTGAGCGGGAAACAAATAGGGAGACTGTGAGAGAGAACAGAGGATATTACAGTGGATCTGCTATAGGTTTTGTCTCTTCATTTTTGCTGGATAATAGAAAGGAAGGACTGGCTCTTCGGGGTGGACGTAGCCCAAACTGGGTGAACCATGTATATCTGTGTCTCTATGGTTTTATGTGTTTTGTGTGCTTGTATTTTCGCATATTTTATGTGTTGCATTGCTCTGTAATATTTAATTTTCTAACATCAGGATCATTTTTCATTCGTTCTTCATCAAAATCCTTTCATTATATTATTATATCATGGCACAAGATGAATAAGGAAGAGAAAAAAGGACAATAATCAAGAGTAAATACATACCTATTGCAAGGCTCAACAGTCATTAATTTCATCATTTTTTACTAGTGAAATCAACACTATTACCTTTTTCTTCTTGATATGTCCTTTTATCTTGCGAGTTTGAGGAGTGGTAATTCCTGCCAATGCATTACAGGATATGGTAAGACTCATTTCCTCTTTCTCTAGGGTTGGTTCCTGGGGTATATCCTCTTCTTTCGAAGTTTCTTGTTCATTTTCTTCCTCCTCTTCACAAACTATGTAAAATAATTTCTTCTCGTCACACTTATGACATTTAGTGTATTTTCTATCACTACTATAGAAAATCCCTTTTGCTTTTTTTTCTTCCAATTGTTGTGGTGTCAACCTTGTAGGTTGTGGAAGTCTAGGAGTAGAAACACTTCCATATTTATAGATGTGAGTGGTAGGCTTCTTTGTCGCCATAATTTTACGTTCAATTTTTCTTGCCAAGCTGAATGCCTTCTCCAATGAATCAGGTTCCCAAAGGAAAACCTCATGTTGGATGTTATCCTTTAAAATCCTTATACAAACATCAAGCCTATGTTCCTCTGGAATATGAACTACCCTTATATTCAATTTTTGGAAGTCCTCAATGTGCTCTACCACTAAACCCTTTTGTTTGAGATTTATCAATTGGCTAAAGAAGGCATTGCTCTTTGTATCCTCATAATGTGTTATCATTTCCTCCGTAAAAATTGACCAGGTAACAATTTTTTGACGGGAGAAAAGCCATAGATACCATACAAATGTTTTTAGTTCTAAATATAAAGTTTCAAGGAATACCTTTTGTGTGTTTTTCACATTTTTGAGATCAAAATATCGCTCCATCTGTAGTAACCATGTTACGGGATCCTTTCCATCAAAATTCCTCATATGATTTTTGGAATATGGCGGGTTTTGAATCCAACATTAGAGTTTATGAAATCACAATTAACGTTTATTTTTTTCTCATCATGATTTTCCTCTACTATCTTTTTTCCATTAGGAATCATTTCTTGTATCAAATTTGTCAAACCTTCCTTAAAACCTTCCATGTCTACTTGTATATCATTCTTCATGTCTTCCATTTTTTCTTCCATGTCTTCCATGCCATTCTTCAAACCATCCATCTTAGCTTCCACACCTTTCTTCAAACCATCATTCTTAGCTTCCATGCCTTTCTTCAAAACTTTCATTTCATTTTTGTTGCTCTTTGCGAGAGTGAAATTTGGTGCACTTGCTCTTGTAATTTTGATATATCATGTTGCACTTCTTCCTCTTCATGAGTCATATTAGAGTATTATGAGGGCTTAATTTGTGTTTAATTCTTTTTGTGAGGCATTTTAGAACCCAATACTGATATCTATGATTCAATATGTCCTTGGAATCACTTCAAACTGATTTTTCAAACAAGACTTAAAAAATAAACACCTTTTTCTTGCTTTTGAGGAGCTCGATATTGAAACTGAATTATATCTATGTATTCAGATCTTCAATATCTAAAATTAGGTCTTGTAGTAGCCCTCTGAATCTTATTTTGAATGCCACAGGTCTGACTTTATTTGTATTCTTCAATTCAAAGTTATGCCCAATCTCCCACAATGTCCTAATTATGGACTGGTTCAGTAGAGCCAACTTGTATGGCGTGCCACATGTCATTGTTTTTTCCTTAGGCTCTGAAATTGATACACAGGAAATGGAATTCCATTTACTTTCGACCAATTTTTACAGAATTCCATTGTGATGCTCAGAAAGAGAGTTATGATGATTTTCCCAAGGTCACCTCTTTTAGATCAAATTCAGGAGGCTGCAAAAATCCTAAATTCCACAGATCATATCTCTGAAACTGTTGTGAAACAAGATCTGAAACTTTTGGAAAAAATTCCTAAGGATTTATTCGAAATGGGTTTTTTGTTTTAGTGCCTGAAACCTCGTAGAAAAAACGTTATAGCGAAAATTCCACTATGACCTTTTTGAAGCAACGAAACCCTTGAATCCAAAGCTCTAATACCAAATGTTATAAAACTGGCTCCAAAAATAGAAGAAAAGAGAGATAAACACCTTAAATCAACCACTTTGAGGGGGAAACATCCTTTACATTACATAAATGAAAAATTCTTGTATGATACAAATGATAAAACCTCCTTTCTATATATAAGAGTCCATGAGGTCACAATATAATCCTATCCGACCTAACAATAATAATGTAAGGGCACAATAATAAAAATATGGGGGTTACAGGGGTACACCAATAACAATAAGGGGGATACACTAACAACAATAAGGGACTACACTAGTAATATAGGGACCTAAAAAATCCATTAACCCTGGATTAGAACATAACCATAGTTCCTTGACCAGATCTACAAAACTACCGTGACCTGAAATACATCATGCCCAAAACCATGTGCAAACACATGCACAAAACCATAGGCAAATCCGCCCACCTAAAATCATGGAAATAATAAAAACACACCCAAAAAATCTCTCAGTCTAACCTGTATTTTGGATGCCAAAATTAATTCATTCCTAGCTAAAATCGGATGATGTCCTCAACTAAATTATCTGGACTCCAACTATTTGGAGTGGCTATCATCATTTTATGCTTCTTCTGTTGGAATGCATCCTCATTATTGTCATGTTGTTGTTTCCTCTTCTCTATTGGAACTTCATTTTTTATCCTCTTTTAAATTTTTTCCTTTCATGATCACTTCAAAATCAAGTCTTTGGATTGTCCAACAAATCCTCTAAAAGCTTCATTTCTACAAAAAAAAACTCTATATCCATGCCTTTGCAATTTTGCATGGTTTCCTCTGGAAATGGTTCCCGTACTTTACTAATCTCCAGGTTACTCTTGATTTCCTGCAAATATTCACTACCTGCAAACATAAAACAAGTATTAGTTTTAAAAACATAAGACCTTGAGGTCTCTCTTATGGGTCTCAGAATCCTTTCGTCATGCAACATTAACTCCTTTAAGCTATCCATCAAATTTTCTTCAATTTTCTTCTTGGTGTCCACATCTATACATGCATCATCCTTAGGTTGTTGTTTCTTCTTTTCAGCTTGCACACTAGTCCTCAATGACTACTCTTCTTCATCTAAAATAACTTCCTATTCATCAGTACCATCCTCTCCAAGGATAGGTCCTTCCTCTAGTGCACAAAGGTACTCCATCTCTGCCTCTGTCTCGAGCTTAGACTCAATATTTCTCAGCATACTCAACCATTTATTGATCACACCTATCATCCACTTATTTTTTTTCCATGAAGTATGTTTACTAGCCATTGAATCTCGTTTCCTACATAAACTCCACTTTTCAACTCTTGCCTCAATGATCCTTGTAATTTCCTTGTCTAACTCTGTAACTGCCCCTCTATCATGTTGAGCTCTTCTTTCAATTGAGCCATTTATATCTCTCTCTCTTCATGACTCATCTTCATGCCAATTTCTTTGGCATTCTTCTTACTTTGAATATGGACTTCTACTAAACCCATCTCGTCATTGTTTGTAGTCACCTTCACCTTTATGTCTTCTCCTTTATGTGAACTCTGCCTCATTCACCTGTGAGTTGCAACTAAGCCTCTTCTCTGTCTTATAGAAAATACTATGGCTAATACCAACACCTCACCAAGCTTCCTCTTAGCTTAGCCTTTTGGTGTTACTTGTTCCTTCTTTGGAAATCTTCTCGATAGTTCTCTCCACACTCATTGTCGAACTGCCCCTCCCTTGGAAAGTTCTACCCAACTGCTAATGTTGGAAGTTTTCCTCCTCCTTGATCCTTCGCAATAAAAAATTTCTCATCTCTTTTTGGAGTGTACCTACTTCTCATCTTTCAAAAGTTGTTTGTTGTAATATTTACTTATATTTACTTATATATCTCAGCTACAACCTGTAATACAATTTTTTCATGGCCAGTGCAAATAGAATCATCAACCTTTGTCAATATCTCATCCTGGTCAACGAAATATAGATCTGCAAGAAACATGCCACAACATGTGGATAGATATTATTTTATATGCAGATAAAAAAAACCATCGTATCGGGGGAACTATTCTTGCTTGAATCCTTCCCTGCTTCCTTCCTTTCCCCGTAACTTCAAAAATCACCAACACTTGATTATCTCCGGGGAAGCTTCACCTCCTCTATTCTTTGTCATCACTTTCTATGTGCATGATCTAGTGATCCTCTTACACTTTCAAAATCGTATCAATTTTATTGTGCACCTGTTGCACATGGGAAATGCATCTTTCTCCTAAGTTGTTCACATGAATTCGATGTGGATTCTCTATGAATCCAAAAACTTCCATCCCTCCCGAGCTTACAAAGTGTGGTTCCACTTCGAACTCCCTCCAGAATTGAAGCTACAAAATCTCTCTAAATTTTATCTTCTCTCTAAGCTTTCATACATACACCCACACTCACTAATTTTTCTTGGTTTATCAAATAAAAGACATATCTACCTAACAATTTGAGACAAAAGACTCCAGATTGAACTCACAGATTTTCAAATTTCACAAACTTAAATTTACAAAGATTTTAATAGACCCTATGTAATTGATTTACAATATATGCCCTTTCTAGCTTTGAGCTAGTTCTTTGCTTCTTACAAGTCTCTTGCTTGCCTCCTCACTCTCTTTTTCATGAAATTTACATGAATTTTATACAAATATGGATCTAAACTAATTTTGGTTTCAGATCCAAGAATTGCTCCTAGATCCACAAAAATCTCACCTAGACCCTCTAATTTAGGAATTTTTATCTACACTAATCTAATTTTCCTTCATTCTCTCTAACCCACACAACATTCTTGAAATATATCTTAATGAGAAGATTTCATTACAATATTCCTCACATTCATATAACCCTCACAAAAACATATGATTATACATTAAAATAAAGAATGGAATGAATCTTAGGGAACCAAATCCCTTGGTAAAATGGTTTGACCCTTTCAGTCAATGACATAGTAAAAATGAAGAGCTTATGCTCCTGCACCATTGAATATGTTAGTCACCCGTAGTTTTGGTAGATTGGAAATGACCAAAAAGACAAGGGTAACATCAAACCAATCTTTGGAGTCCTAGGACCTAGCCTTCCTGGACTCAAAGAGGGCTTTCTCTCTGCTTATGTAAAAGATTCAACTTGTTTGATTTTAGAGCTTGATTTTATGCTAGTTATAAGGATTAGGGTTTGCCTTTTTGTTTGTTTGGTTGGATACGTTTTCAAGAAGGTAGAGTAAAAGAGGATCAATCCATTGGGCTATGGAGTCTGCAAAGATTTTGAAGAGTGCAAAAATAGTTCAAGGGTGTTTCATAGGGCAATTAAACAGGGCCAAATGGATCTAAGTAGGTTTTGAGTGAATGAAATGAACATGGAGGAGTGAATATAGTAGTTAAGGGGAAATAAAGGATCATTTAACAAACTAATAACAAGGAAAAGCTTTCAGCATGATTAGCATAGTAAAAACTTGAAGAGAGATGAAGGATTCTTCAATCAAACAATATTAAGCAGAACTTAGAGCAACAGATGAGTAAACTTAGAGAGTAGTTAATTATTCTCTGAAACTTACTAGCAAAAAATTAGATTTTCAACATAAAATCTTAATAAAACTAAAGAGCACTTAAGATTTCATTAATTAAACTTCAAGGAATAAAACATAAAGATCAAAGGATGCAGACAAATCAGGGTGCCAACAAGACATATCCTACTCTAATATTTCTATCCCATGATCAAAGAAACATAATGATAATTGAAGAAAACATGTACAAAGGTGGAATAAATCACCATTCAACAAATATTTATGAATCCTAAGAATGAGCTCAATCCACAACTGCTCAGTCCAAAGCCATCACAAGACACCAAAGCCAATTTCACAAATAAACTTAGAGTCTATATCATATTATGCTCACCAACCAAACAACAATTACAATGAGGGCTCAAGGCTCTATTTAATCAGAAAATGAGGTGGTGGTAACCCTAAGAGGCTTCTAGAAACCATAAATACACCATAAATGTCATTTATGTCCAAAGAGGCCATGCAAGGCCCAAGGCACATAATAACTATTGAAATAAATGAAAGATAACTTAAACATAACTCAATAAAATCTGGATTGATTTGCCCAAAAAAATCTAGAAAATATCCTTCAGTGTGTTTTGTTGACTTTTTTGCAAGGGGGCAACTTCAGAGGTCTGAAGGCGCAGTGCCTGCATAGGAAAACTGGGTCCTTTTCCTGCCAAGTTTTGAAGGTCTTCCCGATGTCAGAATTGGCTCCATGATGGCTCGTTATAAAGGATGTTGAGTCTACTTTCCAGAACTGCCCTTGGGTTTCTGATTGGGATCCTTTAACCTATTAAAAAGGCAAAAGTCCTAAGGCTGCTAAAGGCGCAGTGCCAGCCCTGAAAACATGGCAGAATGGTGAAAATTGGCATGTTTTTGGGCCTTTTGAGGGACCAAAAATGCTAAAAATGCTCTGAAATTTGGTGTGAATGATTTTATTTGGATGATTAATCCAAAAATGTAAACATTACCTCCATTGGATGCCTGTAGGAAAAGCGTAGCACCAAGGGTGTTGCACTTTCAACCCTTAATATTAGTCAAAAAACAAAAAATGTCAAAAACTTGCCAAAATTTGCAATTATCTTCCTCATGGGGTTTGTAAGGTATGTAGAGAAGCTTCAGCAAGGATTCAAAGTTTTTCTTGGTCTTTTTCCTCCTTGAGTGCTTGAATTTCGGCAAGGGCTCCTTTGAGCTTGGCCCTTACAAATTTGTTCCTCAGGACATAGTGCTTGGCCATCTTTTTCTGTAGGCCAAGGTCCCTTTGTGTCTTCTTCAATTGCTTGTTTTCATCCTTGTAATACTTAATGATATACTTTGCCATGCCAATATTTATTTGTATATCCCTAATATCTGCATCCTTGCTTTGGAGCAAGATGCTTGTAATCCTCTCCTCATCTTCATTTTCACTGTCAAGGTCAATGAATTGGCACTCTTGTTTAGTTTGATGTTTGGCTTTCTTATCTCCGACAATGACCTTTTCCTTGCCTTTGTCAAGCTTCTTTGTTGATGTAGAAGGCATGGCCCCTTGCCTTTTAGAGGCAGCAAACACATTCCTTTCTCCTCTTTGGTATGTCAAAGGAAGAGGTTCAACTCTGCTCATTTTAGTGCCATATGCTTTGTTTCCATCATTGTGGTCATCTTTGTTTGGCTCGCTTCTTCATTTTTATCCTTCATGCTGACATCAATTCCCTTTATTTGGTTGTTTTCCTCATGGCTGTATTTATGATCACTATGACCTTCACTGTGATTTGTTTCACTTATGTCAGCTTCTTCAATTCCTTGACTTTTTCTTACCTCATTATCTCCAATATCAGCCTCATTGTTTGCCTCTTCACTGATTTTTTCACTATTCTTTGTACTGCCTTCATCTTGCTCATCATGGCTTTGTTCCATACTATATTCATCTTTCTCATCATGGCTTTGTTCCATACTATCTTCTGCCTCCTTGCTGTGATTTTCACTGTGGTTTCACTGCTATCATCAGCTTCTTCACTGAAATTTTGGTCCTTAGTGTCACCACTATCATTAACATCATTACCACTGTGAGGTTCATTGTCTTTACTGTCCTCATGGCCATTATGACTGCTCTCATGATTTTCATTGCCATCTACCTCCATGTCTTTTGTTTCATTTCTAACCTTTGCCTCTTCACTCTCCTCATTACTGCTTGTCTCATCATTATTGCTTGATTGGTCATCACCTTCTCCTTCATGGTCACTTGCTTGTTCACTGCTATTTCCCTCTTGATCTGATACATTGGGAGAGGGTGAGGAAGGAAGGTTTTATTGAGGTGAAGATACATGTGTATATGATGAAGCATGTTTAGTAGAAGATTATGGGGGAGTAGGGGGAGGAGGATGAGATGATGAGGGCAAATTTTGTTGAGGATGGGGTTGTGGGCTTGTGAACATTTCATGAGAAATGAACACCTCCCATGTTAAGCGTTTTTTCTCCAACTTATGTAGCACAACTATCTTGATTAAAGAGTGATGAAACAAACTTTGCATTTTTTGGGAATAGTTCCTCTTTTGCACAACAGAAGAGATCTTTTCAATACTTCTATAGAGGTAGTAGGATAAATGAAGCATCTTAACCCTAGTAAAGTGCATGAGTAATATGATATGATAGGAGTAAATTCTAGAGTACCTTCCCTCACATGTAAAATATTTAATGATGACCCTCATCAAGGGTGCATACCTCTCCAGAAAATGTGAAAAAGGGAAGATAGATTTGTAGTCTTCTTTGTATCTAGGTTTAAGAAATGAGTCATAGTAGCTTATGTCTAAATTGGATATTTTGAGCTATTTTTCACCAACATTGGGTATGCCTATAGCATGGGAAATGGCATCTGAGGAGAGTTCAAAGGTCACCCCTGCAAAGTTTGATCGTTTTTCATGTAGGTTAAGGATGAATAACCTTGTGAGCCCTGGATGAATTTGTATCTGTTGTACTCTTTCACAAAAGTGAAAACATCCCACATTTTGGAAAAATGTGAAAATCATAGGAGAGGCATTAAGCTCCTTTGTGATTTGGGGTTCAAACCTATTAAAATTCCCACCTCCGTGTTTCTAACTCCTAGGCACTTGGCCTTCTTCACCACTACCATTTCCTCCTTCTCCTGACGTTTTGATTACTGTTGTTTTGAAACAAACCCTAGCTCTGCTTGTGAAGCTGATATGAGAAGTGATGGAATGATGGTAAGAAGGTAGTGTTTGCAAGTGAGTGAGAGGGATGAATGAAGGTGTAAGTGTATGACTATGAGGGAGAGCTAGAAATCAAGGACAAACATCAGTTACTTGTTATAATTCTGCTCTGACAGTAACTTGCACTGATGTTAATTTTGAAATGGAGGGGGCAATTTAAGGTCACTTTGTTTTTAGTGTATGGAGCAGAGCCTTTAAGCTTTGATGGAGGACCAACTTCAAACCACTGCAACCACACCACTGTATCCCTGTTTGACTGATATCTCCTTGTTTCCAGGTGATGGAGGTTTAAACAAGGTTTTTAGCATGAAGATTAGGGTTTTACCTTAAGGTTTTTTCAATTTCTCTTAACATCAAACCATCAAAATTCACTGGAGGGAAAAGGTATGACATCCAACTACCAATTAGAAATTCTTTGAAGATCGTTGATAGTAGCTTGGAGGTGTTTTTTATGTTTTTTTGGCATTTATAGGTATAGGAGGAGCTTCACGCCGAAAACGTAGCGCCTGCATGTTATTTGGGCATGTCGGGTCTGCCGAAAGCGCAGCGCCTGCACGTGTTTTGGGCTTGTCGGGATGTGAACGTGTAGTGCCTGCGCATCTCTATCGGGCTTCCATGTCGAAAGCATAGCGTCTACACGGGTGTCGGGCCTGTCAGGCTGTGAATGTGCAGCGCCGGAATGCCTCTGCACGAGCCTATTAGTCTTCCTTGGTGAACACACAGTGCACCTCTGAATGCGTAGCACGCCTTTGAATCCGCAACGCATGCATCTGAACGTGCAACACAGTGTAAATTATCAAAGGAAATTCCCTCGAAGGCGCAACGCCTGACCTTGAACACGCAGCGCCGACCTGAACGCGTAGCGCTGGGTAGACTTGCCCAAAATTTGACTGAAATTCAAAATTTTCTCTCTTGGATGCTCTAATTATCTTTGCAAGTGCACAATAAGTTATGTGAAGAACAAAATGATCCTTTATAACCTAAGAAATTAAATTGAACTTTGATAACCCACTTTGCTAATGTTTTTTTAATCCCTTTCTTTTAACTGATATCCCATTGACCCTTTTTTGCTGGCAGGTGATAAAAAATACTGAAATGGCCTTTTCCTTTTTCTCTTTGAATCATGACAAATTAACCTTTGCAATTTTTGAGAGGGCTACACACAGTGGTATTTTCAAGGCTGTGTTTTTTCAATATAATTTTGAACTTTTCTTCCTTCCATTTTCTCACTAACAACTTTTCAGTGTTTGTATGTACGTTTGCTAAACATGGTAAATTTGACCCCTATAATCTTGGAGGCCTTATATGTCTGCTTCTAACACCTTTGAGACAATCACTCTTTTCCTACTACCATGGGTGTTAAACAATGCCTTTCACCTCCCTAGGCCACTTTTGATTTGCAGGTACCTAAATTTATAATTTAAAACTTGTCCACTGATACTCTTTACCTCTTTCACTGATCCTTAGGCATGGTGAACTTGCTTTTGGAAATTTTTTGGATGTGACACACAAAAATATCTTCAAACCTTCTTTCTGTTGTCATCATGGAGGCCTAACATCTTCACTTTACCTCTTTTGAATATCTTCCCAAAACCCTAGGTTTCTAGGCTACTTTAGAAAAATTATTAGTGTTGTCTTATAAGTTCTCTATAGCCCTTTCAAGTTCATTCCTTTCTGTCCAGTTCACCTCACATTTTTCCCAATTTTATCTTTAATGTCTAAAAAACTTCTCAGGTTTGGTTTCTTGGTGTGCCTCCTTCATGTGATTTGCTACATTAGATCTTTTCTTGGCACACTGCTAGCCCATTAAGCCCAAAACCCTATTTATCTTCAAGAACAAGTGATTTCTTGTCTTCTTGCCATGAGTTGTCTTGATTTAGGATCCAACCTCCTACCTCATCAAATTTCTGCTGATGGATCTCTTAACACTCCTGCAGAAGTGTCAAAATCTTAGCATTCACAAAACTTGAATTTTGACAAGGTAGTCTTCTTTGGAGACTTTCAGATCTTCTTTGAATGACCATGTCTCAATATTCCAATACATTTGAGTCAGCCTTTTGCACAAGAAAAACAATATTTGGAACACCAATGATGACCTTACAACCTATGAAACCCTAATGACTTAGTAGGAGGATCCTTTGACTCGATCTTTGACTAAAACGTGGTTTAGGATCTTTAAGTGTAAAAAATAGAGTTTTGACAAATTGATATATTGGAGATCCAAAATCCAAGGTAATTTATTTATCTAACAAGCCTATAGATATGGTTTTGAGACCATCAACCCTTGAGGAACCTGGTGAACATGGAAAGGAAGGGTTGTTTGGTAACACTAGATGGGAAGTGGAGTGATGGGAAAAAGCGAAACATGGTACTGAGGTTATAGGTGGGAAATAGGATATAGATGAGTGGCACAAGCCCATGAAGGGTATTTTAGGAGTGGTAGGTTAACCATGGAATGGAAAAATAGTAGAATAGTGAAAATTTTGGTATAAGGTAATGAAGGTAGTGAGATTTCTAAAACTCACAGTATTCATGAATCTTGTTTTTAGAAATCTAGAACTGATATTTAGTCATCTATAGATAGTTAAAATTACTGATGACTAACAGTGGCTCCATTGGGGAGGGAAGATCCCTTTCAAGAGATGTCCAGGACCTCAGATCTCAAATCTCTAAGTTTTGAAGACTAGTGCCTTACTTTCACTTCGCAGATTTCTTTCCTTCATCTCTGATTTTTTCTCTTTGAAGCTATGATTTCAAAATCAGAAAGACATACTTGCTTCAACGTCATTTCTACCTACACATCATACCTTGCTTAACATTTTTTCTTCTTTTGGGTGCACTTGGACTAGAAAACCCTTGACATTATTTTTCTCTTAAAAGCAAAAAAAAATCTACTTGTACCCTTATCACTTCCAATAGTTCAAATTATGCTGATGAACTCTTTCATTCTCTGCCTAATCTATTTATCTATCAAGATTAAGTTGTTTGACATATTTTTATTCTCTAGCCTACTAACATGAAATTTAAAACATGATCATACCAGGATTAAGCAATCTGATTTGTCATGGGCTGTGGCATTTTAGACAAGCTACACACAAATATTTATTTTTTTACAATCAAAACTAGAAAACATGAGGGCTGTGATTTATAATTTGTTTAGGCATCCCTCTCTTTCTCCTTGGTTCATATTTTGAGCATTGAGAACCAGCAATTTCTTTTCCTAATTTATCCTACTGATTAGTCAAGTTTAAATAGTCTGAAAAGTCTTCTTTCACTAATCTATCAACATAAATTTAAACATGTCTAATCATGATTAGGTTGTATGTGTTAGACTCCTATACCAATAGGTGTCATTTTTCATGATTGTCTTGATTGAACTATGGAATATGTTCAAACCTTTTTCTTGAGCAAAGGTGTTCCATATTCTTGAAAAACCAAAAAATCAAAAAATTAAAAAAAAATGTAAAGACGGTATACCCTAAAAGAAAAATCAAAGGGTAAGAAAAATAAATTGGTCAAAAAAGTGAAAGAAATGAACCCTAAACAAAAAATAGACCAAGGAAAGTGTGCAAATCCAAATGCCACTACTATTTCATTTCTTTAAATAAGCAATTGTGTGCAGCTTGTCAAACTTTTTCCACAATTCATGAAGGGTAAAACTGTTTAAACTTGACTTATTCATATTTCAATTTCATGTTATAGAATAGAGAATAAATATCTGACCAAACAGTTTAATCTTGGCAGATAAGTAGATAGGTAGAGTTAATAAAAGGTGCTCAACAGTTTAATCTGAGCCCTTGGATGTAATAAGGGTATAAATAGATAGATTTACCATGTAAAAGAAAAGAATATTGATAAGGGTTTGCAAGTCTAAATGCACCCTAATAAAGAAGAGAAAATGGTAGTAGTAGATAGGGTAGGTAGATGGTGTTACAAAGTTTTATCTGATGAATGATGTTGCTACATGTTTTTGATCCTTTACTTTCATCACAAATACTGAAGCAGGAAATACACTGGAAAATCACAGCAAGCAAAGTCAAAATCATTAACTTCCCTCATCACTTTCCCCTTAAAGTTTTACTAATTTCCCCCAAAGTACTAGGGTACTTGGAGATCAAAAGGGCTCAAGGCATTTCCTTGACTTTTGGAGGGACCGGACCCTCGGCCTGATGATCAAAAAGACCTAAGTACTTGAGATAATTCATCATTATAATCCAAACTAGGATAAGATGTTGGTTTCAAGGAATTTGGTGATGACTAAGTCAGTGGAATTCCTAGAAGGGATAGCTTCTATCCACTTGGTGAAATAGTTTGTAGCAGTGTTGAGGAGGTAAATCCCCTCTGCGGACAGAGGCGATCCCTACTAGCCCAGCAGGGGTCTAGCAACAAACAAACAATGCTATGACGCAAGCTCCTAGTTACGAAATGAAAGACTTGGGATAAGAGCCTACTTGGATTCCAACGCTAGATCTGAAGAAGAAGATGCCCCCGTCCTTCAGCCCTGGCAGATCACAATCCTTCCACGATCTCCGTGGACGAACACCTGCACACAGAAGAGACGAACAGATACATGCATAGGAACCAGCATACGTAACTAAATATCGATCAGAAAAGATATTACTCGCATTAACATGATTGCAAAAGGAGTGGAACCATAATCATAGTCATCTATTAAAGTGATAAACGAATAGAAGTTACAACCGAGTTCTGACGTCGCAGCCTCCTTCGTACGGGTCCCCGGTTGTCCACGTCTCGCAAAGCTCGCCAAGGAAAGGGAAACCTCTCCAGATTCTCGTAACAATGGTCTCCTTGCTTAATGGGCCTTAAGGGAAAGAAGGGATTCTTTACAGCACAAAGGCACTTGGGAAATAGGGAGATGCAAAGCTTCAGCACTTCAAGACTAGCTTGCCATGGATCTGAGCAAGCTTATATAGATGGGGAAGGAGGGAGTTGGGATCCCTATTATTATGGGATTGGCCCTATCAACAAGGTTCCATAGAAGGTGGCAAAACTACTTCCCTTCCATAGAACTCCCGTAGCCAAACCTCCCAACTCAAGATAGGCAGTGGTTGTGAGTTTGTTTGAACTCAACTTCCGCCATCCATATATAAAAAACAGTCCCTAAAATGGGTGGCGCGATTGTTGCTCTATGACAGAGCGCCAAGTGGCGCGACCTCTTTACAGCATTTCCCTGAGTGGCGCGAGTACTGAACTGTCTACCCGCGCCAATGCAAAAAGAGCTGTTTTTCATGGATTTTGCAAGGAGATGTCTCAAGGGGAAATGAAGCTCATACTCAGAGGGATGCAATGATGATGTTTTGAGTGCATGACAGTGTTCACAGGTCACATTATGGGTCCTCCATTGTGCGGGACGGGGAATGGTAGGGACGGTGACAAATTACTGTGTAACAGATGCCCCCTAAAGCATGAGGCCCGAGAGAGAGAGGAGTGAAATGCTTTACGAGAACATGTCCAACTGAAGGCCCGCCGTCGGAAAACCTGCACAGAAAGATACAACTGATATCTCAAGTACATGATGTATATATATGGTATGGACGCAGCCATCCGAACAGAGTGTGCTATAATCCGGATCTAGGGTATGGGCGCAGCCATCCAACTAAGATCAAACAAATAGACTCAGGTATGGTCACAGCCATCCAATCATTGAGTCATGTACATAATGACAATAATCCACAATCGCAGCCTGGATTACAACAGACACAATCCAGGGTCTTGCGCTCCATCTTGACCCAAACAAGTACAAGTTCTAGCATGCGAATGTGTGAGCTGATGTCGAACATGCAAGAACATCGTCTGATTACCAGCCAATAATGAAAGCCGTTAACAGACGCGAGAGAAACCACCAATAATGACGATGGTCCTCAAGGTACTACCGGTACAATCTACGGCGTGTGAATAAATGAGCTGACGTCGAACACCCGCAGAATCATCCGATCGGAGGCCAATAATGAAAACCTCTCGTCGAATGCGACGAACCTGCCATTAAGGCATGCAGGCTCCAAGGTACCATCGGGAGTCTCTAGACCAACTTCCTGGATAATGAGTTGAAGTCGACAGGAAGTGACCTTGATCGAAGGTGGGCCATAATGATTCCCACATCATCGACGCGAGACAGAGGAACATAATGTTTTGTTGTGAATCGGGACCATATGAGAAACAGAGGAAGGTTGATATTTGCAGAGGCCAACTTCTCTTGAACACATAAACGGCACGATAATGGACTTGGCAGTATTTGACATCAACGGATCAAAGGTCATGGTGACGAGGCAGTGAACAGATGAGAGGTCAAAAGAGATTACCCAAACCCATGGAAGCAAAGTGAAGCAACGAGATGAGATGTCCCCAACCCGACACGAATGCAGACAAGTGCCATGTTCAAGAGCGACATACTGCCGATGACAACGACGATGGTTCCATTTTTCCCCCACCATTTCTGGCGAGTACCCCAATTATTTTGATAACAAGCTTGAAGGGGATAGCATATGCTTGTAATATAAGTCCGCCCTTTGGGCGAATCCATCCTAGTGCATTTAACGAGTCCTAGGAAGGAGGAACTCGGAGAACGTCATTTCGACTGGATCCGATGTCATCAGGGTTTAACGAGTCTGACAAAGGAAGAACTCGGCGTCTTTTCATGTTTAGAGAGTTTGAAAAGGCAGCGGAAAAGAAAACTCCACAGGTCCCTTTTCGTAAATAGTTCCCCAGATCCGAAAAGGTAGAAAACAATATCCGGGAAAACCTCCTAGTCGCGATAGGCTAGGGTATTCCTTTCTCGTAATCGATCCAGCCCAGCCCGAAAAAGGGTTAAACTTATACTGGGTGAATGTCGATTCGTGTCCATTTTAACGAGATCGAAACGACAAGGGCCTCGGCGATCTTTTCATATTTAGAGAGTCGGAAAAGAGCTGAAAGATGACTCCAGAGTGACTTTTTCGTGTATTTATCGAGTCCGAAAAAGTATAAAATACAACTCGTTTCCACCTTCTAAGTCGCAAAAACCTGTCACTGCACATACCCCACAAGCGTAAAATCCATTTTCGACATACTACATGCAAATATTTGACAAGAAATAACTTTAAAAACTCATTTTAACGTCGAAAAGTTATAAATATGTCCAATGGTAAAAAATGAAATTACTTTTTACTATTTACCTTGTGGAGAGTGGCAGTGGTCCATTTGGAGCAGAATCTTCTGACGGCGATTGCGACCGATCCAGGCAACCATTCAGCGTCTCGTCTGTGACAGGTAAGAGGCGCTCCTTTTCTCTTTCTTTCCATGTATTTTTTAATGAATTCCCTTAAAAAACCAGCTCTGTAAGGGCACTATTGAATTTTTAGGGCCGGCCCAAGTGGCGCGGGTATCGGGCACGGACCCGCGCCACTGAGCTCTTTTTATCAAAGGGCCCGCGCCACATGGCGCGACTGTCAGCAAAACAGTCGCGCCAGCGGCGCAACCCAAATTTCCGCCTAAAAATCCTCTATTTATGCCAAATTTTTGAATTTTTAAGCTTACAGAAGATCTAATTAAGGGCTTTGAACCATGTGAATGCAGATAAACAGTCAGAATGGTGATTGAATGGAAGGAACGGGAACACGGAGATGAGGACGAAGAGGCCATGCAAAATGAGAATTGCATGAATGCTCTAAGGGACTGTGGCTTAAAGAAATTCTTCCTCACGCCATGCTTACGAGCTCAGCCTGAGCTCCTCCAATATTTGATCAACCTCTGGGATGAAAATGACCAGGTATTCAGAATACGAGACCAGGTGTTAGAATTGGAGGTCACCGACATTTACTTTGTTACTGGATTATCCCGCAGGGGTCCAATCCCTGTACTGACTGGGAGCAGACCATCAGGGGAGAAGATGGAAGAAGTAATGGCGCGGGTGTGCCGTGGGGCACAAACAGGAACAGGGAGTAAGAAGGTGTACATCTCGACCATCCCCGACCTAGCACTGAGAGTTGTACTCCACACCATTACGCGAGCTGCTGGATCGCAGGCGCCGCACGAGGCTACAAAGAATCAACTCTTACTGGCCTCAGAATGCATGGGTCCCCGACTGTATGACTGGGCAACAGCTGTCACCATTAACATGAAAAGGCAGCTCACAAAGTGCAAAAAGGGAAAACTGAAGCAGTTTGGGTATGGTTCCATCTTGGTGTCGTTCATTCTGGAACGCATACCAACCTTTCAGGGCCAAGAGGCCCCTGTGGCGAGTCCAGTACCACGAGAGCCGAGAATGGCTCGCTGGGCAGCACTGATGCCCAGATCTGGAGGCGGGCAACAGATGTCCTGGAAGCCCGAGTTCTTCGGATGGATACGGCGCCAACTGATCGTTGTGGAAGATTGGCCCTATGCGGGAACTGACTTTACAGGGGACCCGGATCTCCCGCTACCAGAAGGAGACCACTGGGATGAAGAGCTGGGTAAGACCTCATATTTTGATTTTATGTTTATATGTTTTTTTATTAATACACACTTGTCTTAACACAATTATATATGCATGCAGATGTAGGACCTGAGAGACCAGCCGGGATGTCTCCTATCTTCCGGAGGACACAACTCGCCCCTGAGATCCAGGGGGAAGGTGCCGGAGGAGGGGCACTGGTTCAGAACCTAGAGGGGATCGTTCATGGGATCCCAGACTATGCCCGACTGTCAGATGTACCACTGGAGTACCAGCGCCATATGGTGGGAGTCCCAAATCGGCTCCACCGAATCCTGAGGCGGCTAGTGCGTGCAGTAACGTGCTATCATGAGCACCATGCTGATTAGTCTCTAGGATTTAGCCACACCTATTTTTTGAGAGACTCAGTGTCTCCGGATGTATTAAGACACTTATGTATATTTTTGAGTTTTATGTGACACACTTCTATGTAAACATTTCGATATCTATATATGCATATCTATTTCTGGATGAGTCTTCTTTACATGTGATGATGATTTATAAATTGCGCAAATGTCTATCTAACACCAAATTTGCTACTGTATCTGCTAATGCATTCAAATGTGTGGGTATATGATGATATGTAATATATTCAAAATTCCTTTCCAGTAATCGAATACGCAAATACAATCGTAAAATGGACGGGTTTCTTACCGAATAGTGCCCGTTCAGCTGCAACACTACAAGCTGTGAATCTAGGTACACGAGCAATTCGAGGATACCAAGGTTTATTGCCTCGGTTAATAATTCCAACACGGCGCTATATTCCGCGATATTGTTCGTGGTACGCCCTAAACAAACACCTTGCAGGTCGATCAACTCACCAGCAGGATCGTAGATTACCCAGGCTGCAGAAGACAGATTCCTGGTACTGCGGGAGGCACCGTCCGTGAAACCAACAAATGGATGAGTAGACATCTGCACAACCAGGAAGACCCGATCAGCAGAAAGACGTTTACAAAGCACACCACACCATGCACACAAATGACAATCACACACCTATGTACACACACCACACCAAGAAATCATTTCAGGCGTAGTACTTCTTGAGGTACAGCCCATTTCTGGGCTGCGCTAATGGAACTCCTTCGTAGTCTATAAGTTCGTAGGCCCCATTTTTCAAAACACGTTTTACTATGTAGGGACCGTGCCACATGGGCTGGAGTTTACCGGCACCAAGCTTATCATGTGCCTGATCATACAAGAGGACTAGGTCTCCTTAAATGAAAGAACGGGGAGAAACAGATTGATCAAAATGAGATTTGACCCTCTTCTTTTGTGCTTCGATGATCAAAGCAGCTAGACGACGGGTTTCATCCAACCGTTCAAGATACAGAAGACGCTCTTCCTGAGGAGAAGTATCCGGTAAGAGCTCCACGGCTAACTTAAGCGAAGGAATTTCGCATTCAACCGGCAAAGTAGCTTCCAGACCGTACACCAGTTGGAATGGTGTGAATCCGGTTGCACTTTTAGCAGATGTTCGGTACGCCCAGAGAGCTGAGAACAGTTGGAGATGCCAACTGGATTTATGAATCCCAAATGTTCGTTGAAGCATAGTGACCAAAACCTTGTTCACCGCTTCAACCTGACCGTTCGCTTGAGGGTAGTATGGCGTTGAGCTGTCGTGACGCAAGCCCAACGCAGCTGTCAGCTCCGCCATCATGTAATCGCGGAAATGAGTACCGTGATCAGTGACGATAGCTTGAGGAACCCCGAATCGTGCGATAACATGGTTGAATAAAAATGAAGCAGCCGTTTTCCCGTCAGCAGCTAGTGTAGGCATCGCCTCGGCCCACTTAGTGAAGTAGTCGACGGCGACAATGATATACGCATGCCCCCCGGCCGAGTGAGGGTTACACGTCATAAAATCTACGCCCCATTTCGCGAAAGGGCCGACGGTAATAATGGGATGCAAAGGCAACGGCGGCGCGCGCATCTTGCGCTGAAAAATCTGGCACGGATGGCATTTTCGGACTGCAGTGATGCAATCCTTGAATATAGACGGCCAGAAGTAACCTGCCCTCAGAATCTTTTGGGCAGTGGCATGTCCGGACATGTGTCCACCACAGGCGCCACTGTGGCAGTCATTCAAGACTTTCTCAGCCTCGTCCAAGGTAAGGCATCGTCGGAGCACCGAATCTACTCCAATACGATATAGGGTATCTCCCACTATGCGGTAGGGTTGGGGCTGGTGCCGAATCCGACGGCGTGCAGCTTTATCCAACTCAGACCGGAATGTCGCGGTCTGAAGATACACTATGATGTCCCCGTACCAAGGATCACGAGTATCGATAAGAAACAACGTTTCGTCCGGAATATGATCTTCAGTGTGTTCAGGAAGAGAGTCTGTTGGGAGAGAACAAATCAAATCCGCGAAGACCAGTGATTTAGTTGACTTGGCAGTGGTGAACTCCAAATCAAACTCCTGCAAGATGACAATCCATTTGGAGTACTTGCCCCCCAGCAATTGTCTCGAAAGAATATATGTCATGGGGTTGCAGTCTGAAACCACTGTGATCGTGCGCAAAAGGATGTAATGGCGGAAGCGCTGTACAGCGTGTACGGCTGCTAAGGCCAACTTCTCAACATGTGCGTAACGCGTTTCCGGGTCGAGAAGGTTCCGAGAGAGGTAATAAACAACATGTTCATCACCGTTCTCGTCATCCTGCACCAAGACCATGGCGATGGTGCTTAATGCGGCGGCTAGATACAACGTAAAGTCGCGGTGGTAGTCTGGAGGACGAAGCAACGGAGCATTGACTAGCAATGTCTTCAGCTTCTCAAAGGATTCTTGAGCGATTTCGTCCCAATGAAAGGGAACATTCTGCTTTAACAAACGAGTGAATCCTTTGGCCACCTCAGCGTAGTTCGGGATGAAGCGCCTAAGAAAATTCGCTTTCCCTTGCAGACTCTGCAACTGATAAAGGGAGGAGGGTGACGGGAGATTTATAATGGCCTCAGCCTTCAGAGGGTCGAGGCGAATTCCGTCTTTCGAGACTATAAAGCCTAAAAGACGGCCAGAGTCGACGCAGAAGACGCACTTATGAGGATTCAGCCTAATATTGTAGCGTCTGCAACGAAGAAATATCTGGCGAAGATCTTCCGGATGATCCTCTCGCTTACCCGAATGGGCAGGCAAGTCGTCCAGATAAGGCTGGACAATATGGCGAATATCATGAAAAGCATATGACATGGCACGTTGAAACGTGGCGCCAGCGTTCTTTAAGCCGAACGGGAGTTTTTTATATGCAAAAAGTGCCCCATGGACAGATGAATGTGGTCTTATGTTGATCCTCAGGTGCAATGTTAATCTGGTTGTAACCTGAGAAACCGTCCATTAAGGAGTAGATCTCACTTCCGGCGCAATCGTCGATAATCTGATCGATAAACGGAGTGGGATAATTGTCCTTAGGATAGGCGCGATTGATATCGCGATAATCTACACAGACTCGAATGGTACCCTGCTTTTTATCGACAGGGACGATATTGGACACCCATTCTGTAAGGGGGATAGGATAAATAAACCCCGCGTTCAGAAGTTTTTCAACCTTTGCCTTGATAGCGGCGGCTTTCCGAGGATGCATGGGACGCAAGCGTTGGCGCACGGGTTTCGCACCCGGATAGGTTGGAATCTCGTGCACGACAATACTAGGATCAATTCCCGGCATTTCCTCGTAGGACCATGCAAAAACATCTCTGAACTCTTTGAAAAGTTCCGTATAGACCTGGATCTCTTCGGGAGAGCAGGTCACACCCACATGAATGTTCTCAACAATCCCTGGTTTAACAGAGATGTTGATAGGAACCGTTTGAGTAATGTTACTCAGATTGCCTTCCGAAAAGACCTCATGCGTCAAAATCGGTGTTTGAAGAGGAGGGGAAGGAACCTGAGTAGCATAGCGCTCGAGACAATCCGTCATTGCCCCCAAGCTAGGCATAAACGAGGAACGATGATGCCCATCACCCCAAGGTAGCTCCTCCAGAGACATAGTTTCAATTATAGCCTCATCTGAGGGAAAAGTCTCTCTAAGAGGATCAGGCGAATCAGCCTGACCAAGCCAGGGGGATTGTGAGTAGGCGTCAAGAGCCATGCTCATCGGAGCATGCTGAGGAGGTGGAGGGTCCGATGCAGCAACAATCTCACAGTAGCTGATCTCTACTGGCGTTAAAGGCATGGACTCTCCGAACTCATATACCTGCTCAGGTGTAGGAATCAGCCAGGGGTCATCAGTCCTGGACAACATGTTGACTTGAGCGGTATTCGGTGGCGGCGCAGGGAAAATACCCATGAGGACTGGGTCTTTGAAAAGACCAGGTCCTATGCTGTCTGGGGGATTCGGAATTTGATCCACATACGGCACGTTGTTCTCAGAGCTCGAGGTAAAAAATGACAACTGGTCTACTGTGACAATCTTGCCCTCGTGAGGGAACTTGATGAATCGAAAGACAGTAGACGGCACGCAGAGCATGGCATGGGTCCAGCTGCGACCAAGAAGTATGTTGTAGTTGAGTTTAGCGTCAACTACTTCTACTTCCACGTTGACGGTTTTTCCTTGTAATGTAATCGCCAGACTCTCGAGAACTCCCAGGGGTTTAGATTCCCGGCCATCAAATGCCTCAAGGGCATTGGGAGATGACGATAAAGTTGGAGAGCCGATGGCTCTCCAACAAGCGGAGGACATAACACAAGTAGATGCACCCTCATCTACGACGGCGCTGTGAACGTCCAGGCCGTTAATCCTGACTTGAATAATCAAAGCGATTTGATGTGGAAGCCGGGGAGTAAAATTCTCCAGATCAAAGGTGAGAAGGCTCGAATCGGCGGGGTCAATACCACCGATGGCAGACAGCAAAGCCTTCCGTTGTGAAGGACAACTTTGAAGAACCTCAAGTGCGGACATGGCACATGGCGCCTGGGCCAGATCCTCAACAATACTGTAATGTTGGGCGGCACGGGCGTTTGGATTATAAGAGGATCTCCGAAGAACACCCTTGGGAGGTGGCTTCACAACGGGTTCGAGAGTCGGCTTCTCAATTTCCAATGAACCAGAAGCAGATACGGGAGGCGGTCCATCCGCCACTGCCTTCCCGGGTGTCTGCTGCTGATTATTGTAATCCTTGGACCTAGTAGCGATAGTGATAGGTGCATTAGTCTTCATCATGAAAACTTGAGACCCAAACGGTGCAGATGATGAACCTTGTTCGACCATCTGGGTCTGCTGAGATGGAAATGGCTCCTTTAAAACAGCCGGAGTACCCTTTGAGCCTTTAAGAAGTTAACTGACTTCGGATCGTCTTGGACAATCTTTAGTGTAATGGTCTCCTTCACAGATGAGGCAAGGAAATTTCGGCTTACGTTGTGAGCCATCCTCAGATCGAGATTTAGATTCCGGTTTTGGGGCATCAGATCTTGATTTGCCTTTGCCCTTCTTCTTCCCCTTGGAGGATTTGTCCGCAAGATTGGCCTGAACGGCGTTTACCTCCGCGGTTTTACCAGAATCGGATGAGGCGGGGTTAGAAGAGGTATCGTTGGAAGAATTAGCCTTCTGCTTCCCATTCGAAGACTTCTTCGAATTTTGAGAAACGGAACCAATGACACCATCCACGGAAGGGGTGGGTTGGGTCTTTTTGGCTCCGGGCCGTGGTGCATCAGGCAGGATGTCATAAAGCGTGCCAGATTGTGAATAAACAAGATCCAAGTACTGGGCACGTGCGATAGCTTGTTCTTCTGTCACACACGCTCCCATTGCGATATCCTGAGCGATTTTGTTCACAAAGGAGGTGGTGAACCAGTGAGTCAAAATCTGATCAGGTATGTGAAACTTGATCAGTCGACGACGGCGCCGCCACTCATGGATGTGATCCGAGATGTGAGTGGCCGAGTCATGCTTCAGAGAAGACAGGAGGTGCGTCCCAGTCTCATACCGGACTGGTAACTGGAAATGCGTGAGAAAAGCCATAGCTAACGAGTTGAAATCCTGAAAAATACCACGGGACAGCTCTATGTACCACTTAGCAGCAGCTCCTGTTAACGTACGCTGGAAAAGACGCAAACGAACCGAATCGTCAGTCCAAGAGTTAGACGAGCACCAGAGGTGATACGTCATCACATGCGCCTGGGGGTCTTCTCCAGATTTGCCCTCAAACTTGGGGCAGTCTCCTGGTATCTTGGTCGGAACCGGGGGCCAATATGGATTATGAGCAATCGGATCATTGGTCAACTTCGAAACGTCCGGTAGATCCAAGGTAGCCGGGAACGGCAATGGAGGGTTAATTCCCATGCCAGTCCCAGAATAAGGTCCGGTACCCATGCTCCACGATGGTTGTGAATATCCCTGCCCCCATGGGTTCTGTCCTGTAGGATTCTGACCGTGAGGGGCATAATTCATATAGCCAGACTGATTTGGTTGCTGGTAACCATTGTGTGGGGCCTGATAACCAGGGTTCGGGCCCTGATTAGGCGTCTGCCCCGTATAAGCAGCGTTTGGATTTGGCTGCTGAGCATAGTTAGAACCGTGAGGAGGAGGAGGATACTGAGAGCCTCCAGAGTGGTTATAGTTTGGTTGAGATTGACCATGAGGATAATAACCACTCTGAGGATGAGTAGACTGCTGATAAGTGGAACCCTGCGGAGCCTGGTACGTAGGGCGCAGCTGTTGATTTGGCTGCGGCATTGAGTGAGCAGGCTGGTGAGCAGAGTGAACGAAATGAGGGGGCTGGCCTGAATGAACAGGTTGACCCGAATGAGGGGGCGCTCCTGAATGAACAGGTTGACCCGAATGAGGGGGCGCTCCTGAATGAACAGGTTGACCCGAATGAGGGGGTGGCGCTGGTTGCGCAGGCTGACCCGGTTGTAAGTGAGCCCCAGGTTGCACCGAATAAGTCGGTTGGCCTGGAGGCGGGACACCAGGTTGTACCGGATGACCCGGTTGGCCTGGTGGTGGAACAGGACCAGGTGCTTGCTGGAAACCAGTTTGACCCGAAGCAGAACCATAACGTGGTCCTTGCTGATATGCAACGTTAGAGACAACAGGATACTGCGGTTGCATCGGTAAGGAAGGCTGGATTTGCCCCCCAGGTCCATAGGTCGGTTCCTGTTGATACCCCGGCTGAGGCTGAGCAGGTTGACCAGCAGGGTTATAATATGGTCCTTGCGGATTATAGAATGGCCCTCGCTGGCCCGCAGAGTAGCCTTGATTGGGCTGTCCCTGTGGGTCGTACTGATAGCCAGGTTGGCCTGCAGGTTGACCTTGGAAAGGTTGTGCCTGCAAGTTCTGAGCCTGGTTGTACGGTAAACCTTGAACATAAAGATAGGCCTCGGGAGCAGGGAGACGCAAAATGTCCCCATGCTCGTCAAGCTGACCCGGAAAACCATACACGGGAGTGCCGTCTTGTGCATAGTGCGAAAAGAAAGACCGATAAGGATCTTGGGGGAGCTGTCCAGCTCCGGCGTTCGGCTGCTGTAAAAACAACCGATACTCCTCCGGAGAGATATTATCCGGTATAGCGGTAGCTAGATAAATGTCCTCTGGAGTTGGCCCAGATCTAGAAGCAGATGCTGAGGCAACAGCAGAAGAGGCAGCCACATAAACAGTGGGTCGCACGGGAACAGAAGTGACGGGTGTCGAAGGAGACACCCCGGGTGTAGTGGCAGCTGGCCTCGAAGCAGGAGATGATATTCCCATAGAGGCAGCAGCTGAAATAATCTGACCCAGAGATCTGTATCCCTGTGGCAAAGAAGGACCAGCTGACGATGTGGTAGCCAGCTCGGACTCGTCTCCCTCAAACAATCTACGAGGGATGCGCTGATAGTCATCAGACCCGGGAATTTCCTCACCAGAATCACTCATGGTTGATCCTGCCGTTAAATCACGCAGAAGACGGCGAGGACTAGGAGGAAAAACAGCAGCAATAAACGGTGAACCCGATGTAAGAGAAAGGAAATCGGCTCCTAATCTCAATTCAGACACAGGGTCCGAAAAGGGCCAGTTGAACTCAACTGGTTCTCCAAAGGGTTGCTCGGCGAGGACCGGTCCCCCGTCAGGGAACTCGGAAACAACAGGCTGCTGTGGTTCAACAGAAGGGTCAGAAGCCTCTGAAGAATCGTCCGTGTAAGGACTGCCAGTAGACGAAACTGAGGGTTCCGCCACCGTGACAAAAGACTAGAAGAAGAGAGCACACACACACACGGGCTGAAAATGAATTAAGACACAAGATCAAACAGTCACAAGCAATATCTAACTGGGTGTGTAATCGTGGGAGATTGATTTTACGACATTGGAAAATAAACAAATTCTACCGTTTCATGTTTTAAGAGTCAAGAAGCGATAAAAAGATGACTCTATCTCTTTCAGAGTTGACACAAGCGTGAAAGGACAAGCGCTTGACGGTCTTTTCAAGTTTAGGGAGTCAGAAAAGACCAAATGACTGCTCAGGAAAAAATAGGCACAAAGGGTGTACCAAATATCCGTGAACTGCAATATACACCTTGGTTTCAATAATGAAACAGAAATCGACCAAGGACTTTCCGTACGTGCAGGTAGTCTCCCCAAATGCTGTGTTCGATGTATCACGGGTATAGGGCGGCAGACTCGGCTTCCTGTGGATAAAGGATTGAAAACCTATGGGGGTCTCCCTTTATATACGCGACGGTACGGGGAGCGCAAGTCCGTACTAGCTCTGTCTAAAGCCAACAGGCGAACGACAGCTGCTAGGTTTAACGACGCCGGAACACGTCTCTAGCCTAGACCTTCTAAATATGTTTCGTTAAGTTCCAATGTTGCCTTAGGTTAATTGAATAAATTTTACAGTTGATCTTCAATTAAGTTTCAATTTCCAGGCCCTATCGTATGTAGTGTCTCCTAAATGCAAACTATATGCCACGGTGCAACATTTCGTTCGATGAAAACTAGTTAAATGAGAGTTGAGAGCTTTTATACAAACGAAATGAACGGAATACAAACAAGAATGTCTCTAATGCAACTAATGCAATTGCACACTTTTCATTGAAACACTAATCACTAGTAATACGGAAAAGATGACAATTTGCACTAATTAAAAAACAAAAGAGACTATATATTTTTTTTTTGATTTTCAATGTTTAATGGCTAATGTGCACTGAAAACAAAAGGAACAATTGGAGAAATGATAACTAAGAGAGCGAAGCAAACAATATTCACTCAACAAAGCAAGCAACCAAATCTCTAAATCGACCCAAAGTCTCTCAAATCGAAGAAAGACTCGAAAACACCCAATGGACCGTGTGATCTGGGTCCAAAGCAAGGGCAAACGAATTCTGAATGAAAGAATGAACAATCACTCAAAAGACGCAACAAAACAATCAAAGACTGCTAAGAGGGCATAGAGAATCAAACAACAAGCTGACAGGACAATCAAGACACCAAAACTCCCAAGGAGGGCTCGATTCACTATGCCACCAGATGCCCTAGGGCTCAAATCGTGAAACCGATAGACAGAGGCAAACAACCAAAGGATAGCGGTGAATTCCAGTCAAACAAGACTCCAATACACTCAAACAATCAGGAAATCAAGAAGAAAAGTACTGGTCAAGCTCAGAAAGCCAAAAATTGAAGAAACTCAAAAAAGTCACATGGGTGGCGCGACTGTGGCCTTGAAACTAGCGCCAGAGGCCGAGTGGCGCGAGACAGACAAATGCAGCACGCGCCAAGTGGCGCGACTGTCAGGTAAAAACCCGCGCCAGTCGAGTTCTTCAATGAAAATTAAAAACAAGCTAATCTGAAAAGAGACCAACACAAGCTAAGCAAACCAAGAGGCTAAAATAATGAAAGAATCCAACCCAGAAGGTTCATCAAGCAAGGAGAAACAATCAAAGCGAACCAATCATAAACGGGACAAGGAAAACCGGACGGTCCCCAGTGGAGTCGCCAATTTGTTGAGGAGGTAAATCCCCTCTGCGGATAGAGGCGATCCCTACTAGCCCAGCAGGGGTCTAGCAACAAACAAACAATGTTATGACGCAAGCTCCTAGTTACGAAATGAAAGACTTGGGATAAGAGCCTACCTGGATTCCAACGCTAGATCTGAAGAAGAAGATGCCCCCGTCCTTCAGCCCTGGCAGATCACAATCCTTCCACGATCTCCGTGGACGAACACCTGCACACAGAAGAGACGAACAGATACATGCATAGGAACCGGCATACGGTTATGTACAATGAATGATAGTTTTAATTTAGGAAGTTTGACAAAAATAGTGCTTGAGCATCCTGCCATTGATAGGACCTCCAAATACCTCAGCTTCATCCAGCTCTTGCAAAAAGAATGCATTTTTACCTCTAACTGAATGGATGATG